>CM075173.1:78215007-78808601 GCA_037576465.1 Parascaris univalens | reverse complement strand
TCGAGTGGGAACCACTCACCCTTCCGTTGCCCTCTGCCCCACTAACCTCGAGTGGGAACCACTCACCCTTCCGTTGCCTCTGTCCCACTAACCTTCGAGTGGGATTGCCCTACCTGTCCACTAACCTCGAGTGGGAACCCACTCACCCTTCCGTTGCCCTCTGCCCCACTAACCTCGAGTGGGAACCACTCACCCTTCCGTTGCCCTCTGTCCCACTAACCTCGAGTGGGAAACCACTCACCCTTCCGTTGCCCTCTGTCCCACTAACCTCGAGTGGGAACCACTCACCCTTCCGTTGCCCTCTGTCCCACTAACCTCGAGTGGGAACCACTCACCCTTCCGTTGCCCTCTGTCCACTAACCTCGAGTGGGAAACCACTCACCCTTCCGTTGCCCTCTGTCCCACTAACCTCGAGTGGGAACCACTCACCCTTCCGTTGCCCTCTGTCCCACTAACCTCGAGTGGGAACCACTCACCCTTCCGTTGCCCTCTGTCCCACTAACCTCGAGTGGGAACCACTCACCCTTCCGTTGCCCTCTGTCCCACTAACCTCGAGTGGGAACCACTCACCCTTCCGTTTGCCCTGTGGGAACCACTCACCCTTCCGTTGCCCTCTGCCCCACCAAAGCTCTGAGTGGGAACCACTCACCCTTCGTTGCCCTCTGTCCCACTAACCTCGAGTGGGAACCACTCACCCTTCCGTTGCCCTCTGTCCCACTAACCTCGAGTGGGAACCACTCACCCTTCCGTTGCCCTGTGGGAACCGCCCTGTGGGAACCACTCACCCTTCCGTTGCCCTCTGTCCCACTAACCTCGAGTGGGAACCACTCACCCTTCCGTTGCCCTCTGTCCACTAACCTCGAGTGGGAACCACTCACCCTTCCGTTGCCCTCTGTCCCACTAACCTCGAGTGGGAACCACTCACCCTTCCGTTGCCCTGTGGGAACCACTCACCCTTCCGTTGCCCTCTGTCCCACTAACCTCGAGTGGGAACCACTCACCCTTCCGTTGCCACTGTGGGGAACCACTCACCCTTCCGTTGCCCTCTGTCCCACTAACCTCGAGTGGGAACCACTCACCCTTCCGTTGCCCTGTGGGAACCACTCATCCTTCCGTTGCCCTCTGTCCCACTAACCTCGAGTGGGAACCACTCACCCTTCCGTTGCCCTCTGTCCCACTAACCTCGAGTGGGAACCACTCACCCTTCCGTTGCCCTCTGTCCCACTAACCTCGAGTGGGAACCACTCACCCTCCGTTGCCCTCTGTCCCACTAACCTCGAGTGGGAACCACTCACCCTTCCGTTGCCCTCTGCCCCACTAACCTCGAGTGGGAACCACTCACCCTTCCGTTGCCCTCTGCCCCACAAACCTCGAGTGGGAACCACTCACCCTTCCGTTGCCCTCTGCCCACTAACCTCGAGTGGGAACCACTCACCTTCCGTTGCCCTCTGCCCCACTAACCTCTGCATCCTTCCGTTGCCCTTGTCCCACTAACCTCGAGTGGGAACCACTCACCCTTCCGTTGCCCTCTGTCCCACTAACCTCGAGTGGGAACCACTCACCCTTCCGTTGCCCTCTGTCCCACTAACCTCGAGTGGGAACCACTCACCCTTCCGTTGCCCTCTGTCCCCACTAACCTCGAGTGGGAACCACTCACCCTTCCGTTGCCCTCTGTCCCACTAACCTCGAGTGGGAACCACTCACCCTTCCGTTGCCCTCTGCCCCACTAACCTCGAGTGGGAACCACTCACCCTTCCGTTGCCCTCTGTCCCACTAACTCGAGTGGGAACCACTCACCCTTCCGTTGCCCTGTGGGAACCACTCACCCTTCAGTTGCCCTCTGTCCCACTAACCTCGAGTGGGAACCACTCACCCTTCCGTTGCCCTCTGTCCCACTAACCTCGAGTGGGAACCACTCACCCTTCCGTTGCCCTGTGGGAACCACTCACCCTTCCCTTGCCCTCTGCCCCACTAACCTCGAGTGGGAACCACTCACCCTTCCGTTGCCCTGTGGGAACCACTCACCCTTCAGTTGCCCTCTGCCCACTAACCTCGAGTGGGAACCACTCACCCTTCCGTTGCCCTCTGTCCCACTAACCTCGAGTGGGAACCACTCACCCTTGCGTTGCCCTCCGTCCCACTAACCTCGAGTGGGAACCACTCACCCTTCCGTTGCCCTCTGCCCCACTAACCTCGAGTGGGAACCACTCACCCTTCCGTTGCCCTCTGTCCCACTAACCTCGAGTGGGAACCACTCACCCTTCTGTTGCCCTCTGTCCCACTAACCTCGAGTGGGAACCACTCACCCTTGCGTTGCCCTCCGTCCCACTAACCTCGAGTGGAAACCACTCACCTTCTGTTGCCCTCTGTCCCACTAACCTCGAGTGGGAACCACTCACCCTTGCGTTGCCCTCCGTCCCACTAACCTCGAGTGGGAACCACTCACCCTTCTGTTGCCCTCTGTCCCACTAACCTCGAGTGGGAACCACTCACCCTTCCGTTGCCCTGTGGGAACCACTCACCCTTCAGTTGCCCTCTGCCCCACTAACCTCGAGTGGGAACCACTCACCCTTCCGTTGCCCTCTGTCCCACTAACCTCGAGTGGGAACCACTCACCCTTCCGTTGCCCTCTGTCCCAGTAACCTCGAGTGGGAACCACTCACCCTTCCGTTGCCCTGTGGGAACCACTCACCCTTCCGTTGCCCTCTGTCCCACTAACCTCGAGTGGGAACCACTCACCCTTCCGTTGCCCTGTGGGAACCACTCACCCTTCAGTTGCCCTCTGTCCCACTAACCTCGAGTGGGAACCACTCACCCTTCCGTTGCCCTGTGGGAACCACTCACCCTTCAGTTGCCCTCCGTCCCACTAACCTCGAGTGGGAACCACTCACCCTTGCGTTGCCCTCTGTCCCACTAACCTCGAGTGGGAACCACTCACCCTTCCGTTGCCCTGTGGGAACCACTCACCCTTCAGTTGCCCTCTGCCCCACTAACCTCGAGTGGGAACCACTCACCCTTCCGTTGCCCTCTGTCCCACTAACCTCGAGTGGGAACCACTCACCCTTCCGTTGCCCTGTGGGAACCACTCACCCTTCAGTTGCCCTCTGTCCCACTAACCTCGAGTGGGAACCACTCACCCTTCCGTTGCCCTGTGGGAACCACTCACCCTTCAGTTGCCCTCTGTCCCACTAACCTCGAGTGGGAACCACTCACCCTTGCGTTGCCCTCCGTCCCACTAACCTCGAGTGGGAACCACTCACCCTTCCGTTGCCCTCTGTCCCACTAACCTCGAGTGGGAACCACTCACCCTTCCGTTGCCCTGTGGGAACCACTCACCCTTCAGTTGCCCTCTGCCCCACTAACCTCGAGTGGGAACCACTCACCCTTCCGTTGCCCTCTGTCCCACTAACCTCGAGTGGGAACCACTCACCCTTCCGTTGCCCTGTGGGAAACCACTCACCCTTCAGTTGCCCTCTGTCCCACTAACCTCGAGTGGGAACCACTCACCCTTCCGTTGCCCTGTGGGAACCACTCACCCTTCAGTTGCCCTCTGTCCCACTAACCTCGAGTGGGAACCACTCACCCTTCCGTTGCCCTCTGCCCACTAACCTCGAGTGGGAACCACTCACCCTTCCGTTGCCCTCTGCCCCACTAACCTCGAGTGGGAACCACTCACCCTTCCGTTGCCCTCTGTCCCACTAACCTCGAGTGGGAACCACTCACCCTTGCGTTGCCCTCCGTCCCACTAACCTCGAGTGGGAACCACTCACCCTTCCGTTGCCCTCTGTCCCACTAACCTCGAGTGGGAACCACTCACCCTTCCGTTGCCCTCTGTCCCACTAACCTCGAGTGGGAACCACTCACCCTTCCGTTGCCCTGTGGGAACCACTCACCCTTCAGTTGCCCTCTGCCCCCACTAACCTCGAGTGGGAACCACTCACCCTTCCGTTGCCCTCTGTCCCACTAACCTCGAGTGGGAACCACTCACCCTTCCGTTGCCCTGTGGGAACCACTCACCCTTCAGTTGCCCTCTGTCCCACTAACCTCGAGTGGGAACCACTCACCCTTCCGTTGCCCTGTGGGAACCACTCACCCTTCAGTTGCCCTCTGTCCCACTAACCTCGAGTGGGAACCACTCACCCTTCCGTTGCCCTCCGTCCCACTAACCTCGAGTGGGAACCACTCACCCTTCCGTTGCCCTCTGCCCCACTAACCTCGAGTGGGAACCACTCACCCTTCCGTTGCCCTCTGTCCCACTAACCTCGAGTGGGAACCACTCACCCTTCCGTTGCCCTCTGTCCCACTAACCTCGAGTGGGAACCACTCACCCTTCCGTTGCCCTCTGTCCCACTAACCTCGAGTGGGAACCACTCACCCTTGCGTTGCCCTCCGTCCCACTAACCTCGAGTGGGAACCACTCACCCTTCCGTTGCCCTCTGCCCACTAACCTCGAGTGGGAACCACTCACCCTTCCGTTGCCCTCTGTCCCACTAACCTCGAGTGGGAACCACTCACCCTTGCGTTGCCCTCCGTCCCACTAACCTCGAGTGGGAACCACTCACCCTTCCGTTGCCCTCTGTCCCACTAACCTCGAGTGGGAACCACTCACCCTTCCGTTGCCCTGTGGGAACCACTCACCCTTCAGTTGCCCTCTGCCCCACTAACCTCGAGTGGGAACCACTCACCCTTCCGTTGCCCTCTGTCCCACTAACCTCGAGTGGGAACCACTCACCCTTCCGTTGCCCTGTGGGAACCACTCACCCTTCAGTTGCCCTCTGTCCCACTAACCTCGAGTGGGAACCACTCACCCTTCCGTTGCCCTGTGGGAACCACTCACCCTTCAGTTGCCCTCTGTCCCACTAACCTCGAGTGGGAACCACTCACCCTTCCGTTGCCCTCCGTCCCACTAACCTCGAGTGGGAACCACTCACCCTTCCGTTGCCCTCTGTCCCACTAACCTCGAGTGGGAACCACTCACCCTTGCGTTGCCCTCCGTCCCACTAACCTCGAGTGGGAACCACTCACCCTTCCGTTGCCCTCTGTCCCACTAACCTCGAGTGGGAACCACTCACCCTTCCGTTGCCCTCTGTCCCACTAACCTCGAGTGGGAACCACTCACCCTTGCGTTGCCCTCCGTCCCACTAACCTCGAGTGGGAACCACTCACCCTTCCGTTGCCCTCTGTCCCACTAACCTCGAGTGGGAACCACTCACCCTTCCGTTGCCCTCTGTCCCACTAACCTCGAGTGGGAACCACTCACCCTTGCGTTGCCCTCCGTCCCACTAACCTCGAGTGGGAACCACTCACCCTTCCGTTGCCCTCTGTCCCACTAACCTCGAGTGGGAACCACTCACCCTTCCGTTGCCCTCTGTCCCACTAACCTCGAGTGGGAACCACTCACCCTTCCGTTGCCCTGTGGGAACCACTCACCCTTCCGTTGCCCTCTGCCCCACTAACCTCGAGTGGGAACCACTCACCCTTCCGTTGCCCTCTGTCCCACTAACCTCGAGTGGGAACCACTCACCCTTCCGTTGCCCTGTGGGAACCACTCACCCTTCAGTTGCCCTCTGTCCCACTAACCTCGAGTGGGAACCACTCACCCTTCCGTTGCCCTGTGGGAACCACTCACCCTTCAGTTGCCCTCTGCCCCACTAACCTCGAGTGGGAACCACTCACCCTTCCGTTGCCCTCTGTCCCACTAACCTCGAGTGGGAACCACTCACCCTTCCGTTGCCCTGTGGGAACCACTCACCCTTCAGTTGCCCTCTGTCCCACTAACCTCGAGTGGGAACCACTCACCCTTCCGTTGCCCTGTGGGAACCACTCACCCTTCCGTTGCCCTCTGCCCCACTAAGCTCGAGTGGGAACCACTCACCCTTCCGTTGCCCTCTGCCCCACTAACCTCGAGTGGGAACCACTCACCCTTCCGTTGCCCTCTGCCCCACTAACTCGAGTGGGAACCACTCATCCCTCCCTTCCTCTCTGTCCCACTAACCTCTCCATTTTACATGCGCATAAAAAACACCGTCGCAGTGCACAATAACTTACCTGTATCAGCCTGCGAGTGAGAAAAGGATACGTCAATACTTACTCATCATCTCTTTCCTGCTGTCGCTTTAGAGCGAGATCCGATCGAACGTCCGAATCTTTCACAGGACTTGTCGGAGCCTTCAACAGATCAGAATGGGAACAAGAAAGCAAAGTTCAACTGCAGTAGCATCCCGGTGAAATGAATGCTGCGGGAGGTTGACGGTGATCCACAACTATACAAAATATTCTTCTTTGTGGAAAATATTTCAGTCAAGCAATAATACAATTTCCGGAACTACGTTCCATGGAACTACTCCTATCCAGGAAACGACGCTTAAACGCAAGCATCCGAGGAACTGCTAGAATGTGCTCAAGAAAGCATCTTTTGGGAACATTTCACATCTCTTGAGAGTACTTCCTGAGTGCACTTCACGGCTAATGCAGTACCACAAGGGAATAGGCGAAATCGTGACCCGGTCACATGATCTCATTCCATGGAAAAGTGGAACCGCGGCTACGAGCGGAAGGAATTCGTGACCCTCTCACGTATGAGAGCAATTCATGACCCCATATAAGCAGTTATTTTTCCATTTTATTCCCCTTTTTCATTTATGTATGAGTACTAACTTTAACTTGTGGCGATCAGCTAAGTGTGCCGGTGCTATGGCTGCTTCCACTGAGGAATTTTATCGTTATTTCCTATTGCGATTTATAGGCGAATTCCTCAGAACTTTTCATTGTGAGCTGAGTTATTTTTATGCATCTAGTCGAAATTACCGATATCGAATTTGTGGCGCTCTTAAAGATCGTTCGATGGCACATTCGATGAAGGCAATGCCATATCGCTAATTTTATCCACTCTCTTCGAGACTTTAAATCGCCATGTGATTCTCTCCTACGGCAGTTGTCATTCCCATAGTTAAAACAACGTCATACTGGAAATCTTCAGGAGATGTGTGCTGCGATCGGCTTCATCCGCTTGCATATTGTTCTCATTTTCCGCTCCAAGAAGTTCATGGGTATGTCACCTGTCGCTTCAGTCTTAGATATCCTCACTTTTGCAAATTCACTCAAGCGAAAAAATGATCCATGAAAACGCTAATGAAGCAATCCGATTCCTTCGTTTCTCGAATGCAGGCAATATTATGTTTAGCATTAGCAGCGAGAGGGTTGTGCTTTATTCGGCGACGATCTGAAGATTGCAAGATAGAGTCAAAATCTGCGAGGACGTGATTAGAGGACAAGCTATAGCGCCTTCACCAACGACACGAGGATCAGCTTAGTTTGGGATTTTCTTTCAGCAGCGATACAACGTCACAGAAGCACTGCAGAATAGAAGATAATTAGGGGGCAGAGCCTGCACAAATCCCTGATTTATGGAAGCATTATTTCTACTTTTCTGAGGCTAATAGAGAGAACAGCGAGCACGCATGACAGCATTCATCCCTTCCAGATATTCATCTGAAGCAGAACACTGAGGTATGCTCATCCTCGAAAAATTCGGATAAAATAAGCGATATGGCGCTGCGTTCATCGAATTTTCCATCTGAAGACATTAAAGAGGAAAGCAAGTCCGATAATAATAATACCAACCGCATGTACGGACATCGAATATAAATCGAATATGGAGAAAGAAAAGGTGTGGAGAATTTATCCGTAAACTGGAGTAAGAAATAACGACGAATTTCTCGGCAAACAGGCATAATCATGAGGCACCAGCAAAGCCGAGAAATTATTCGGTTACTGCTTACAAATGTGCAAAATTCAAATGGCGCACTTGTCCACATAAAGACCTTGCCTAGTCAGATGATAAAACACTCGTGCTAACTTAGTAACATAGTAAAAGTTCAACTTGTTGATTGTACGGATGTAAAGCACGGAAATAAAGCAGAAAATATAACCGCTCATACGGGCCATGAATGTTCTTCCTGCGATGAGAGCCACAGACTATCCCTCTGCTTAGAAGGGCCGGCGACTCGTCTGCTTTCGAGACCAGGCCACGATCTCTCTATACCCCGTAACAGGCCATCAGAATCGGCAACTTTTATAAACGTTCCACATCAGTGGGTATTGTCTGATTGCGCGAATGGATACACTATATGATACATCCTTCTAAGTTAATGACAACCTAATGACATCGTATTAACAATTCGAAAGTCCCCAATTTTCGGTGGGACTTGAATGGTGCATTTTGCCTCCGGCATTATAAATCTACATTTACGCGAGATGGTTCGCAAGACGAAAGATCCATAGATAGGGATCAAATTCTGCTTCATTTACTGGACTGAATGCATATTTCTCAAAGAAAAGAACCGAGTTGCGTTTTATGAAGTACCATTTCACCTTTGCACATTGCAATCGGACATCAGAAATGACCACCCGTGTATCACCATTTCTCACGTATAAGGCGGAAGAATGATTATTACATCAATAAAATCCTACGCTCCTAGATCAGTCATAGCTCTTCAGTGGCATTATCACCTCAATAATACGACAAATCACTCGAAGAATGATGTTAAGGAATGGATGTCCCATAAACGGTGCTTTCCCGCTCATTACCGGAGTCAAACAAACAGTCCTCTTCTTTAGCAAGCAGGACATGTCAGAGCCGCTCGAGTTTTGAATAAGACATTCAAGAGCAGATCCCCGAGCCAATGAGAGACAATTGGATGAAAAAACTGCTGAAATGTGCTAAGTTAATCAAAAGATACGACCATCCCTCCATTCTTTCGGTGGTTCATAAAATACCATGTTCTTAGGTTTACTAGTCCCACCATTAGCGGAAGCTTCGTTTCAATAAATAGTGGTTCTGGGTACCGTAAATGACATCAGTGCTTTTCAAGATAGCAACCCTCAGCTTCCCCCACCATCTTAAACAAAAAACACCTATTACTTTTTTCAAGAATATATGCCCGTCTCGGAATTTGCCAGCAACATGAGCTCACGATCCCTTTACATTATTTCCTTTCTGGACATCCGTTTATTTTAAAGATGCAAGTGATAAAAGCTCCGGAGTTCATAAACAGAGTGATACTATACGCGTCTGTCCACAACGGTCTACAAACTTTTCACAAGCCAGGGCTGAGTTTCTCTCATCTGAAATACAACAATCAGGTCCTTCACGATGACAGAAATCAAAGAACAAACCTTGAACTCATTCCCGGTTCCGGAATCCGTCTTCGGAAGATGTGCTGTTCTCGTTCGGTAATTTCTTCTCACTAGAAAAAGTGGCATGAGTTAAATTTCCATTTACTAAATCACCGGTATCAACATCTAATTAAATACTCGGACAAACTAAATCACAGACGCATTGAAGGCACCAGTTTGGTGGCAAGCTAAGGTCGTCAATGTTTCACGAGAAAATATCTCGTGATCGCTCACCACAGAACAGCTGCTATCGGTTGTGATAAGCATAATGCTCCACTCCCTCCTCTCCCTTTCTCATTAACCCCCTCCCCTCCACTCCCTTCAACAATAATGGAAGCGAACCGGTAATACTGCAATCTGAACTTATGGATCGAAGGGCATTTCTGGCAACGAATTATACAAAAATTGACTAGAAAATAAAAACCCCGAAAAGATTTATTTGCCTAATAGCGTTGCAAACAGCTCACTCGACTCGTAAGAATCATTACTCTAAACATGCACGCAATGTACGTCTCGATACGTATAATCGATGGGCATAACCTCAGCTGCTAGCACGAGCTCAATCTCAACTCGATGAAAGATTAAAAAATAACAAACGCACACATTGCGTCGTGTTCTTTCTGCTCGTCGTATGGCTCCCTGATCTCATATGTATCGTTTTCCTGCAAATAAGCAAATATTTCCTGCAATATTTCTATGGGGACAAAATTGATCAAAGATGCCTAGATGAAGCAAAAGCGAGAAGTGGAATATCAGAAATCAGCAACAATTACGCATGACTCGGATACCAAAATGAGGAAGAGAAGGCGAACGGGGAGAACACGAAAATATAGAACGAAATAGATATATTCCTTTCAAAAACGACGGACAATCTAGGGTACCTGCCGATTTCTGCGAACTCAACCAACATCCAACGTTGTCTATGCTAGACGGAGTAAAAATTAGGATTAAACGTTGATTGTGCTCTTCGAAGAAACCTGAAGAATAAGCTTATATCGTTGCCTAGAAATTAATGGCGATATGAGCATATCAAATAAAATTGGTGAATCGTCTATGATAGAGAGTTCTTTTCCCATATCGGATAACAAATTCATCCGAAAAATGCTTAATCCACTCGTCTACAACAAAATAACTCCAGTAGATCAATAAGACAACAACTTGCACTAATAGCAGACACGTTATTCAGCAATTTTGAGCAATAAAGAATACAATTGTACCATTTTTAACAGCATATTGCCAAACTTCACTCTTGATTGAAGCATTTCCTTTTCACGTTGGAATCGCTCGATGATTTCTTTCATATCTGAAAAAACCCCACCATCGTTACCATAGCTGAATACTCTTTGAAGTTTAATATCAACTGAAAGGCTCCAAACCGGCAATATCAAGTTAGAAACGTCTCCAATGCAAAAGGTATTAAAAATACAATAGTATAAACGAGAAAAACTAAAAATATAGTTGAATGTGTAAAATTCGAAGTGATCTGAAGAACTATTCAATTCCCAAAAACGTTCTCATTCAACGCAATCGAATATCGCCTCTTGTTTTCCTCACAATGAAGAATATTCCTCTCAGCTACGAGAAAACATTTCATAAAAATAGAAATCAGCAACAATGCCGGCGAAAATTCCAATTCCGGCAAAAATCAATATCTAACAATGCCCAAAATATATGGAAGAAGCTGCGAATAGTATAAGTGCAACACATCAATTGATCAGTATCTTTGGTAGAGTACCTTAAGGGCCGAGAATAGAGGATTTCTCCTAACTTTATTCCTTCAATACGACAATGTGAAGAACAGATAATTCTAAACAGTATAGGAATTCACTCCATACTTCCTTTCTTATCGGCTTCCACGAGAAAAATGATTGCTTCCAGAGGTGGATTCAACAATATCCTTAAAAAAAAAAACACCAAATCAACAATTTCAACCCAGTTAATGCAGGAATTTTAACTGCAAGCCATATCAGATGCCGGATTGCAAATGAATATGACGATTTTCCCTTTTCTTGTGGAGTTGCATATTTCCATATAAGAAGCAAAATTCAATGCTAAAAATTATAACGTCAACTACAGTGAAGAAGATTCGATGCCGCCTTCCGAATGAGAATGGCTCGCAGCTACAAAAATAGAACTTAGGGGGTAGTGATGTGATAGCCGCTAGTGAAAAGGTTCACCACATTGATGCGTAATTATATTCATGAGGAAACGATACGAAATGGTACGAAAAAAAGCAAAGCTGATCAGTAAAAGAAGTACAGCGGATTCGGCGATCGACTATTTGGATAGCTTCATAACATGACTGATCGATAAAATAGTTGTCTCCAAGAGATACCATCACTTTATTTGTCTTCTCAATTCGACCTCTCATATATCCGACCGATCCGAATGGAACCTGAATATTCCGCAAGCCATCAATAGAATCGAGAAAGCAAAGAGCAATAAAAAAACTCGATAAAACATATTTTTTGAAAATGAGGGAGAAAGTAAAGCTGGCAAAAACTAGAAAACGAAATCAAAGAATCTCGCTTCATAAAACAAAAGAAAAAGGGTCGCATTCCTGCTATCGACGGCTAGAGAACAACTTCGTGATGATAAACTGCCATTGTTTTTAAAGGAGTACTTCAAGTAAGCAGATATCAAAACAGGTAAACGACTTTACGCGACGGACATCAAATAAGGTTTGCAGAAGTGACCGCTGCAGTCAGAGCCCCAAAGAGAACGAGAGCGACCCGAATGGACCAAGAACAGTGAGAATCTGAGTAACTGTGAAAAATCTGCGAGTAACTCGAAAGATCCGACCACCCAAACTGGCTATATCTATATCACTTTCAACCACAATCTCTTCATCGTAATGTACAGATGGTCATCAACGGAATTTTTAACCGCTGTCCATCCACTCCGTGCCGGCTGAACGAACCGATAATAGAAAATGGGACGACTGAGTTGTTGGGGTGTTTGAAATTTACCACAATTGATGGATGCTTCCTTACAGAAATGCCAGAGGCACTGACGCATTTACCGTAAAAACAATATTCTACGCCCACTTTCTTTGATCTCTTGAATTGACATAACTCTGATCAACAAGAATAAACGCTCTAAAACGGTTCTTTTAACTGAAAAGTGGAACTCCCTCCCCCCCCCCCCCCCTATCTCTGAAGGTTATGTGACCAATTGATGAAAACGGGAAATGACGAGTTCGGTGGGGCATCCCCTCACCGAGAAACAACATTCACTAATTTTTACGACCACTTTTTGAGCAAAATTGAGTCAAATCTTTTAAAGTTTAAAATTAAACCTGCGACGAAATAAGAAATCGAATATGCACTAAACAGAGAATGCTCTCAAAGCAACACGGTGATTTACCAGGATTTCCTTAGTCAACTTCCGAGGAAGTTCCTCAAGACGTCCCCTCAACTGCTCATATTCTCGGATTTGCTCGTTCTGCTTCTCTATCAACGTTTCGACTCGTTGCACCTCCTTAAAAAATGTGAAGTGTCAAACTAAGAGAAGTAAAATATAAAATTTTGAGGAGAAAGGGAGATGCGTCTCCACTGAGAAGAGATCAGCTATTGGCAAAACTTATTTCATTATTAGCTCCTTCGATAGAGATCACACTACACATATCAGATGCGATAGACAATAAGAGTGCAGCGTAACCTTTCTGAAGAGCAAAATAGGTAAACTATCTCTGGATTTTATAACGTTTCTGGAAACAAACAAGGTGAACGTGAGGGACGGTTCGAATTATCATTCTACTAATACTTCAGGATAAAGACAGATTTCGATTCCTGAAAAGTTTCACGCTTTTGATTATTTGATACCACAAAGCATTTTGAAGACCTCACAAATACAATTACATTTTCGACCGAATATCCGACTTTCAATGAGAAAATCTCGAAAGACAATGCGAGAGAGAAGAATTCGAATGCATCGCGAATCTATTTATTGCCCAAAATATTCCCTAAAACAAAATGTTTGATTAATTAGCACAATTAGAGTCTACTCACAATAATGCAATCTAATAACACTAAAGAGCTCGAATAAACGAAAATGAAACTAACATGATCAATAGCCTTTTGGAAATAATTTAATCGCGACGCATCCGTTGATAGATCGCAATTTAGAAAGCTCTCCACTGTGTCCGCCATCTAAAATACAGGACGTTTGTACATAAAAATATGAATAGCTTATTAATCTATCACGCGCAAACAATTACGATTTGGGTTGATCGATCCCAATGCTAGCTGTATTCGAGAGTCGATTTAACTCAATCCCACACATCAATGTACATGATCGTAGCGATAGCGGTAGTACAGAAGCAGCTAATTCGATAGCCACGAACCTAACACTCAGTAACGCTGTGAGTACGCACAACGTATAAGATAAATCATCGAGACAAATTGTGAGATCAAGATTAAAGGATAATCACTCACAGTAATCCTAAATGATAGACGCTTTTAGCGGAACTTCTCTCACAACTCCCATGTGCCAATTTGATAGCTGCGGCACTCAGCCTTCCTATCTTAGAATTCAATCCTATTCTCAAAGACATAATAACACTTTGGGTGGGTAAGAAATATCATCGATCATTTCCCAAGAAATATGGCAGTGCTTATTAGAACAACTAGAGGAAATCTGTCAAACCGATGAGCCATAACTACTGCCGGTGACGAGTATCCCGCAGTGGTCAATTCAACTTCTAGTGTGCTAGGACGCTCAATCCGAATTCATATATTGTGCGTGTTCTGTTGTAATCTCATTGGACGACTACTCCATGCAGGTGACCAGCGGTCTTCGGTTGCTGTTCTATATGAATACGAACGGCCACATGTGTTGATTTTGGTTGCTCGTCCTTCTTTCTCTGCTCGCGTGGTGTGCAGAAAAATGCTAGTAAGAGAGCAGAATGTGGATGAAATCGAATGAAATCCACAATCAGCTTAGATTGGAATCTGCGATGTTCGGCCTTCGGGCGACTGCTCTTACCTGCCAGATTATTTAAAACGAAAAAACAACTTTCAGCAAATAATACAATAAAAGCTTTAATCTGCTCAGGAAAGGTGCAAGGAGAGGAAGCGAAACAGCCTCTACCACCCATCTTCCCGCAAATGTTTGAATTTTTAACCACAAGTGGGCGAACTTCATTTTCGACTTCTACTTGCATCTCCCGTACGCAACACCATGAACTAGCTCAACTATAACCCTTTGGAATAATGGATCGGCTCGATACTGCTCCTCTCAAGCAACGTATAACTACTTACCCCTGACGTCAACAGTTCGATTAAGAATCATCGGGACGATAGAATATGACCTCGACTAGTACCAATTTCTGACCCGTCAAATTTAAAATTGCTACAGCGATCGCTGGATTCTCCGACTAATTCCTTGTATTCGACTCACTCCTCGGGGCTGCCAATTAAGTTTTTTTGCGAATGAGAAATGAAAAGAAGACGAGGATGGAAGCCTACAAGCCTACATTTCAGTCTTTTCTGCGCTAGATGAGGTAAAAAGAAAGCCAAATAAAAGAGGTTCCTATGGAGGATTTATTGTTCGCAATGAGGCGAGTCAGACAGTCAAAATGAGGCGGCCCAAAAAGATCGATGCTATCAAGGCGGAATTTCGAAATCGCTCAAATCATCTCCTTTTCCTTACGTTGTAACAAACTTCTTTTGGCATCAATATGGATGAATAGTTCAGAAGAAATCTGTCAATGAAAAGAATACTTTTGGGATTCTATTTTGATTACCGCAATCATTCGCGTACCTCTCGAATGAAAAAAGAAAGACTTAAACGAGAACGATATCACCGAAACTAAGTTGCACTAACTGGAGACAATATCATTGAACCCACCTCAAATCTAATCAATTTCAATTCGCGGACAATAAAATTCATTTCCAATAGATGGTGATGCAATTTCAAAGAAATTTCCCCCCCCCCCCCCCCACTGGAGTGATAATCTGGTATTGTTTGCTTGGAAAATTCGTAAAGCGCGAGGAATTAGCAACGAATGCAAATGCTTAACGGCAAATATGGTCAACTGAACCAAACGGAAGCAAATTGAGTTTCCGTTGAACTGCATGCTCTACGTCAAATAATACAAAAGTTAGCGTCACGTATGGGTGAGCAAACTCTTCGAGATCCCCTCTTATTGCAAGTAGATATACGGCGCAACCTAATACGAAAGAAAATTGCGTCGAAAAAAAAGAACGGCAACCGAGCCCACCGGTGCACTAACGCACCTCGCCGATCACACCAGCGGACCTAAGTCTTCAGGTGTCGGCTTCCAACAAAAAATCATCACACGACGTCGAAAATCCCATTTGTGCGGAGTCGTACAATCCAATGCTTTCAACTTTAATTTGAAAATTTACTCGACTTCTACCTTTAAAGGATCAGAATGCACCATTCTTCCACGTGGCTATTGCAGGTAGAGAGAGATGACAGGCAGCCGAGAGATGGGAGGAGGGAGGGAGTTATGAAGCAACTGCACGATGTCCCCTCATTCTAGCAAAACCTACTGGATAGACAGGCTGTACGCCGTATCCGCGAATCCCTGAAAAGACACTCAGTGGGTCTTCACGATGTTCGCTAACTATGGTGAAACCTTTCGCAGCTATGTTTGTAAGGAATATGAATTCCAGCCTCAGTGAGCACAACAAATTTCCATCAAACGGTAACAGTCTTCCCATCACACATCTGCTAGCCACCTTCCACAGCCTCCATCCCCTCCCAATAAGAGCATCAGAGAAACCCCCCACCACTTGAAACAGAATGAGCATTCAGTCCATCTTTACAACTTCCACATCAGCTACAACAAATCTTTTTTCCGCCATCAAGTCATTGAATACTGTTACAACCTGGAAACGCATCAAAGCACTTGCATAGGCCACTTTTTCGAATTGTATGCGGTTGCATCGCGATCTCAGACTGAAATCGTTATTATTCCTCGGCGCTGGTGGTGGGGCACCTTAGAATGCCTAGCCTTGAACACATTTCAAGCGCTTTCGGCAGACCAGTACACATTTAGAGACACGGCAAGTTCGGTTAGGATGCCTCATCATTGTATAAAAGTTTTGTTTCTTAAATGGTTTGCATACCTCAAGTCTCGCAACCGAGGTCGAGAAGGTCAGAATATCCGATCGTTTCGTAATATCCGACCGCCAACGCCCATCTGCACACAAAGTAAACCTGACGCCTCCACGCCGAATCGAAACACCTCTGCACCGACGGAAACCCCAACTCAAGCTGCGCTCGACCAGGAAGACTCTTGCGTTTCGGCACTTCGCAAGAACACTGACCGACAAGTTGTAAATTCTCAATTCGTTGTTGTCAACGCGCTTCATTTGCGACGTTTTGCAGCTATCTTCCATTCCGACAAGTGAACACGATGGAATATTTTTTGTGACGCAAAAGCACATCTCTTGATGGGGGCAGTCCGTTGGTCTATGCAGATATCTCAGGTGGGGTTTGTATAAAGCGAAACAAACCTGGAGGAGTTGTGCCGAGGCCTATTTGAAGTCTTATTCCGCATCTTGTGTGTTCCATCCTATAAATCCATCACAGCACATCTGTAACCTCTCAGACTTAACATTGCCTCTGATATAACCGTTTAAATTGGTGGTGGATAAGATAAAGGAATTTAGGTGGGACCGCTTCGCCGCGCTGACTTATCGCATTGATAATGACACCGCCTTTCCGCTTACCGCGCTCATTTTCGTCGAAAATAATGTGCCCACCTTCGCTTCAGCCAGGATCGTGATGCAGTTGAGGATTGTTATGCCCTTCTTTCACGTCCCATTCGTTATTGTAATACTTCGTTCAATGTTGTCAAGTGCTCACAAATCGCCGTATACTATCTGAACGATCGCCCTTCCCTCTAAAATTCTGATGCCATTTTATTAAAGTACCGAAATATGAGCTCCCATTTTGAAACGATTCGACATATGCGATCATGGTTTGCGAAACAGAATTTCAGCTCGAACCCTTGAAATCCTCTTGGAGACATTGCGATCGATCGGTTATTTGTATTTTTTCGAGTTGCTTGCGCTTAGATGCGTAACAACTGATGAAGTTAGATCTTATCCATCTCTTTCTCATTGGAACATCGATAATTTTATGGAAGTTAGGGCAAAAAAAAGTTTTTTTTTTTTTAACAGACTTTCCAAAGGCCTCAAAGAAAAGATTTCTGTTAGGATAGTGGAGAAAATAATGACGAAAAATGCAAAAATTGAGGAAATTATGTGAAACTATTCATTACGATAGGGCAATAGCGAGAATATTTTCCCTATGAAGGGAATCGAAGAATATTTCACCATATCAACTAACAACTAACTGATATATGGATATGAAAAGTGTGTTGATTGTCGATTTCGATCTATGAGACTATTCTCATCGCTATGATTGATCAACGATAAATTTAACGCCTTTGTATATAATTTAAAGGATTTTCCATTTAAAAAAAAAAAAAAAACTCCCTTTCAAATTCACTTCGAAAGATATAGCAACGATTTTATTGGAATCACTCACACCATATATGCGATAAAGAAAAATAGACCAGATGAGCGGAAGGAAGCAACAAAGATCCTCGTTTGAGTAAAACCAATCTGAATGAACGAGAACTAACAATATAATATACGAAAGAGACCAAATTATAGCGGAAAATATTTCGTTACGATAAGCATAATGCGAAATTTCACACTAATATATTCGAAAAACTTGAAGAAAAAATTGAATCGATGATATATTTCAACGACTATAAACACAAAAAAAAAGGGAAAATCAAAAATTGCATCAGAACTAATACACAGACAGGTTGAATCAGTTACGCTCGAAATCGACGAACGTCGTCGAATTAATTGAGCGTAACGACAAAAGTGCAAATTGCCACTCAACGTTGATGATCATCTAAAAGTGTGCAATACTTTTAACGATTCGATAGGTCAGAGGGCAAATTGCATTCATGAAAGGGTCTTTAAGGAACAAACCACTGAAAGAAAAAATGTGCTTTCGAAGGTCAAGATGTCGAATGTGATTTTTTATGCATTGCGCTGATAGAGCATATCAGAGAAGTTGTCGAATTGATCAAACATTTCCAATGGGAATTCTTCATTTGCAATGTGAGATGAATGGTGAGCATTTAATGAATGCAATGATTAGTGTAATCTTACTAAAAGGTCTGCACGGTATTGTAGAAAATGTTATTTTTTTCATCTTCTCGAGCATGACGCGATTAACGTCAAATTACATAAGATTAGAACTCTCCAACTGACTGACTGATACAGACAATCTTGAGCAATTGAGCCTCACTTGAGTGACCCATTAAACAAATGATCGGAACTCACTTACGACGTCAAAAAATTCAAATCGGAGGGAGAACGGAGCTGTGCTATGCCACACAATCTATGGATAATTGACTTTTATGAATAAGCAAAGCATCAGCCACATGAGAGGGTTGCCGCTAGACAATAGAGTAGAACCTCATCAATTGTAGACAATAATGACGATGTACAATGGGAAAACAGTACAAACATGAAAAGTACGGTTAGACGTTCTCATCGGCATTTTCCATCAATGTTGTGTATCAGAGAAATTACAAACATTTAAAGGTGGCAGTTTAATTGACAATTTAAACGCGCATTTACTTAACACTGATCAGCTCATTGACAAAGGGATTTATACGTCGACTGGCTGCTTTGTGAGTTTCAAAATGACGGCAGTGAAAGCGTTATGAGCAATGGATATTAATTAACATATGAAGGCATTACTATGTGTAATTAATCTTCTCGCAGGTGCCTTATGATTCTGGATGATCCGTTCGTTAGCTTCAACGTACACCTCTGCGATATTTTGAATCGTCTAAAGAATGTTAACGGAAATTGAAAAATTAACTCAATTCAAAGTCGGTTAGGTTTCATGGCTTATTTGTATATATTAGATTAAAAACATATTCCACCAAACATTTGTATAAAAGCTCAAAAAAAAACTCTTTTTCCACTTCGCTTAACTGGAACGTTTGTTGGAAAATATCGCCTATACTCATAGTTATCGTTTTCTTTCATCATTCCGTCTGTTTTCGACGTTGCACGATAGTAATAGGCTTTCTTCAGTATGTACTTTTACGTATTTTCAACGTGCAGTTTTCCCTCAACGTTTACTACCGTTTCGCCTACTAAAATACTGAAGGAGGGAGGTAGTGACCGTTAGATGTAATGCATGCAGCAATGCTATTCTCAGCGATCGACTTCACTGCTTCAGTGAACTGATAATAAGAATTGTAAGTGAATATTTTGCGATGTGCGTCTAGTTTGCCTTAAAAACGCATCCGACATGGTTCAATGACGACGGGCTGTAGAATTGCCGATCACCAGATCAGCAACAACTTCTGCACACCCCCAACTTACACTGAATCCATGTCCTCCATGGCCATAGTTATGCACAATCTGAAAATGAGACAAATAGAGTCTAATCGAATTCAAACACTCCCTCATCCACGTTCACTTAGGTAATGGGAGCGATTAGAATGTTAAAAGAAAACTGAAACATCGAAAAGTAGGGAAATAGGGCGGAAGTTCAGCAATAATATTCATAAATATGGCACAAAAAGCGCTGAGAAGGTTCAAAAGAACTCGTACCTGAACAACACGCTCACCACTGTTCCGAAGTGACCGCGTTCGTGGCACAGGGAAGCGCACCGTTGTCATCTCCAAACGAATACCACCGTATCGCCCTGGACGAAGTCCTGACCATTCACTGAGAATCGCAGCGTCCTGAAAATATATTTGCAGCCATTACAACCGAATATAGTGACTATAAAGCTACAGCCCATTTCCGTCCCCTTTCACAAATGAATCAGCCTTATATTTGCATATTCTACCCTTCGATAGATAAGCAGTGCTCGTGCAACTTCATTTGCAATAGCTTCATTTTCGTGGACTGGATTACACTTCACCGGAAATAAAGCTGATGAGGAATAGAAATAATGAAGTGCTAATTACCGTTGTTCTGTTCCACAACTTCGAACAAAATAAACACTTCGACTTCCCGTTTTTCCCAAACTAAAGTCCATCTTGCACACACACCAATCCATCTTGCACACACACCAATATCGGTACTTTCAGCCTACGAATTGATTACTTCCACAGTGGGCCATTTTCAAACAAAAATCGCATTTCCCTCACAGGGATGACAGTCGACCGACAAAACGTTTGACGCCCACAAAATTTGATAAATTAAGTTCCAGTTTTTCAACGAGGTGAATGTATTTATTTACTCTTGCCAATTAATGACTCATACCACTCTAGCATGGGAAACTGGGGCAACAAATTTCTGAAGCAATTTGTTAAAGGGCCAGGTCAGCCGTATAGGGAGATATTACGTGGTAAAAAACCAAAGAGATTCTTGGCATAGCCGATTCCATTAATTGATGGAAAACAACGAATAAACTGCCTTCAAAGTCGGCTGAAGCTTATAGTAGCGTCCCAGAATATCGTCACGATCAAGTTGCGTGATTTCCAGATCACTTCTACCAGCCTGTTTAACCGATCCGATAAAAACTTTGTCTGTTCTAAAAAAAGAGAAAAGTATAAAATAACATCCTGTACAATAAACAAACGTGATTTAATCACTTGCTGCGTCACAGAACTCAAAAGATCGCCCTTTCCTCCCATGTTGTCCATCAACATGATTGGAAGAGTTTCGCACAGATATCCAAATAGTAACTTCATAGACGTCCTCTCTCTTTATGAAAAGGGAGAAAAATACCTACAAAGTAGACCAAAATGAATATAGGGGTAATTAAGTATTGTTTCCGATGAAAAGTGAATAGGAAATACCTTCTATTACATATTAGTTTGCACAAAAGTCGTCCGAAATGAAACATTATCAAAGTGTTATGAAAAACTCACGTTGGTATGCTGAAAGTGGTGAAATCTTTGAATAAGAAATGATGATGCCATGTTGCGTTCACCTGAAAGTGATTCTCATAGACTTGCAGTTTGCCTTCTCGCAAGACTCTTCTTTCTGGAGGAAAATGAACGTTTTTTCATTCGTACTCTTATTCTAAAGATCTTAAAATCTGTTTTTTTTTTTAAATTCCTATTTGCGACGTTTCTTACTTTGCAGTATGTGAGAGTTGAAAACAAAAAACAACACTATGAAAGATAACTGTCTAAATTACCTCGAATATGATTCCCCTTATTGGAAACATATTTCGATCGTCACCATCACCGGCCAACTTACCACCATTCAATCCTGCACAGTTAACGATCACATCGAAATCGTTGTATAGCTGAAAAATAATTCCAAACAAAAGGCCACTTTATCAACGAAATACATCATTTATGATGAAAAATCGCCATCTGTCTGTTTGTAACTGTGCGCAAATTGAGTAAGAATTCATCCGGTCGAGTAATTCACAGTCGAGCTAATAAGCGAAAAAGCATATGGGAAAGAAGAATTCCACCCATTTGTTATTCATTACCACTAATTCGTCCACTCAACAAATAAACTTGCACATGGAGTGTGATGCTAATTGAGAGTCCTTTTCTGAAGTGTTTTAACAAGTTAAAGGAAATAACTTGGATCAAATACGCGTCGTCCTCAGTTTTACGGATGTCTAAGGGAAGCTGTATTTCGCTATGTTCACGCATCTAATTTTTTCCCCCATGGACATTAAGCATTGTCCCATATATGTCCCCATTTTTGAGGACGTGTAAAAGAGCCGTGAGCCACTGTTAATTATGTGTTATCCGACCAACAAATAAGTGTCACGTTTATCCAACGATATCACAGAAATTGTGGAAAAATCCACTTCAGTTTTATTTCACATCCAAAATGCGCACTTCTAGCTTTTCGCATTTTCGAATATTTTCAGCCTCAGAAGAGGGAAGAAACATAATTGGCTGACTGATCAACTGCTCCCAACAATCCCCGGCAACTCTTTCCATCTAAAAACCTAAACGTAGACGCGTGAATGTCATACCAACTTGTTAAAACACCACTTCCGAGTATTACCACTTGAAGCAATTATATGACGAATAACATATAAATATCTTTGCATTTACTTCTTTCCACATGTGAGTCAACGTAAAACTCCACCTCGTTCAAATTAGAGATGCGCCTTTGTATAAAGCGAACACCTTTAGCAAGCAACTGCCTCTTCATCCACGGAACATATTTACCACCCTCTGTAGTGTAGGCGGTATAATGAATGGCGAAGACGTGACCCTCATCCTCCTGTGGTGCGAACTGTTGCATTTCATTTTCACGAAGATAGTGGAAATTGTAGACGATGTCACCATAGATTTCGTCCTAAATAGAAGCAATATTTGGCTTTCAAATTTGCATAGCGTAATCCTTCTGATAGCAATCATATCAGTGGTATTGTAAAGTTAGGTAATACTTAAGTGGATGTCAAACACTCAACTTAGAGTGCTACGAGAACAAGCGGAAGTGCGTGCAGAAGAAAAACGAGCAATTTATCTAACTGAGAAAAACAGGAAGAGAAGGTGAAAATTCCATAAATAGCAGCGACAAATGACGCTGCAGACACACCTGCTCGACAAGTGCTGTTAAGTTTGTGGACAAGATGTGCCCCGAAACGAGATTGACACCCGTCTCGCTTGCTGGTAGTTCACGGAATAATTTCGCGTATCGTGCAAACGCACGCTTCGCATATGGCCTAAATGGAAATTCTTGCTGCAAGGAAATCGCTGGTACTCATGCTGCCCGAGGTATTTATGATACCTTGTATAAGAGACTGTGAAAGTGATTAAATACCACCTAGCTGACATACTATTACTCTTTTTCAGTCGTTTTTTTCCCCTTCAGTGATGAAAAACGTTTATATCATTGTAAGAAAACGTACCTTACGAAGAAAATACAGATAAAAATGTTGTTCTTACGGAGGAGACACCTGCGTGCAGCTAACACATCAATAGCCGGCACCTCGCATAACATTGGTTCGAAGGCAGTTTTTTTGTGGATAACTGCATGAAGACTGATCATCTAACATAAGTTCACAAAACAATAAAATATGGACATCGAGAGGGAAATAAACCCATCCATTGTGCGTTTGCTTTCGTGCTGCTTTCTTTTGACATTCATTCATTCCAGTAGATTTTTGAGATTTGTTTTCACTCCACACTTCATATTAAAATATAGCACGAAATAACTATTCACTATCACCCACATCCGTACTTGAGGGTAACTGTAAGTTTTATGACGTCCAGTAATATGGTCGTAACTCTTTGAGGAGCCCGTCAAATTCGTTCTGCAGAGTGCAACAAAAACCATGAGCAAAAGTGTTTAATGGAAAGAGTAAAGGGATGTGCTTGATACGATTAACCTGTCTTCGATTCTATCAACACGATATAAACCAGCCGGTCCATAACTGACGGTTGTCTCGAAAGGTGTATCAAAGAACACAGTTATGTTGAGACGACGATCACGCTCTATCAGCGCTAATGCGGAGGAGACCCCTATGACTCCTTCGCCAATAACGGCAACACGTTTAGGCGTCGATGTTGCGCATTTGCCTAAAGTTATTTATAGCTTTACATACCTAAAATTTTCAACGAATTCTTGTTTATTTATTGTAACTGAGGTGAAAGAATGAGAAATTGAGTGGCATTCATTTAGAACGGGGATGGTTATTATTTCCATCGCTTCAAAGTGTTTACTTTGCATTATTTTGCTTACTGTCTTGGCGTAATCTCCACTAGGCGTTTATGTTGCGCAAATAGCCAAATGTCATATAAATGCTCCATAAAGGCAACATTCTGTTCACTTGCCAGCTAGAGTGTAATTCAGCGCCGGAATGCACTACAACCTATATTGCTTCCTCAATCCGCTTCTGACGTCCACTCATTCTTCCATTAAATGCCGCCCAGATGTCGAACAAATGTTGAGTGGAACGGTTTACGTAAATTTAAATCACCCGGCGATATAAGCGGCTTATACCGGATAAATTTGTGGACATTTGAAGGCTCAAAGAGCTGCTTAGATCTGAGGCGTTTTTAACGGCCTATAAATTTTTGACATGGGAATGATAAAAAGTATTTAAAATTTTCTGTGGGAGAAACATCAGTTAATCCTAATCAATTGATGGCAAGCGAGAACTGAAAAAAATGAGAACGACCCATTCTTCAATGAGTTCTTATTTGAAATAAGGACACATGGAACAATTCATCACAGTAAATTTAAAGAAATTCAGAATATGGTTAGTCATTGAAATCTTCATCATGCAAAACACTCTCGTTCTAATCTTCTATAGCCAACAGAATTTGATGTAGCGCCATATACAAGTAATTTCAGATTCATTTGAATTACTGTGATAACTTTTATAACTTCCTCGGACATTTAGTGGAAATTGGTGAGCTGTATTCGAATCCATGGATAGACTGATTTTGAGGCGTGAAGGCGAATTAGTTTCATTATCAACAATTGTGCATGAAAGTCGTATGAATTGTGCCTGAAAGCCTTTGAAGAGTATGAAAGTCGATTCTCGTGTACAGTATTCGGTCGATAGATTTGTTCATATCACTGAAAAGCGTCCCAATAAATTCGAATATCAAAGCCTTCATCCTTTTGAGTTATTTTCTTGATAATGCTATCCCTCATAATAACTAACCTTCTGCTACGAAGATTAAAGCAGCCATCCGGAACCAAAATCTATGCATTGTCTTCGCGCAGATTTCCGTCGACTCTGCAACAAATTGAAAAGTATGGCCACAGTCGAGCGTAACCTTAAATTAACGTGTACGGCAATGAATCTAACAAATGACGTTGTGGTTCTCTCAGAGGCAAAATAATGCTGCCAGATAGAACACTGGGAACGAGCACAACACAGCTAAACGAAACTGCGATGGTGCTAGCCACGATACTCATGCAGATGTTCCATCCTCAATGGAAATAAAAGTACGAACCTTAAAAGTTAGTACAACAGGTAAGTTCAGACCTATAGATATAGAATAATTCAATGTGAAACTACTTCTTTAAGCGGCAAACAACAATAAATGCGGATCAATTTTAGGCTACTTCCAAACAAACGATATCTTTCAGAATGCGGTAGTCATCAGTCACTATGTATACATGTGTATATATATTAGTTTGTGCTCTATATATATATATATATATATATATATAAAGCACAAATTGAACGTGAAATTATTTGTGGCATTAAATAAGGAGAGAATTACTGCGATAAAAGGCGTTGCGGCCAGGTTTTGAGAAATCAAATATATTGAAACTGTTATCATTCAGAGGTTCACTAACTTTGTACATGGCAGTGCTAGTCGCAACTGTTAAATCGTTCGATCGAATGCTCTCAATTTTTTTCGGCCTATTATTTTAACTACGTAACGATTAATCGAAAGGGGTTAACGATGTTTGAAACAATACACCGCTATTAATCACGTAGAATGATCGACACAGTGTCGATAGTGCTTTAACAATTACGAAGTAGAAAAAATCAAAGATTTCGCTAGTGGCATCACAAATACTGAAAAAAAAAGGAAAGAAGAAGAACGAAATACTAAAATACTGCCACATATTTGATAAGTTTTTGGCAATATCTTTATATTTTCAATGAGTCGAAAGGGTTCAAACAATGCAAAAAATAGAGAGAATTGGGAAGTTTTAACGATTATGATGGAAGAAGATTAAGGAAAGCGCTTATTCTATTCCGTTTAAAGAGTCGAAATTTCAACAACCTCGAACGTTGAAAGGAAAAATGGAGTTATGGGAGAGGTTTTCAAGTTAGCTGCCATCGCAGTGATTTTGCGAACTCGAATGCATGACCATGTTTCTGCAGAGAATTTCATGATCTGAACACTCAACAATTCCGTCATTTCCCTAGCGCCATCAATACACGCATCATTCACAGTAAATCCAGTAATCTTATTTGTGTAATGAATGACAGAAAAATTTTCGCCCACATCATGCTTTTTCAAGGCAAGCAAAGAAATCCATTCGAAAACAGATCGAACTAACGGAGAAAACGATCCACAATCGTTTCTCTCTCTCCCTCCTCCTACAGAAGAAATGCAACAACAATAGAAAAAATGTTCTGTCGTAATAATGCACTCTGACAAGCCCGCGTCACCATAACCGCGGTTTTTTTTCTGGACAATCATCTGCATTCATTGCAGTTAGAAACACTACAGAACCAAATCTGCAATACGGATTGAATTGGCGGCCATTTTGATAATAGGGAAAAGGAACCTAAACTTGAATCAAATACCTTTTGATAAAAGTAGTCGTTAGATGGAATATTCTCTATGGTACGTCCCTTGAAGTCCTCTATGAAAAGAAACCTAGAAATAGAACAGCAGCTCGCCTAAATTATCCATGTGGCGATCCTGGAAATGAGAGAGGATTTTTCACACAAAGACGGAAACCACATTCCTGCTCGAAAATAAACGAGAAGGTGAAATATTTTGAGCGAGATTTCATAGGACGGAGACAACTTTTTTTAAAGCATCATCGAAGCAAGTAATTCTCCCACAAAGTTTGGGAGCTATCAGTCCCATCCGAAATAAACGAGAATTTTTTGTGCTTTAGGATTTGATTGGCGGACCTGTCAAATCAAGAAGCGATGCGGTCTCTCCTCTTTTTTACAATCTTCCGGCGTCAAAGTAAATAAGCGAGTTGAATGTGACAAAGCTGTTACTCATCTCTTACGCATTGTTAATGCCACTAAAATCTCATAGTGAATGGGAGTACCTCCAATCCCGTGGGTATTGAATAATTTCCAGCAGTAGTGTATGTGATCCAATAAAAGCAATTAGAACAATAGCTGCCTAAATGCAGCTGAGAATTAAAATTATTTGCTCATTAGGAGAGGTGTTTTATTTGCGCAATATGATCTCAATCAAAGAAGGAAATGAACTGATGGAAACATTAGAAAATTTGAAAGAAAGAGTCATTCACGTCGCACCAGAGAAAATTAATGCGTCATTGTTTTGCAGTGGAGGGCGATACTTAATTGCTTATGTCACATCCGAGATTATATCGAAGAAGACAATTCCTCAAGTGCAAGAAATTGATGCGAAATCCTTGGAGACTGTAAGAAAGCGAAGAAGAAAAATGAGCACTGCAACAACAACTCAACAATATAAACAGAAACTGCTATTAGTAATTTTAGAACCCCCCTTCTCTATTGTATTAGGGTTCACATCACTTTGAAGAAACTAGCGCGGCATATGTGGAAAATGGCAAATAGAGCGGCGCCTTGAACGGACTACCAATCCTCAAATATCCCTCTGAAGGAGACTATAGCGATTGGATACTTGTAGAGGTATTTATATTGCAATGAAGACGAATGTTGGGAAAGTGCAACAAGCCCACCACTACACTAAGGCGCAATGAGCTGAAAAAAAAAAAAAAAACGGGTTCCACCGACGGCCATTTCTGACCAAGGATGCATTGCATACTGGGGAATCTTGTCACAAGTCGGGTCTAGTCAACTACTAATCCATAAAACGGATACGACACTTGCCTTCTCAATCATCTTTCAACGCTTATTTCGAGGAATCGTCGCTCACCTATTATATCAAGTGCAGTTTTTGAATCTGAAGATTTTCGACAGAAAACCAGTCCCACATAAAGTACCGATGACCACCTTATGTGAGCATCATCACCATTAAATCTGCAGAAGAGATACTTTGTAAAAATTCAGCATTGTCACTAATAAGGTGACAGTAAATACCAATAGCAGTTTCATCAAAACAAGTAAAATAATTTAAGAGATTGACGCAAAAACAACTAAACTAGCAGAACAATTCGCTGTCATAGAAGACTAAATGAAACTGACAAGGAGTAGTGCGATCCTATAAACGGATACTTTCGCGCATCACACTTCATTTCAGCAAGAACGTCAATTCCTTTCATGCTTTGATATAAAATGGAGCAGAGTAAGTGATGCACTTTCAATTTCAAGTGTAGATAACTACGATCCACTGTTTAAAAAATGAAGGTTCACACGTGTGGGTGGGTGCGTTCTGATCATTAACAGGAAGCGGACTCTACACTGAAGCAACCATTATGAATGCCCTCTTATGAATGAATGACAGAACTGTTATTAGAAATAGGGAACTGCATTCAGTAAAAGTTACAATGCCTCCATTCATATGTAATTCATCGACCGTTTTGAAGTTTTTTTTTCGATGATGAAATAACGTATCAAAAATCGAGGATTTCAATGCAGAAAGCAATATCCTTATGTAGTCATATGGAACTGAGCAAGTAAGCTTGCCAACGCCAACAATTTGATCTCCTTCCTAAGTGATCCCCAACTATCCGGAAACATTTCAGTGAAGACCTAGTAGTTCTTTAAAAGCGGTTGATGATTTAATGTGAATTTATTGCCAAACGAAGTTGTACATTGAAGAAAACACTGATGCGAACGTTGGTGGAAAATATAAGATGCGCTTTGCACTGTTCAACGCAATAGCCAGTCGACGTGAAAGCCGGTTTTTATAAGCGATCACGCAACTACGCGCATGCCTTCGCTGTGTGCTCGTTTTTCGCAAAATACACTATTTCAGCTTATTTACAGCAACTGCAACATTGCATTCTGGAACCGCACCCTGTGATGTGCTTGACCATCGCTACCTTTTACTTCTTTCAACAGCGTTTTTTTTTTCTCGGGCCGGAGTGAAAAAGAGGACACTTTTCCTCTCTTTATATAAGAAACACAAAATGCAATTAACGGAAGTGCTTGTTTTTCCCACTCTCATAAGCGTGTAGTGAGAGAGAGCAAATTAAATAAGAACAGATAATTTGCACATAAACATCACTTAATCCTCATATTAATCCCCACTTAATCCGCAACCTCATTAGCGTTGCAATAATGATCAAATGAGTACTCTGTAGTGATAAATTACAATTTTCCAAAAAAATGAAGTAACAATCGTCGGATGAAGACTAATTTTGCATATAAAATTTCTCTTATCGTAGAGGGAATTAAGAAAGACTCAACTGCTCAAATGCTAACTAAGCATTTAAATAACTCGCCACTAACCCATAAACAACGATAAAGATAAACAAACAGACATTATGGATTTCAAGAAATAATATTTAACAGACAATTTTGTGTGATTTCATATCAATACGTCCCTGATCCATATTTGAAATATCATTATTCGTTTCCAAATAATCAGCACTAACACGTCCAAGAAAGATTTCTTTTCCTGAGATATTCGATTTGTGTGCTCCATAACGAACTAAGGGAAAATGAACCATGTGGAAAAACAGTCGATACTTTGAAACGTTTTAGAGTCAAGCAGGATGATCATCAATCAGGAATTTCTGGAACGCATGCATAAATGAAAAATCCACGTGGCAGATCATGAAGAGGAAACATCTGCATGCGGTATGGAGAGAAAGAGGTGATCGCATCTTACCTGCCTATGCCACTGAGTGAAAAACGTTTGCACTCAAAGAGGGAAACTGGAAATTCGTAGCACACTAGCGTTTTATCAGCTAGCTCAGCTACACATTTTATCAATGTGTAAAGGATTCATGCGAGATAGTGCAGTCGAAGCGCTGAAAAAATCTTTTTTTCCTTTAGGAAGGTACGGCGGCAGATCCATGAGGCAGACAACGAATGAAGGAGTGAATAGAACACCTGGTTCATTTCTTTACCTGCTGACTAACTCAAAGTAAGTCTGCACAGAGATATTTGTAATTCGTCATAGCTTTTTCTTTCTACGCTTCATTCAAATAAACCTTTTCGTGCACTATTAGCAAAATCTTATAGATGCTAGTAAAGCGTGGCATAGAAAACAAAGGAGTGGAGAGAGTAATATCCAAGGCTACTAAGCAGAAAGCGATGAAGAGAAGAAAGCGACAATCCTACAACGATCTCCAACAATGCTAAACGTAATATTGAACTGTTTGTTTCGACGGGTTTCTAAACATTAAAATTTTTAAGGGCAACTCGCCAAACAGGCAGTAGTTTCGTAAAGAAATATTCGTCAACTTCAACTCACTGCAGATGGAAAAATGACGCGATACCTGCTCATAGCCTACTCATTGCACTGAAGTCGCCAAATGTTCAACAATATAAGTGGAATTTCACGCCTCCTTTCTACTCACCGGTTTCGTCGCTCTCCACAACGTCAAAATTTTCACGCTATCTGCATCCCATTACGGGGAAAGCACATGTTGCTGAGTCTTTGTCTGTTTGTTTGGCTGCATGTTCCCATTTTCTAACATTTGAGATTCATTATACCGATTCCAAAGGAGTTTTAAGGCAACTGTTCGAAGGCTCCACACAAGCCTTCAAAATCCAGATTCCATCCAGCAGTTTCAACGTTTCCTCCATTTTTTCGTTCCATACAAGTCTCTGCGGTTGGCGTTCCATAAGCGACGAAAAGTTTTGCAAAATAATGCCACTAAAAGAGCACTATTCATCTTTAGAATGTTGCCAAAATGTTAACATTTTAGCACTTATATTTGTGCAACTTTGTTTAGAAATTAATCCTGATACTAAGTCAAAGCAGTGTTTCCTTTACCGCACTGGACAGCATCCAGTCTCCTGGAAACGTATCAAAAATTCCAACACTTACAATTTCTCTTGTAATTTGACGGTCGCCACGGAACGCCATACCGGAAAGCGGCTAGCGAAAGGCTTTCGATGACTGAATAAGAACGACATTACTTTCAGCACACTGCCAAATCTTCGTTCTAATGTGACAGTGAACGTAGTGGATTAACTGGTCGCAACCCACGAACGTGATCGTTTCTCTGCTTGAAATTATCGTCGAAAAATATTTGTTATGTATATCCTCGCCTTATTCCAAAGTGCAAAAATTGTGAAATTTTATTTGAATTGAAATCCAGCGTTCAACATATGTCATGCGGATCTCTGAGTGACAAGCACCATGTTAAAACTGGTCTCTTCAGAAACAACAGCAAATAAAATTTACGATGTGAAACTACAAAAAAATCTGAAAAAAAAAGGAAAAATTGAAAACTTCAATAAGGGTGAAGATAATATAGGAAATTATTGCAAAAATTCAAAGAATGGAACAGCAGAGATAAACATTCTCATTTTTTCATAAACTTCGAAGGTTTCCGCACTCATAAAATCCACACGACTCGAGAAATTTCAGCATTGTTTATTTGTCAGCTCCCCACAAACACTTACAAAGTAAAATATTCATCATTAAAGTGATGTTAACTGCGTGAATTCATCGAAGTATAATTCAGTCAAAAGGGATCCGATGAAGAATTCGACTAATGAGGATGCAACCCGCTACCATTACCGTAAAATGATCGCTATCTGCTTTCTGCTTAGCTAAGGATCGTCTGAATTCTTAATTAGTGCGAATATTTTCGCGAATTGAAATTATCCGTAACGGAATGAATAAAATCATGGTGTTTTTATTCATTTTAATCTCGTTGGCACGCGCAATAATTCTTCAAATTTCCTTCTAAATATGGAACCTTTCTTTTTGCTGGGGAATACTTTGACATATATGATTGGTTTCTTAAAAAAAGGTAGTTTGTAGTATGTTATGCAACAAATCACTTTCTTCTGGGTAGGTGATAGGTGGTTTTATGATGGCATATGCGATCTTGGGAATTTTTCAAACTTCAAAATGAAACTTTCACAGCCAGTTGGAGAGAGAAAATATTGAACGTTCCATTTGCATGCGCAACTCTGAAGCAGCCAACTATAACGCGTAGAAATTTGAAGCTACCCATTACATCTTGTCGAGTGACACATACAAAGAGATGGTGGATTCCTCACAAATTTCATTGAAAACCTAAAACAACCAGATGTCTAAATAACCTCAGTGGCAGCACCCGAATTGAACTTCCATCTAGCCACTTGCCGTCGACAGATGGACGTTCTCAGAACGCCTTTGCTTCTCTATTTCTACATCAAGTTTGACAGTGGATCTTCATCATCAGTTTTTTGCAACTGGTTAGCGGTCTTGCAAGTCACTTTTGAGGCAGATCGGGAAAGGATTTTATTTTCAAGAGAACAAGTGGCATTCACGTTTAAAATACATTTGCAAAAATTTCAGTGTCTGATAACTTTCGCGGTAGCGATCATGGAAATTGATCAAAGAAGCGAGCAGTTTTTCTGGACAAAAATTTCGTTCTGATGTAACAGCGGTAAGGAAATTCACTCTTCGGCGATATGCAAAAACGAAAAACTTAAAGCAATATTTTCAGGATATGTTGTCAAGGAAAGTTCCTAAAATCACTTTCTTAAATACTAAACTATCCTTCAAAGAAAGTAGTTTTCTTGCATCCGCATACAGGACATTTCCCAGCTTTTTCGTGGATTGATGAAAGCTTATCGCCGTATTTTACATCTACGGTTAGTGGCCAGATGTGTGGCGATCGTTTTCACATACAGTTATACGGCTGTACATTCACAATTATAAACAAGCACCTTATCTAAATCAAAACGAAAATGTTAAGAAAAGAGGCGCAAAAAATATTGCAAACACGTCTAGAGGAATTTTTTCTGAGTTCATTCGCTACGAGCTCACGGATTGGAATGCACTCCGTAGTTTTGTTCCGGCTGATATGCTGCACTTCATCAGTTAAAGAGTTTTCTACTTTCAACTTGAAATACGAAAACCACCAAAATATTAATATAACAGTAGGAAATTACTTTGAAAATGTGAAAGCAATAAAAAGGAAGAGACCGATCAACAAACAAACAAACACAACTATCTTCAATTAGGAGGAAAAAACTGCTCAAGTCTAGTGGGAAGTCTATACTTTTCATTTCGAAGAAGAAATATAGCTTTGCGCCTTCATAATCGTCATCTTTTTGAATTAATCGCGTTTCGTCAACAAATTCAAATATATATAATATATATAATGTTAGAAAAAATAGAAGTGTGATGGCATAATTTATATGAAAATCTCATTAACACAGAGGTTGTGTCGCAGTGCTCGATGAGCTTTCCCGAATAGAACGCATATCTGCATAAAGCGTCTTTGAAACAACAATTTACCAAAAAAACAGGATCAAAAAAGGCGACGTATTTTCTCGAATTTTCAGAGAGAAAACGTGTAAGAATGGAGTCGGGAAAGAGATATTATTTATTGCATAACCTTGAATGAAACTCCAAAGATTGCAGTTCTCGTAAGCTTTTTTGACAGGAATTTGTTCACTTCAACGTACTGCTGCGCTTTAATGTCTGCTAGACGCGAACAAAAAATCTAAAAGTTATTCTAACGTAAGCGGAATTAATTATTTTGAAAAACACATTAAGTAAAATTATAATATTAGAGGAGAGAAAGGGAGAAATTTCGTTGAGCAACGGACCACTTGTGCATCTGAACGGACATCTAAGGAAATTTCGCACAACGTGTGTTGCGAAGAAAAAACAAATCAATGATCATGCTTTAATTTTTGCACTGCTGAAGTGCATGAAATTTGCTGGAAAATGTCGAGCAACGCTTTATGCGTGTCACTTTTCGCAAAAAATCTATCATAGTCCATACCATCCAAATCGGCGAAATATTTGAATGGAATCATTGGAGTATCGGAGACTTAAGTTTATTTATTACAAAATTGATTTCGGTATTCGCGACAATCCAGTACCAGAAATATTCCAGTTTTCCCCTTTCCTTAATCGAGATACACGTCTGTTTCAGCTGGGGGAAAAGATGCTGCAGTATAAACACTGTTTTGGAAATTGTCCTTTTCACGTTGTCCGAGTTTGGAATCTGCTTTCTGCCAATATCGCTAATGCACCCACTCCTTCAGCTTTTAAGCTGCGGTTGAATCATTTCGATCTACACATTATTGCTGCTTTTGTGCACTAAATGCCCGCTTGCCCGTGCAACACTCTTGCAAGCCAGTGCTGTGCTGTTCATATTCACATACTTTTATGTTGTCATATTTCGGAACTTTGAAATAACTAAGTAAATAAAAGAAGACCATGAATGCGACTACATTTGAAAATGTGACTCGTAACGCAAACATGATCTTCGTATATTGTTGGTTCAACTACGATACACATGAGAACACAAATAAATACATATTACAACTAACGACATGACGCTTCCATAGGTTTCCCATCCGAGAGGGAAACTGCAAAAATGCAAATTTTAAGATTCTGAAATGCCCGTCTCAAGGAGTAGAAACATGTTATATGCTACTTGAAATGTGTATGCAACGCGAAACCCGTAAAAAGAGCATTTCTTGAATTAACTACCTGTGAAGTTCATTCAGTGATGCTAATAGCTATGTAGTTTTTTGAGAAGTGGAAGTTTTCACGGAGCAACGAAAAAGTTGAACGAACGTGAGCGATAGTGCGCAAAAGACAAAAATTTTCAAGACGTTAGCAACGCACTGGTAGACATTCACCTAAGAGTGATAATTTTGAAACAAAAATAGGCACAAAAATATGAATGAGAAGTAGAAAAGAGAGATTTAGGAACCCCCTCAACGGTTATTTTCTTAAATCAAATGCACTCCTATACTGAAATCATCCTACGCCAAACGGTGATCATTTCATCAGTCGATGCACATTTCATATCTGCTCATCTAGCAGCACAGCCTTCTAAATTGGTTTCTGATGCCCGTAAAAAAAGCTCCAAACTGACTAAACAGAAATCAGAATGAGAAACGTCTGGATCTCAACAAGCAGTTCTACTTAGGAATGTCCACCGATTGAAAATTTATTCGAAATCAGCTCACGTCGCCTAATGATAGAAGTGCTGTATGGAAAGATCTGATAGTAAGACCAAAAAGCTGCATCGGATTCAAACGCATCTTAGTGGGTTCGAAGGAAAGATATATGCAGCAGCCGATCGGAGTAACGTTACATCGATATATGCGAACGGGCATCCAATTGCACTTTTAAGAACACCGCCACTGTTAATGGAACCGCAAAAATTGTCTCAAAAAACAAAGAGAATTGAGGTGAATGAGAGATTTGTATGTGCGAACACATCAATAATCACATGGAAAAAAACATTCACAAACGCAAAACCGGAGATGCAGAGAATGACATAATTGCGTAGAAGGAGGCAAGAAAATACACCTGGAAAATAATTAGGTATGTTTACATTTGTCTACACAGGCAACTGGAGAGGTGATCATGCATAAAGTTACGTGGATGAGATTTTGATGAATGGAGAATGCGTGTAAAAAGTGCTGCCACGATCTGAAATCGTCACATCGTGTCCATGAAAAAAAAGGCCTTTTTTGCCGAATATCAACGTTAAGACAACAGGCTCTCTTGTTGGAACTTGAAATCTCATCAATATTTCAAACAAACGCGCCAGTGCCCACTAAACACCCGGTGACCATCACCATCTCGTCAACGAAAGGAGAATGAAAGCTTCATGTAGACTGCTCGTTGTAACTTGCAAAATGGAGATAATGAATGTGCGTGATCAAAGCACAACAGAAACCTCCATTCACAAATTTTTGTGTCAAAGGATATATCATAGAAGCGCCTTTCGCAGAGATCATCGCTATGTTCCGAACTATAGCATCACAGTCATAGGTTTTCAAGAAAAACGAATACTCTTAGTGGCAATCAGTTGCTTTCCTACAGTTAGCGATGAATTCACGTCACATTCACTTACTAGTGCAGAGTGCTACTTGTTTCGCAAATATCATAAAATAGCACCCAACACTCGAACTTTCAGTCTGTTTAGCGCCTTTTTGAGTTATGCGTCATAAATTGTATTGAGAAATAAGATTTGGAAGCTTTTATCAAAAACTCTGAGCTGCAAAATATTTGCAGAAATTAGGAGAGGTTGTGACCATGTGTGGTCTGAACCACAAAGGGACAAACTCTCAAACTGCCATCCACTCAAGGAATGGGACGGTGAATTTTTAGGATTTTGAAATCGAATCGTACTTTGACTAGAAACAAGAATTGAAGAGAAATGAAATTCTCGAAAATCTTAAAGAAGAATTTCGAAAAAAGCAACAGATTTCCAGGCGCCTTCTGCAATCAAATTAACCGATCACAAAGAGTCATCATTTGCACGCCGTTGGGTAAGATCACTCTTAGTTATCTTACCGCTTATTCGAATGCGGAAAGCGATTTTTCCTATGTTGTCGGTGTATGAGCCGATAGCAGGACTGCAATTAATAAGTTTTTGCTGCAAAAGCGAGTCGTAAAAATCAGCGACAGTTAGAAGGGAATATGCTCACATGCAGTTCGATCAGAAAGGAAAAAAATTATGGCGAGCGGCTTTAGTGGCACTCTACAGAAATTGAAATGCAAGTGTTTTCTTTATGTGTATTCAACGTCCGGTGAGATTCACAATCGCTTTCAGAACCCCGTGCAAATTTTATACTCTTTCGATGTTTTGAGACATTATTTCGGTCACCTCAACTCGAGAATCACCTGATAAACGCAATGAGCAACTAGCATTTAAGAAAATTCGGGTAGAAACTGAGAGAGGAAAAGCGTGGGAAGTAAAGGCGAGAAAGTAAGAAGCATTTCTGCAGCATTAATATAAAAAAAAAGTTTGAAAAAAAGAAAAGGAGAAAGCATCTTATAGCTGCGTATATCATTTGAGGAAGCGCTGCCAAAAGGGTATCTCACGCAACGTGATATGAGTACCAAATAGGAGAAAAAGAAAAGACCAGTTAATTAGTGGTACTCACTGTTTGAACATTTTACTTACCAAAATAATACAAATGGTAAACGAAGCACCACTTATTGAATTACGTGAACTGCGCATTAATAATTCATGCACACGGGAAATACGTGTTGGTGTGGTGATTAATGCATCGTGCTGTCAGTGTTGGGAGGGAAGAATAACAACGCTGAGGTTTGAGTGGACAGCATTCGGAACCATGCAAGAACAGTGTGCTCTAACTGAGACTCGAAAGACCTCGAATTTGAGACATCCCCCAGGCAGTACTGCCACATCAGTGTCTCCTGATCCCTTTTGGCCATCTGCGTTAAATCCAGACCTTGCATCACTTCAGACGCTATCGAATATATCAGAGAGTCCCAAAAAGTCTTTAAATGGGAACGAAAAATAAATGAAAACATATACAAATCACTATTTTTCATCATGAGAAGACACTCGTTTTTTCTCGTCATTTCCATCCTCTTCTCACGGGCCGTTTCGGTTTTACGCATGGGACAAAGTCGAGTGCAGTTTGTAGCTCCTGATCGGAAATCTGAACTTAAAATTTCATTACAAGTTTTTACAATCCTCCATGAGTTAGCATCTTCAGCAGGGATATCAACTGATCGTCTAATAACTTGTTTCGAATCTCTTTACTGCTGTGTAATAGAGCGACGGCCGCTAAGGATGTCGTTGATGTGTGTTATGCAAATTTATCGCTATGGTCGTTGAATGGCCATCAAAAAGCACACAAAACAGGGCAAGTGCTGACGTCGTAACTTTAACGTATCAACACAGACGATGTTAGCGGTGAGCTTGTCAGTGTCACAAGCCACGCCTCCGTGGATGCAAGCCCTTAAAGCACGAGCATGCGCCTTGCAAGCGCTCCATCTAAAGAGGGGCGTCCAACGAATCGATCGCACCAACTACGTTCACTGGACTGCCGGCGGCCGTATACGCCATGGGCGACTACGACTATCTGATCAAATTTTTAGCGCTCGGTGATTCTGGCGTCGGGAAGACCTCATTTCTCGTTAGTCACATTTTTCTGCTCTATTCTGCAGTCATACTGTCGTTACTCGTCGAAAACTCTGTTGCATTCTTTGTCTTTCTCACTGTTTACCACTTATTAACGTGACATTCTAAATGACGTCATTTATCACGGCTGCCCTAAGTAATCCAATATTTAGTAGTCATAAGCTCGAATTATTGCAAATTACGCGTTGGAATTTGGTAGATTTTGGTACCAATATTTTAATGCCTTAAAGACGTCAATAGAAACTAAAATATATCTACAAGACTCATCATGTATGCGTCTAGAAAAGGTGAAAATCACAGATCGGAGACGTCTCTCTACAGAGGTTTCTTTTTGGAACGATAGTCATTATATTTCCCTATAGATATTTCCTCTATACAGCTCGACAGCCATATAATAACATCACATCAACTCTTTCAACAACTTTCATTGGCGTTTAACATTAAAGAACTCGAGTATTTACCTACATAAGAAACGTTTATTCAACAAATGCACAACATATTAGTACCCGCAAACTGAATAGTCATTCAAAAATCACTCTTTCGGAAACGATCGCAGTAGAAGTTCTGCGTGTCTGAGAGTAACCAATCATCTTTGCGTGGAATTGGCGTTGAAATGTTGGCCTTTTTATTTAACGCAGCTGCTACTTCAATGCATATTCACATATTCATTCGATGTTCCTTAAAAGAACGTTTGATTTACTTGCGCGTTCATCCAAAATGCGGCATTTTGTGTCGTTCGTCGCTCGTAATTGAACGCGAATGTAATTTCATTAAGGTATTTTAATTGAAATTCGCTGGTATTGTGCAAGCTCATTCTGCTAGGGACCGAATCCACCAACCAAAGAAAGATGCGTCTGCTACGTTTAAGTTGTTCGTAGAATTCAACAGCATCGTATGAACCTTTCAATAAGTCTACGAAACGGTATCGATAACTTTCGATTGTTTTGTATTTCTAGTGATCGTGGACCGCAGAAATAACCAAATTACTCAAAATATCCCCAGCAGAATTACTCTTTTGCTGAGAGGATAAGTGCCGGTTTCACTAGCTAACTTTTCGACTTTCAATATGAATGGTATTTGGTGATTCCCAGCTTTCGTTCGAGAAGCCATCTCATTTCCAACACTTACAAGTGATGTCCAAGCATGAAGTTTTAACTTATCAACAGTCCCACGAGGTGGAGAAAATATAAGCGAAAAAGTTTAACAGATGAGCTGGGACTATATGCGCTTTTTGCATCCCATTCAGTTGACCAATTTTCAGAATTTGTAGCTTTCATATAATATCTATGAACGATTATAACTTTCATTATAAAATACATAACTTCCAGAATTTGGCAAAAAAAAAATGAGTGAAATATAGAGAATGCATGAAAGATTCGTTATTATGTAGTCCATGCGGCATGAAATACGTACAACTGTTTTCACTTTCTAATGTCTACAGGCTCCGTTCAATGCTGCCCGGTCGAGGCGAAGTATAATATAAAAGTCAACCTAAAATATGGTATAGAAATCAACCTGTGGTGTATGTTATAGTTATCAAACTTCGCTTCTCTAGATGCCCCCATGATCGCTGAATTGAAACTGTCTGAGAAATAGGCACATATACACTTTTATTATACGATGTCGCTACAATCATTGAGCAAACTTGCAAAAAAGCTCCGAAAAAAAGAGGGTGCAAGAAACGCTTTGTGGACGGGAATGTTGCGATAATAAGTTCAAGAAGCCTGCTTTCTTGTGGGATGTATCCACAAATTAATGGCAACTAGCTATAACATTACGATGGAATATTGTAGGCTTATAGGAAGGAAAAAATCCTTGGTCAAGCAAATCTTTTTACACATCATAGAGATAAAACAGGTCGGTGTGATTTCTTTCGCTTTTCTTTACAGTTCTCTCTGAGGTGTACACGGCAATATCCTACGCAAGTTAAAAATGCAGGTAAAAAATAAAACAAAGAGGTACAACTCAACATCCACACAATGTGTATGCGCGCACACTGTTATCAGCGAGTACGCCGATCACTCGTTTCACATTCAGATGCAAAAAGAATGATTTAGCAAAATGCGTCCAATAAACAATCCAAAGAAGATTATCATTAAACGTTTATGTTCAATTCCAATAGTTGGTTGATATTTTGAGCGGTACGATATCTATGAAAGAAGTTTGAATCGCAGACATTTGAGGATACTTGATCACGTTTCACCCACTACACAATTGTCTCCTCAGTAAAATAACTTAGTAGAACGTGTTGGTTAACCAGATGGGCCCTTAATTTAAAACGCTAGTAAGTAGAACGTTCGGCAATCGCCGCAATCAGATAAAAGGATTTGCTTGGGAAGTCTCCGTCTTTTCACCTAGAAATCTCCGTATATCTGCTATTATTGTCGTCCCCATAGAGCTGTGGAGAGATCGTTAAAATCCAAGACGGCCATTCCTTTAGAGAGTACTTTTATTACAAATGAGTGCAACCAATGTCGAAACAATGGAATTCACTGCACCTATGTAGAACGCTGTTATTACTTGATTGGCATTTCAACTTTCGCATCGTATTCGTAACAGATCTAGTCATCCTTCCCATAAGAGCATGAGACTTCCAGTCCACCTTCGATTCTATTATGCATTTGGATTTTCTTTTCCCTTATACACCTCTAAACTGAGGATTTAGCGACAGATACATGTAGGAGTCTCAGTGAGGATGCTAATAATGGCCGTATGCGTGAGGGCAGCAAGCGAGGGCTTCATTAGCCACTATGCGTGCCTCATTAATATCTGCCTCATAGTTTAGCCAATCCGCGCGTAATCAACGTTCATTACCACTATTCGTCCCGTCTGATGAGTAATTCGCAGATACTACTGGAAACTTTCGATGTAGCACTGTTACTTCAATTAGCAAAACTGCTTGATTATTCCAAGCAGTTCATCAAATGGAAAAGAACTGATGTCAAAATATGAAACATAACTCAAAAAAGCAGCACTTGAAATTGCAGTCTACAAGATACTGTGGACACAGAAACATACGTAGAAACATCTACAAGATGCAGAAAAACACACGTAAATGAGTCTGATGAACAAAAAAGCGTTTCAAAATTAAGATAAGTCTGAAAATAATCCGAACTGCAATTGTGCATGAGATAAAGTGGCATAATTAATGACTGATCGCTCAACCCCACATCATAACTCACTGTTTTCAAGTGAATTCCACTTTCTTTTTGATCAGACTATTTGTACGCGAATGATAAATACGTCAAAATGAGAAATAAGCTGAAATATGAGGAAAAATCACCTTTCTCGTTAATAAAGCTACTTTTTTCACAGCAATTTATTTCTTCCCTGAACAGAATTTGAATGAGGGAAACTTCTCCATGACAAAAATACGTTGAAGGTAAAAAGAAGAGATGGAAAACTTCCATGAAAAACTAAGCATTACGTCAGCGTGACTATCAGTCAAATGATGATATGAAGGGAATTTTTTCCACACAAAGAGGATGCACCTGGAATCGTCATCATTCGTTATTCTGCATTAAATGACCACAATATCGTCGGTTTCTAGAGTATCTGTCAATTCAGTTACACTGCAAACATTCCCCACGAAATCGTCAACGACAATTATTCAATCCGGTTGCCCTCCTTGCACCTAATTTCATTGTTCAAGTTTGTCGAATTCTGCCAACAAGAAAAGCTGAAGACTCAGCAACATTATGCGCAATTATTTACGATGCATTAAAAAATTAACCTGATTTCTTGAAATGCATTTCGATTTATAATGAAGGTGTTTAAAAGGACTTGGGGGAAAAGTCGCCGAAATAGAAATCATATTGCACAAAAATTGCGGCAGTAACAAACTTTGCAAAATTCGATAATGCACCTTCCTCGTTTCAGGAATTATCGAAAAAGCCGCTTTAATTTCGAGATTTATTTTTCAGCACCGATATACGGATAATACGTTCACTGGACAGTTTATATCGACGGTTGGTATCGACTTCAAGGAGAAAAAAGTTGTACGTCAAACCTTTCAGTGTTAACTTTCCTCTTTGAATTCTTTTTCCTATTTTCTTCTATTACCCTTTTTTGTCCTCATAAACCTCAAATAATATACCAAGAACTTTCCCCAACAATTTCTTCGCCCGCCTGAAATACACTGCGGAGACCTCTTCTCATTCAGTTTCACTCGCCATTATTTCAAATAATGAGTGGGAAAGGAACTTTCAGCTTCCTAGAGTCGTAAAAACACTCTGTACTAAATGCAGTTTCGATTACAGCCTAGATGAAAAGGCCGTCTTCTTGAATTTTAAAAGTTTTTTCAACAGAACTGTACTTGATCTGTAATGTAGTTGGAAAGAAGCACATTTAGCACATTTTTCATTCAGGTTTACAAAAGCGGAAGGGGTGGATTTGGTGGTCGAGGGCAGCGAGTTCTTTTGCAGTTATGGGATACGGCAGGCCAGGAAAGGTATATACTCCATTCAAATATCTTTGCTCTTTTTTTCCATTCTTCCGTTTTTTTTATAAACCAAATGAAACTATTCACCACGAAAATAAAAGAAGAAAAGTCGTATGCACAAAGTAGTTCCTCCAAGACTAGAAAGACGTTATTCTGAAATTTGGCGAAATTCTTTAATCCTCTCAGCTTCGAGTTCCTTTTTTTCCTTACGATGAAACTATTCAATCTCGAGTGACTTCGACGCCGTCTTCTTTAATTCTCTGTATGATTGGGCGATATATATGTTTCCTATCAGTCTCAATGAAGGCATTATTTCAAATTAATGAAGGCGCGAACTCATAAAGAAAATTCGTTATCATATAATGCTAGGAAATCTGAATACGAGGATAAGTTATTTGAGCGTTCAATGAGCATGCATAAGGGGACATTTGTTAACGCTTGAACGATCACAGGCGAACATCATGTGCATCCTGTTGTGAACCAGTGACTTCTCTTTCTTTCAAAACATTTTTTAAAAATCGATGGCGCAAATAGACCCATGAAATGCAACTTTGAGACATGCACCCAACTTATTACTGTTTCCGTTCGTACCGATTTTGTATGGAGGGGATTTCATTGAGTTTAACAAAAATTCACAAGCATCCCTCTTCCGCTATTGCTCCAACCTTAAGAAGACCATGTATGATCCTAGGTTTGAAGACTCCTGCTAATGAAGGCAGATGTGTGTTCATGTAAGGATCGCCCTAGCTTCAATTCCTGGCTTATCTAGATCAATGTGCAAGCATGAAATTGTTCTACTAGCCTGGAAACCCCTCCCCTTCTTGAGCGAGTTCAAGTCGCCTCTTCGCATTCCGAACTAAGATCGAATCTCGACATCTCATCAACTGCTTGAAGGAGGCCGTTGATTTCTTGAAATGTTTTATCCAGTATTCAAAATCTGAAAAGTAAAACTTTATGCATCATAACCTTATGCAGATAAAGAAATTTCAAATGCCCTTAACACATATACGCAACTTTCTGATAAACACCCTATACTCTCGACTCATTGCCTAAATATAATAAACTTTGCATCGAGCATTTTGCCTCGGATGGATGGTCTTGAGAACTTTACGATCAAGCAATGGTTTCCAACCCCCTGGCATACACCGAAAATGAATTATTTAGCACTTTAGAGCGCAAAAGAGTGCAGCACTTTGATTTTTACACTCTTAGTATCAGAAATACAAAATCAAATATGTTCTTCTAAAAACCTGACTTGCCTGTGTGCCTAATGAGAGAATGACTAATTGCAAGAGAATGAGAACATGAGCTAGCTTTACGATTAATAATGAGGTGCACGACTCTATTGCGGATTACTCGGCTGTCAAGAGCAAGCTACGATAAGACAGACATTAGTTTTCGCAGCAACACTTCCAAGCAATCCACTGCGATCATGTATTAGCCACCACGAATTCCTCATTAGACAACACCAACATTAACACAGTCTCAAAAAATGAGCGAATTCTAAAAGGCTCTGTAATGAGAAGATAAAAACGAAAGTGGTGAAGAATGAGCTCAGACTTCGTGCAAAATTTGAGCTCATTCAACCGAATGATTTGCAACGTCGGAAGTATCTAACAGAAGTGCGCTCAAAGAAAACTCTCTAAACATTATCACTGCACCTTTCTTAACGGTCAGCAAAAATTTGAGCAGATAAACGCTCCAATTATTTCCCTCAACATAGCATCTTTATGCACTCTATGATGACAAGTGCTTAAACCTTTCGAGAGTTTTCGATGTTTCACTGATGTTTCATAAACTGGTAAACTATGCGTAAAATGGCTGCCATGTAAAACAGTGCACCGAGTCGCCGCTTAGTACCTGCGATAAAGAAAATGTAGCATGGTGCTGGTCAGATCCATAATAATGGATTTGTTCGTTATGTGGCATTTCTTTTGCGACATCCGACCTGAAGCATTGATTATAGTCGTAATAAATAAGAAAATGTCAATTCGGCTGATGATGCTGCAGATGGTCAGACTTCATAAACAACAACAACGACCCTACTTCATATTTCCAGGTTTCGCAGTCTAACGACGGCATTCTTCAGAGATGCAATGGGATTTATTCTAATATTCGACATCACAAACGAACAATCTTTTTTGAATATCAGGGATTGGTTGTCACAACTCAAGGTGAGTACCATAACTCTGAAAACATAATAGCACCTTTACAATATATCACACTTCCCCTCAGGGATATATGGATTAAATCGATGATTACATAAAAGTTTTCCTTCTCCGAAAAAAGGAGGCAGGTCCTCCTTCCAGGTTCTCATGGCAGTAAAAAGTATGCAAGTTGATGAATACTGTGCAGCAAGGCTGGTTGTTGCAGTTTCAATAGATCAAGTTTTATGTACCTAAATTGGCTTATATCCGAGAATTTAGGAAATTTCCTGCCCTTCTCTATTTATCGTTCACGGCATACATAATGGTTGTAGATTCTTGGCGGTTATTCTCAGCGAGCACTTCCATTTGTTAGCAAAACGCTCCTCACTATTGGCATAAATGAATGCAAATTGAGTTAAGCAATTGATCAATCGCAAAGAGGCAGCATTTTACACATAAATAATTGTATTTCATAAGTGAGAATGAATTTATTTCTCACAAAGCAGATTATTCCCAAAGTTTGCAGGTGCACGCGTACTGCGAAACGCCCGACATAATTATATGTGGCAATAAGGCAGACCTGGAAAACCGAAGGCAAGTAAGCACCGCCCGCGCGAAACAACTTGCCGACCAGCTCGGGTAACCGCTCTGATATTATGCCCACTAAACACTATGGAGCTTTAGACACAGACAGAAAGCAAAATAACGTATTCTTATATCTCTCTTCTTGGCGGCATTACAGTGTGATGAGCGTGGATTTCAGTACCATAAATGATCTGCTAATAACATCTGATCTGTAATGAAACCAGGAGGGAGGCGAAATAGGGCCATTTTCAATTAACCAACAAAGTAGAGAGACTTTAACACAGAAAATTATTCATGGTAGTCGAAGAAGCCATATAAAATATTTAATGTGTTTCTCATGGAGTCCCCTAAATCATGCTCCGCAATCTACCATTCAAAACGTACACATCAATAGATCAGTTGTTCATCGAAGACAACACTGAAATTATCTGCTAGACGCTAAGGTGTCGCCTTTTCTTTCTCTCCCTCCTCTATGTCATCGTTCAAAAACAACTCCCATCTTCTAGATATCAGTGACGCCTTGACGCCTATGATCAAACCCAAATAAAATCATCAATGCAATGTCATAAATAAATAAGGGTTGAAGGAACATTAAATACTTGATTAAACGGAAAAGAAACCTGAAGAAAATGATATCAACGTCTCAGCGAATAGAAACTCTGTCGATCATTTATAGATGAAGGTTGACCTCGTTTTAAAACAAAGAAGTTCACTTCTCATTCTTTGCAGTCTCGAAGCAAACCTTTCAGGCTGCCCTATTTCGAGACATCGGCGTGCACATCAACAAACGTAGAAAGAGCGGTCGACTGCTTGCTTGACCTTGTAATGCAACGAATCCAGCAGTCTGTTGAGCACACTGGCTTACCGCTAGGCGATTGCCAGGGAATAACCCTCGATCAGGATTCATCGCTCACGTCCAGTACGTACTGCTCGTCGTGCTAATATATCCTCGTTTCGTCGAAGCGTAAAAAGCCCTTGCCAATGTTCGATTTCATGTAAACATTGTCGCTACCGCACTAGACGATCCAGTGATGAAACGCCATATCAAATCATCAATATCAGGGCACCTTGCAAAATACGGTCAGTCGATCCTATTCTAAAAGTGCTGTTTTATGATACTCCAAACAGCAATGCTTTTTGCAGAAATTTTCCTGGAATGACGTGCTCGATGCTAGAATAAGCTAAGCTGAACTGGGCAGCCCGCGATATGTGCGCAGCATTATGAAGTTTCAAATTTAAAATAATTTGATGAAAGATGAAGCTGAGAAATTCTCATGAAAATAAACACATTTGAGAGCACATTAAATTTCTTCTTTAGCTCATAGCAACCAATAGTGGGAAGGAGTGAGGCGGATTTCGAATGAAGTTATAGTATGGAACCCATCCAGAAATCCATACAATGCCACCAAAATTAAAGCTTGGAATGGAAGGAGCGAAAATTCTATCATTCTATCATGAAATTCTTTAGAAAGTGACAAAAGAAATTGGGGTTTTCGAGAAGCTCAAGTTCGCATCAATTTAACGATGCTGTAGTGTGTCAAACGAATTTTGCCGAAAGTGGCAAATTTTTGAGCACTCAATGAAAAATCAGCTATCATCGCACAACAAAATTTAGATGACTAGTCAATGGACACTGTTTGATTCAAAATTCCACCAGAAATTTGATTAAAAAAGAACTCTCTATTAAGAATGTGCCTGTAAAAACCGACCCGATCTCATATTTAACAGACAGATGCTTGCGGCAGCGTGTATCTCCTAATCGATCTTCTTTCTCATTTTTTCCATATTTTGCAGAACTACATTTCTGTTGGCTGACATGAACAGCGTTTGTTAATGTTTTCGCTCATTGTGGAATTTGTTCTCAATCTCTTCAACTTATCAATTGTGAATAGTGTTGAAATCAACACTTATCATCCACAGTTGAGTGCATTCGGACATTCCCGGTCATCAGTCAACCTTTCTAGTACCTTATTCCTTACCAGTTCTCATCCACTCTGATCACGCGATTATTATATATATATATATACTGGGGCATCGATCAAATTTAGTCACGACTTCATCGAAGGAGAACTGACCATGTTCGCTTCTCACAAACCAGGTAAAGAACTGAGCGAAAATCGAAAGAGTATCGAATGAAATGCATCAAATCACGTTGCATCTCATCAAAGTTTACATATCTCACATAACGCTGTTATTGTACAGTTACCTATTAGTTGCTGTACTAATGACGCTTCAATCTATCTAAATTATTTTTTAAGCTTCCTTCCATTTCTTTCCGCTAATTTCGCTCAACGAACTGTGGATAAACCGTTGTTTACGCCCACGATAACCGAAACTACTGCCACAGTTGGCAAAATCCATTTCGGCTCAGAATTTTAACAACAATATTCCGCTAGTATTCCTTTTCATCAAAAAATTGCTTCTATTCCACAGTTCATTAAGCAAAGATCTCTTCAGTGATAAGTGATTCTTAATGTGTCACAAGCAACGTTTGGTTTTTTTTCATATCTTCAAGATGACTAGAAGCTGGTGAAGCTCTCTCTAGTAAAGTGATTTACTCGTAAAACTTGTTTCTCATCTTCATCAAATCAACGTAGACACGAATATAAATTGGTTCCACAATTTGCTCATTACATGCGATAAAATCTATTCAATAAATACCGCAAGTTCAACGAGTCCACTAAAGAAACGAAAATTGAGAATTTGGACAAAAATATCTCCTCCAATGGCATTTCAAACTTCGTTCCGCTTTTGAGTCAATTTGACTTCCATGTAAAGTAAAACATAGCCTTCTTTTTTTGCAAGAACAACGAGGAAACTAACGACGAATAGTGTGGTGACCTTTGCTGTCATCTTCGAGAGTTTCGTTGTTCGCATTCGTATATCCAAGACAGCTTATAATATCGTCGATCATGTACGAGTAACTGAAAAGCATTACTTTACACCCAATGAATATATGAATAAAATCTTTCGTGGTTCCCTTTTCTGCCTGTATGAAGCATTCTACAAAGAATTGAACATATGATCGGCTTCTAACCATCAACGCTGTAAAAAGGTAGCAAAACATACTCAGAGCAAGAGACGGAGTGACGAATAAAAGAATTTCTATGCCGCATAAAGCAACAAGCAAAATACGAGAATGACACAGACAAGTGGAATGATGGCGGTGAATGAAACAAGCAACAGTTAACACCCGAAATGAAAGGAGACGCTATCAGCTCGCGTTAGCACTTCTGACAATACTTATATGTAATGAGTGAGCCACCTAGAAAACTTTTGCTATTCTGACGCATGAAATCGTTGAAAGAGATTGAGTATTACTAGAATTGTCCAATATACAATTTGATCGCACATCCACTCCTCTGGTTAACACACTAGCAAATATGTTATGGGCGAATTGGAAGTCTTTAAACAGGATTTATATCCGACAAGTATCGATCAACGTAAAGAAAAAAGCATGGTAAAGGAATACAAACATGGTGCTATCAACAAGAAGGCAAATGCACCACGGAGAGCTGACATGACATGCATCTTCGCATCTCGCTTATTACAAAAAGCTTCAAATATACGCAGCAAGGGTTTAAATTTGCACAATGACCGCATCATACTAGCTATTTTATGAACGGTAGGCTATTCCCTATGTAATTCTGACAAGTTGTCCATGAATGACAGTAAGTACCGTTGCAACCTGAGGTCAACACCCGCATCGTTTTGACAACAAAAACAACCTATTACAAACCTATCTCAGTCCTCAGCGAACACTGCTGTCAATGGTGAATCTGAAAATCACATCCCTTTTATGCCTCGAAAATCTTTACTCCGATATGATGCTTAAAACGAAGAGACCGGCTGCATAAGCAAAGAGTGCTATCTGAACGGTTATATTCTTCATTTTTTTCAGTTAGTAAGGTTGCTGCATTCCCCACTGAACATAACAGCCACATCACACCTTAACCTCGCTTGCATCCACTAATAGTATTGAGTTCAACCCGATCTTTGTCTTCGGTCTAGAGCGAGAAGCTTGCCATCATTTGCCGTTTGCAGAACCTTTCATTACGCTTCTCAAGTCCATTATATTTTCACAACAGTGTAACCCTCCATGTGCTTTCCATTCATGTGTGTCATTTTTCTGCATCCTCAATACTTTACTGAAACTTTCAGTTCACCAATTAAAGTGTAAAGACTGGAGTAGAGCGCACTGAACACGACGAGAGATCCATGTTTTATTGCCCACGAATACATTCGATGAATGCAACATATCTCTGAACTGTATACAGTAAGGATATTTACAAGAGTTGCGAGCCCTTCCTACTAGTTAATTAATCCCCCCAAAAAAAAAAATTACGCAAGCAGAGCAAAATGACCTAAATAACTTTTAATATTCTGCTGGCAAATAAGTGACAACTGCAAAGTTTTTCAAAATTAAATCCACGGGAAAAGAAACAATCCAGAGGTGGGTCCAACGTTCTGGATTAAGCAAAAGAAGATGAGAAATTAGGACGGCGTGAAACCAACGACAGAATAAGTCAATATCGCACTTTATCTTTTCGAGACTGGATTAGAATGAACGGTGAAATGAGATCCTTCATGTGGCAAATGCCGTATCGTTTGGCGCATTCGTTAAATATCACAGATGCACTGATCAACTTCGTTTATGCACAAGTGTGAATACCTATACAGAGAATATCATAAGAAGAAATGAGAGACGAATTAGACCGATTCTGATTAGTTCACACGTGCCAATCATTGCAGCGAAGCAGCCGCAACAATATAGGCGACATCTTTAAAGCGTCTCTACAAATATGGCTAAAAATGCAGAACACCTAACACATCTTTTATAAACAATAAAAAAAGAATATGAAGAAACAGCAACAACAACAACAGCCATTGGAGACAAACCCGCGACTTAAAAAATTCCAATATTTCAGCTATGGAAAACCTTCAACACGCACTTATGGAACAAATTCCTCCCTTACTTAAGAAGTTTGAGTGTCTCTACTATAAATTCTCTTCTCCAATTTTTGTCATTTAAAATGGGATAGCATCCTCGAAATATAATTTTATTTCACAGATTTCCTTATTTAAAATAAGCCATTTTTATACTACGATTCTCCCTATATGACATTATGCTTGCAGCCACTTGATATAAAACTCATTTTCACGACTTCCTGAGTCTTAGATCCATTGATTACGACTTAATTTTTTATCTTATCGCTCTTTCCTTATAACTTCTCAAAAACAACTATGAGCATGTGCATTTTCTCATGCGGCCTAAAAATAAGCCGAAAGCAAATATTTTTCAAACATTTCGGGCGACCTCTGCAATAAAATGCGCATTCTTCAGCGAATATAATCGCATTATGAAAAATTGTGCTGAACCAAGCAGTAGTGGCGTTAAACATACGACCGCATACATCGCCGACTTCCCATTTGCTCTCTCCATCGCAGTTCCGTTATTCTGCAACAATAAAGCAATAAGAAAGCGACAGTTGATTAAAAGCCCCTTTTGCTTCAAAACTACAACTACAACGCTAATAATTGTAGCTTTAAAGCAGAACTACAATGCTGCTTCAACTAAACAATAGCAGTAATAAATTTCATATGAAAACACAACTATAAGGTCACAGATCCGTTACACTTTAAAAAAATATTGAGCATATGCATACTGGATGTTTATAATCTCCTTACATATTGGTCATAGCACGCTAATGACACCGTCACTACCTCACTGAATGTTCACTGTATCCTGATCTTTTTTTTAAGCTTTGTACTAAGTGCCCTCGGGTTTCTGGGTTGCAAATGGGCAATATCATAACGCCGTTTAGAGAACAATATCAAGCGTCGACTCAACGAATGCTAGAGAACAACAGCATATCTGGCGCAACATTTTATAATTTACCTAGATTCCTTCAAAAAGAAATGCAACCGAACCATTCGAAATATATCACATGAACACTACGACCACACAAAATACTATCCCTCCATATGACCACATATAAACAATCAAACATTCACTACACATCCTAATATGCTGCTTCCTGAAACGCATCTAAAGCAACACTTTACCGTTAAATGAACAGAAAACGAAATTTGAAATGAGTGAAGCTAAGGAATACTTAATTACCTCATATTGACCCTCACCGAGAAGATACAAAACAATCACTGGAGTAACTGATTGAGCCGGCTTCACCAAAAGAGCATTTAGACTGAAGATTAGTGAAGATATTGGTTTTCTGTAAGAAAAAAAAACGTTTAAAAATCAAGAAAAATGTCATCCCTATTTATTTAAAACGACAGTTCAGCAATCCATGAATCCACCGAAATGTTTCACGATATCCACCGCAATCATAAAAGAAAAACTCCCTGCTGATGAAATGAAAGATACACTCAGACGAACTTCGACGGGAATAAGCGAGTGAACGAGAGAAGTTTTGAAAAGATCGAAAAAAAGCCAACCGGGAGAATTTTCAAAATGATAGGGAATGAAGAAAAACAAAGAAGAATAACAATTCTTCAACGGAAGGGTCTGCTGGCATCAAATTTTTTCCCACATAATAACATACCGTTTGGGTTCAACGCCTAAAAAAACATAAAGCAGAGATCCTCCCTAGTTGGAAAGTGAAACATTGGCCTTTGCGTTTATTTCACGCCAGGGCCGAGAGATTACGACTTGCAGCCGTCAAAATAGTCGTCGCTTTTCGCTATCTCACTCGAAAGAACAATACATGGATCTTACACACTAAAAAGGTGAACTCTGTGCATTTATGACCACAACACATTTAACTCAGAGAATGGATAAGGGCTTCATCCTGTTCAAAAAATCCAGATTCTATGCGGCACAGCCGTGATGTACGCGATGAAGTGCGGTAGAAATTTGAAATTTTGCACTTCCCGGGATCGAAACACCTATGCGAGTTGTCGGAATGCAATTTTTTTAAAATATGAAAACGCAACATAAAAGAAATCAGCAAAAAAGAAAAAAACACTGACGACCAAAGAAGCTGCCTGCCTCCCAATAGATGAATAATAGCAACAGTTATGAAGACAGAAAGATGGGTTTGAAATGAGTACCATCGAGGCAAAAGAATATGTAAAGAAGCAAAACCTTCTTGAATAACGTTTCGCATCATCGTCGACATATTCGGCAACTAATATTTGAAACAAAGGCGCAATCGAATGTACCAACACACTGAAAAGTATCGCATCTACTTCTCGCGAATTTTGTTTCCTCCACACATCTGCGAATGAGAATCTAATTCGTAACCAATAAATCAAAAGATTTCGAAAACCGACTACAAATAACGAAAGTGCTCTAACTGTAAATTATCATGAGCGCGTTTAACTCGGATTCGATTCTCACGTAACGATCATAATGCTTAACTATGCAAAAGCAAAAGCAATGAAAAATTTCGGTGTCTTAAGGATGAGATGAAATTCTTGTGACTACGAAAACTCGATCAGTCCACTGAAAAAATATCTGCGCTAATGATGAGCACATTAACATTTCAAATAGCACAACGTCAGCATATTTTCTATGCATGAAAAGAATTGTCAACGTCATTGGTAAGGCATTCTGGAAGAACTCCTACATAAAATCATTCAGCGAAATCTTAAATGAAGTTAAGCAGGGTTCGATTTGATCTGTTCTAGTGGAAATGAGTGCCAACATTTCATTTTCAATGCAGTATGGCGCTGACGAGTTAAGGTCACACACTGAGCCAAACCATTCATTTGTTCGGCTATCACGATCTCCTATCTAGCAGCTCCACAACTACTGTAACTTAATTTTGAAGATACGGATTCCACAAGCAAGCAGTACCTGTCCAGGAACATGAACACCATCATCAACAGTGGTGATTCGGCCGCAAGCATCCAAAACATCGCCGCCAAAGAGATGGATAGAATGAACGAAGCCATAATCACTCGGTATGAACCTCGTCTTGCAATGAAGTTGCCACTCGCCACCACCAATAACTACAACGGACAAGGTAAACCTGATCAGCTAATCGCAAATCTCGACGGAAAAGCTACAACAAAATACAAAAAAAAGTTCAATCAAAAAGATACACAGAAAAAAAGGCAACATGGTTCATCCAACCTATCCATGTGTAACACACGTTAATCACCTTTCAAAATATAATTAAAGACAACCCTTCCCTAGAGCAGAAAGCAATCTTATTCCCCTCACAATAAATCAAAAATACTTTCGCAAGAAGAAATAAAGTTCCAGTGCAATATCTGTTACCTCCTATTTCAAAAGCAAAGCGATTTTCAAACTTCTGTTGACAAATTTCCCAGCAGTTTCTGAAGGTAACGTTGAAGTTTTACTACCGGCACTACATTGCACGAAAAGTGTTTAAAACGCTGCTACAGCGAACTTAAGAACATGAATCGATATAAATTGCAAGACGAGCTGATTTCTCATTTTATAGCACCCGCATAATTTATACGGATAATAAAACAAAAAACTTCGTCTTCGACAAATCTCAAAGTCTTTAGCTTCAGCAAAACGGAACTTGACGATTCATAAAACGATGGGAACGGGGAGTATGCAAAGGATTTCAGGAGTTAGAATCGGAAAAGGCCTGGGCATTCTTTTTTGATCTTTTTTGAATCTATATAGCAATTTCCAAACCGGAATTTTTAGACGGATGATATAAAATGCCCACCTAACAACTTAACAACAAAAGCATTTCAAAATTCGTAACAATTGATCGAGAAAAACGTGATTAAAGATAAACATGGAAAACCTGCGGTACAAGCGTACATGCTCCAAAGAAAAGGCTTTTTGACCAGGAGCCACTTGGCAAGATCGTTTCAGGAATCAACGTTGCTGTTGCCATCGCTGCGAAATTCAGATGACATACTGATCTAAAACAAGTCTTTCGTAAACACCTTTCAAACTGACAAAGCCACTGATCACAGATCTAGCGACCTCATATACAACTTCTCATTTACCCATCCCCTTTTCATTTCTTTCCTTGATTCCGACCCCCGCAAAGACTCATTCGAGTCAATTTAGAGGTACTAATTTTGGGCCCTTAAATGCAGAATTTAACATACGTTGTCAAGCCTTTCTCTAATCACAGAGATGAAGAGATGTTGATAAAATCACAAAAGTGTAGCTACCCTTTAGGACACCAAACAGTACAGTAGCGTTACAGTATTAGTGCAATTCCTCAAGTTCACGACTTGTCGGCCTTTTTCCATTTGCGGACACAATCTTCCGACTAATTCTATTTGCAGTGTGAATTTCCTCGACATCTTCGTTTATGGAATGCATATTATATTTAAAAGAGACAAACATGTTTTTGCAGATCACTATTATTTCCTTCCTGAATCCTAATTGTGGCAGATATTACAGCTGTAAGCACATTCCCTAACCTCATAACGGTTCAAATGGGCCCTCCTCCACTGCCAAAGCAACTCTCTTTCTCTGCCCACGCACCACAGGTGCCCCAACACGACGGCAAATGTTCCAGCTGATAAACAGTGCATCAATATGAACATTTTCAAATGATGCCAAGAATGTAAAGGAAAAATATTTGTTGCGACTGCTTTACAGTGATACTCAGCACTGAATAGCATCCGTCGATAAAAACTTGTGGGACCGATTTTGCGAAGGAGCAGAAGTGTCACTGAATCTTTTGCACCTAAAAAAGAGAAAAACTCAACCGTAAAACGAACTACGACCAAGAAATCTTTGCGGAACAACTGCATCAGCTATATGTCGTCAGAAAAAAAGCCTGCAAGACGCTTCGTAAGCAGCAACTGCAGATTTGAGGATTTCCTCCGATGAACGCCTATGAAAAGATTTTAAAAGTAGCAGTGAATTGAATCACCTTTATAAGATAAATACGAGAGGTTGGAAACACCTGCCAAGTGGGGACAATTTGGAGGGCTACAGGTAAGCTTGGTGGGCTCATGCTAAGCATACGTGTAGCTCCTCTAAACATCAAACAAAAAAAATGAAACCAGAGAAAAGCGGAATACTTCCTTCAATGCCGGAGTGGAAGGAAATGCACTTAGCCGTTTCGCTGCCAAAAAATACATAGACGTTACCGTGGGAATAATGATCACCAAGCTGGGGGAATTGGAAGAACATTAGGTCTGTAAGACAATAATTCCAAGCGTCATCTCAAGAGTCCAGTTTATGGGGAAAAAGAGTGGAGAGCAAAGGGTGTGGGAAATGCGACGGTGTCGAAATATGGCATCACAACAATGTACCAGGTTTGAACGCGGCTGTGATCAATTCAGAAAGCTGTTTGAGATAAAAATTTTGAATATGTACTGGTGCGGCATATCCCCTTCGAACAGAGCATCCCACCACTCGTTCATGAATACTTACCTGCAATTGTGAATGAAGTTTGTTAGCACCAGTGCCACAAAATCCTGCCTCTTAACAACTTGCTTCGCCATTGTCAATGCAGTGGAAACCTTTCCTTCGCCTTCTTCAGGCACTAATACGGCTCTTTCCGATACAATACCTTCCGTTTTCTCCATGTTGCCGGTTATCCAGAAACAACCCATAGCCAAAAACGCAACCACTATGCATGTGCATTGGAATGCAAAGAAGTTCTGCAAAAAAAAAAAAACAATTTTCTGTATCAGCCAAGGTCAGGAAACAATGGCAGTTTCAAGAGTGAAAATAACAGAAAATCTTTACGTTATTAAACAAGGCGGCTTCCTTATTTTAAACATTTTTCAACGAAAAAATAAAACACAAGTGATGCCTTTTAACTTAAAATATCTGCAAAACGATATGATCTTTTTAGTGATCACTGCTTTGATGCTGTAAATGCAACGCAAACACTACATAAAGCAACGAAAATCACTTCCTATCAACAAGATAAACGGATCGCCAAGTTGAGTTTTACTTACTTTAAACATTACTCAGCAAATGAAACGGTTTTCGTACAGGTTCTCTTGCTGTATAGATCTGGTCCTCTCAAAAGACTGAGTGTACCCCTTTTCACCAATTTTCGTTGCACCAAATTTAAATACAGTCGTAACAAACCTCCTACGACCAACAGCGGTGAACACCTGCATCCCACTAGATCATTATCAACGTGGAGTTGCAAATATGCACTTCGTTCTTCCCTCATCGTAAAAGAGATACAACGAAGGCAAGAAAACCTTACTTCGACACTATGTGAGATCTTCTCAGCAACTGCGATTATATTGACTGAAAGCAGAATTGCCAACTGCGAAAACTTTATCGCCGTTACTCGTGCACTGTGATCATACGTCGATTCGGAGAATAACGCACTCCAAGCTACGTTCACACAGCTGAAACTTTAATTGGAATAAAATCACCACCTTAGCTTAATAAAATTTCGAAAATTGTAAATAATGAAAGCAGTTATCAATCACCGATTTGAGCAGAACGATCATCTCACTTAATTAAACGAAAAAAGACATTCCAATGACATGATAAGAAGCATACCTATAAAACGCATCGTAAAGGAACAGCGCACAGATCAAATGGAGACCTGTTACATAGGGAGGTGAGTTGTGGCTAGCCCACGGAAACCACAATAAGAGAAACGATCCGCACAATAATGGGCTCAGGTAAGTGATAACTTTACGTCGGTCACGCATCCAAGAGCTTGATAAATCCTGAAAATCACTCATCCGTCACTGCTTGCAATTTCGCACCCGCTATCAGCAATGCGATTGCACTCTAGCGACATTTTACCCCCCTTCATCGGTAATGGAAGTGAACATCACTGCAATTAAAGTAATGCTTTTGATAACGCTTTCCAAACGCGCTTTTCATAAAACAAACAAAAAAAAAACCATTTCAGAAATAATCAACAAACAAGCGGAATGAAGATTTCGTAGAACTTCAAGCATGTCTACAACTGTAAACCACCCATCTCCTAGCACAAAATAATGTAGTATGGAAGACTTAACTTCCCCTCCCTCCACTCCCTTTCCCTATCCAAACATTCCCTATCGGAGGCAACAGTGAACCTTGGTTTTTTCTTGGCTCCCGGTTGAAATACACAAATTCAATATCTACCTATGCGAAGAAATACGCATGCATATGCCATACAGAGAGACAGATTGCAGCGTGTATGCTTCGTAGATGCTCGGAAGTAATAATTCCATGTCTTTGTCCACGAAGTTTAGAAATGTGACTGCGGCAGTTTCGAAAGTGTTTAGAGCAGATTATGCATTAAATATATGGATTTTCCGAAAGTAATCCTAGAAAAATCGTCATTTAAATTTCTCGCAGCACTGCCGAGATCAGCTTGGCGTCGTTATAGTAGTAAAAAGCCCTACGTGATGTACGTTGGCCGTGCGTAAGAGCTTACGATATCCTCCCATTGATCTAAACCGCTTTGACTTCACAAGCACTGTAATAGGGGAGGTATGAACTTAACCACACTGCACTGACAGTAAAAAGGCCACCTGGGCAGTGATTTCTCCGAGGTTTCATCAGTACAAGCAAATGCTTTTCTCCGTTCATAAACTGCACCTTCCCTGGATCATTTACGAGCGATATCCACTTCAACTCAATAAACTGACCGTAGTCAAATACTGACAATTATGAAGTTGTAACGGAAACTCGTCGCGATACGAGTGGGTAAGAGAAGCAAAATTAGTGTCAACAAAGCGGCGATCGGTTAAATAATAAACCTGCATGCAGCCAAAGAGTGGATCATTGATCGAGTTCCAAATCATGAAAAGTGCTTGCGCAATAGTGAACCAATAAGCGTCGATTTCGAAGATAACACGAAACACTCGCACATAATAGAACATAAAAACTGTCTGCATTATACTCATCGCAAATTGTCCACTGCATAAAGCGCCATTGACAGAGATCCGCATTCGAAGGCGCATAACACTGGCGACGAGCTGTGGCCTTTAATGAAAGATTTATTCGAATGCAACGAAACGATATGGACTAAGATCAGTTCGTTATAGATAACGATAACTGTGACTATACTGATAATTATCGACTTACTTAAGCATTTTCAAAATCAACACAGCAATAACACAAACATTTCGAGTATCTTCTAATTCCCATCGGAGGTCAGCGAACTGCATATTTGCCTTCGTACAAGAGGTAGCGAGATGTAGAGGAAAGTGGAGGGATAATGAAGAGGATCCACAGCTCCCTAATTCAGTGAAACCTTGACGTGAGGCTGCAGTTTCGGAAAAAAACATCAGAAGAACACACGTTGCTGTGTCAAAAACGAACTTTACTGCAAGCGACAGTACATTTTAAACAGTGACCACTGCTACCAGAAACGGGAGGCTCAGAAACGGATCCTTTATTGCTGAGGAGATGGAAAGCTTCTAGTGAGGCTGCAATATATCACACCTCCATGTGTGGGTCCAGGTAATTTAAAACTTTCACTCGATGCTGCACAATGTACGGCTCAGCGTATGCAGCTTCACTTCCGCTCACTCATTCCTGCCTACTTCCAACCAAAATTTTCTCCCCTAGCACTTTAACCGTGGCTGCTACTGATGTTACATAGTCTTTCGAATTACGATGCAGCCTCAGTCTTTAAATTACTTGCACAACTTCAAGATACTGCAGCCACCTGCTGTTCGCAATTTCCGCTAAGAGCACTCCACCTCTCAACCGCTAGCTGCAACCACGCGGATATTCCCATTTCGATAGATGCACATCCAAAGCGTGAATTAGAACATAATCTTTCCCTCAAGATGAGATATCTTTTTTCATGATCGCTGAATTCCTGATTCATGAAATTCCGACACCGATACCAAAAACAAACTGCACAACTCTCCCCTCTCCAAGTTGAATCCTTCTCTTTTTCGACATTGTGTCTTGTTTTAAGCCCCAACCTTTAGGCACTCGACTGCTCTCTAGAAACAAAAGGCGAGCTTCTATAGAACATTGATGACATGAGCAATCTGAGAACTCTCCCACATAACAGGCCACAAACAGCAATTCTCACTAATACAGGAAACATTCGGAAACCCTTCGACCACTGAGCGCTCATACGACTCCGTACGTCAACAACAAATACGTCTTGGCTCCAAAATGCAGCGACCTTCCATGCTTGGCACACAGACCACTACGTGCGCCGCGTTTTACCATTGTTTTCTCCCAAAATAGAACGCCATGCACCTGAAATATTATGTCCGCCACTGTATTTTGCGGTTTGGATTTCGTATAAGAACAGGGAGGTGCGGGTGCGACTTGTGACAGGAGCAGAATAGAGGTTTCTTTAAAGGAAAGGAAGTTTGCACTAGTTGAACCTGACTTCCGGAAAAGATGTTTTCTGCTCTGGTGAAAATGTAAGCACATTCATACGTTCTTTGTTCAGTTGCAATATAGCAATAGCGAGTGGCATCCGGTAAGTTTTCATGAAGAAGCGGCAAAATATGCAACATTATGAGGTATTTACTGCATATTACTGCCTTATTCTTGAATTATGGCTTATTGAAATCGCTAACAGCGATGTTGGAATATATGCAAATGCGCACCAAATAACACCAAGTAGGGTTCATGCACTTTCAACTATGGAATTCGTCGACGCGTTTCCGTCTGAGATCGGTTGAATATCACCATCTCGAGCCGAACCTTCTTTTGAAATGTCATTTGATTCAGAGTTCTCTTACTCCGGCGACTCATCACCCAGTTGTTTCCGCTAGTTTCAACCTCGAGACCTCCCTATAATTTCTCTCTTTTACAATCAACAGAGTATGAAACAAATTTCCTATACTAAATGTCTCAATCATATAGGTATTCGAATCACGTTGCAAAAATCTCATCCGATATTGCAAAATCTGCTTAGCTAATTACGCTTTATGATTGCAGTGGTTGCATTTCACATATGAAGTGGACACTTTTGAATTCTTTCATAAACGGAACTATATTCGCTGAAAATGGAAGGTGAGGAAATAAAATTGCTATTAGTGGAAGATGTGAGGAAAAAAGCCGATCGACTATTCGGCTTTTTCCCGATACTCGCATTGACATAGTAGCGTTGTTTCTTCATTCTCTCCTCTTCTTTTCTTCTTAGCGTTGAATAAATATGATCGACGTTCTCTTTTTCTTCCTGGAACGAAGGGTCGCAATGATTTTTGTCAGTCTAAAAGTCAATAAACTCTTGAGCAAAAAGTTTGGATGTGTGGTCGCAACGTTTGAAGAGCATTCATGGCAAATATCCTCTGAGTGATGTTCAACGCGCGCTGTTCCGCATATCATCTTGTGCAAGATATCGATGTACCCGACGTTGCAGGTTAATCATCTGATACCAGTAACCTCAGTTTAATGTTCAAGAAAATTTGGAACATACTGGGAGCAGAATTTAAATATGAAAGGAATATATGCAAATGCGCACCAAATAACACCAAGTAGGGTTCATGCACTTTCAACTATGGAATTCGTCGACGCGTTTCCGTCTGAGATCGGTTGAATATCACCATCTCGAGCCGAACCTTCTTTTGAAATGTCATTTGATTCACAGTTCTCTTACTCCGGCGACTCATCACCTAGCTGTTTCCGCAAGTCTCAACCTCGAGACCTCCCTATAATTTCTCTCTTTTACGATCAACAGAGTATGAAACAAATTTCTGTTGATGCCCTCTTAGTGCCTAGTGTTTTTACCTTCACTAGGTGTCTCAATCACGTCGACCTTGCAGAAATCTGTGAATAAATGCTTAGATAACGACGGCTTTTCATCATTACGGTTATGTGTTTTTTGCTTCTCCTTTTATTTGGTTTCACGATTCGAATATTCTTCAGTGTTCCCTCAGAATGAAGATTTCAGACGAATAACAATCAACTCATCCAACGTCGATGAAATACAACGGCAGTTTTTAGTCTTCGTGCACAATGTCATCGGAAGGTGCGCATAGAGCAAAGCCGCCAAACTGAAGCCGCTCACCTTAAACCTTCAGTGTTCGACTGTCAAAAAACAACACTTCCAATGGCCGATCGATATAAGCCAAATGAAATGGCCATATTGAATCAATCCTGGCACATATAGTGGCATATTTTTTATTCACATGGAATTAAGAAAGACTGCTTCAGCAGGAAATACGTGACGCTTGTAATGCAAATCAAAGTAAGGTCGAGCAAACAGTCTAAGTAGGCAGATATTGCGCAAACTTCACATTATTGGAGTGCATAAAGAGAGAAGCAACAATCAAGTGAAGTGAACGGGAAAACAAAGCAATCGAACAAAATACCGAACAATAATCGATAGGAATTCTCAATCGACGTAGCACCATCAATATATGTGAGCAGAACGAATGGAGTGCGGATCTAAGCAGAAACCGATATTAACTCGTTCTACTCACGATCTGGAAACCAGTAAGCCAACGTGACAACGAATAGGCTACCAACTTATGGCTACCTCTTTCGTTTCTTAGTTAATTCTACACATGTCGGTGAGCATCATAGAGCCGGTTCGTGATTTTATAGGCTCGATATTTGCTTCGTGGATGCATGTGCACAGGGTGGAATGGCTTACAAAGAAATAGCGATCTGCGATCAATGGTACTGTTCGGATTTCCTATCCGTATGTTTCATCGAAACTTTTTTACGCAAGCAGCGATAAGAAGTTGGCTCTTCCAGTGGAATATCAACCACTTCTCATACATTGCAATGTTAAGCGTATTAACGTAATCTTATTAATCGTCCATACATAATCAAAACTTCATTTGCATATTTCATCGAAGCACTTCATATGACATATAATTAAATAAAATATATTCGCAAAAGCAACATTAATGAAGGCGGACACTTATCTTCTAGTCTATGGAATTTTCCACAACCGATTACTGGAATATGGTGCCAGCAACTTATATCGCTTTGAATCTCAATTGCAGTTCATAGTAAGCTACTGCTTACTATCTTAGATGCACCGCAGTTAACTCCCCCATGAAATACGTTCGCTTATAAAAGATCCGGAAAGGGAGGATCATAGTCGACTAAGCTGAAATGTCTAGGTTATCATATTTTCGTATGAATTCCAACTGCTCTTACTTCATTTTCGTGCGACTAAAACGAAGACTGTGACAAACCGCTTTCCTGAAGAGATTCTGAGCACGAAATATTTATGCAATAACAAAGTAACCAGCATCACAAATTGACTTCCACTTTCGTTGTAATGTTCAAGTTTCAAATCACTGCTGTCAACTTCCAGTGGAGAATATATCTGTGAACTTATAAGTTATACTCTTTCAATCGGCATGTGAATGTCGTTGAATTTCATACAACTTTCAGTTCGGGAATATTTGTTTGTGCGTGAACGTGTTGCCTTTATCCTCATTCTTATCCAGAGCGATTGAGTGCTCGCTGGATTCGCTTTAAGCAGCGTCTTTCCTAAATACATCGTTTCTATAGAAACCATAATGGAACTATTTCCGCTTATAAAGATAAACTTCTACTGAGTGAGTTCGGTTTGGTGAAAGAAGGTATGAATGGTGTTAACAGTTGATCTGTTGAAATTGCGGATAAGGAATACGTTGTGCTTTTCCGAGGCTCACGAAATCTCACAATTACCGCTGTTCTCCTTCTCAGTTCCATGTAACGTTCTGTGCATGCTTATTAATCTTTCCGTTCCTCCCTGTCAGGGAAATGTAGGTTTATGTCACCTTCCCATTTCAAATATTCGTCTATTTATTCTGCTTTCCGAGCAAATCGTCTATCTGCAACATACTTTTCTTCCACTGTTCCTTCGCCGAAGAGTAAAAACATTGAAAAAAGTAAACGTCTGCGAATCATAAACTGACAACACTTTACAAGTTGTCCCACATAAACAGTAGTCCACTGTTCTCACTATGTAACTGCGAGCCAAAATTCTGGGGACCGCTTGTCTTGCGCTAAATCTTTATTCACTTATGACTTCACCGAGGGTACTGTTGGTAAGGCCTGAACTTGCGAACAGCACTGCAATATCAAAACCATTCAGGAATAAAGGCCCCAGCATTATTAGTTTCACTTTGACCTCATACCGCATCTACAGATCAATCACCAGCAGTGATTACAATTCATAAGCTGAACAAACAGAATTTGGGATAGATTCATGAAAGCAAAAAAACACACGAACTGTTTCGTAACGCATGACTAGCAACGAACAGAATTTCTAAACGCATTTACACAACAGCGATGGACTGAGCTTTCTCGAATATCGGCAAGAAAAGCATGCTGGCAATAGCGTTACCTCAGCGGAGTAAGGCGTATGTTCGTCAGAGACCGAGCGAACTTGTTTACCTTGCTGCCTAAGTGCAAATAAAGTTCTCCTCAAAAAACAATGAGTCTGCGAGAGTTGCGTTGAAGTTGCGTTGAAGTTGCTCGACACCTGAAAGTGCACACTGACGAACGAAACGGATAGAAAAAATAGCCCTATGCACTGAGACTATCACCACTGTATGCAGAATGATTCGATTGCTGTGCTTTAGAATCGATCATATTCTGCAGTGGTTGAGGCAATGGTCACTTTTAAAGCGGTAAATGCAGTGCCACTAAACGCTATTGACTCTCTTTGAAGTTTTTCTCCGCGAAAGCAGAAAAAGTGCACCGACGAGAAGAAACGAATGTGAGCACCGTACAATTAGACGAGATGGAGTTTTTATGCGATGAGGTAATGCAAGCATATCGTCGACGAACACAACTAACCCTTTTCACTCGTTATGCAAATATTTGCGCACTGTAACAAATTATAACAAGTAAACATTACGGTCATACCTATACTCATTTTATGGGGGCTGGTTTCACAATCGGAGCTCATCTATATTAGCCGCTCATCTCGGATCCTCACAACATACAACCGCAGCACTTCGTGCATTGGACAGCACTCGCCTACAGGCTAAGTGAGCCACTTCCATGCGTGCGATGAATTTCATCTCAGAACTTATTTTGCTGCTGCTTACCTGTACTGTGGCTCTCACTCAGCAAGATGGACAGCCACAATCACAGCAAATGGATCAGCAGTTCGCTACCGAGCAACTTCCATTGCCTCCTTTCTTGTCTAACGCGAGCGAAGAGGCTAAACGCCAATTCTTTTCCATCGCCTATAACGCCAATCTCCGAATTGCGCAGATAAATGCTCAGCTGGAACAGTGGGCAAAGGAGCAACCTAAGGATGTACAGGTATAAATATTTCTGTCGTATGCTCATAAGTCCCTATGTTACCGTCATTTATCATGGTAACTAGAAAAAACACTATGTTTTTCACTGCCAAACTTATATTGTACAATCTCAAATCGCTATCGGCAATCTCAAATTTTATATATTTGCAGCTGGATTTAAAGAAGCTAAGCAAGGACAAACTGCCTTATAAAATTAGCAGTGTCATATATTTCCCTATGCATACTTAACAGCTGGGCGATTATATAGTCTAAGAAGGATCCCCGCTATTTTTGCTATTGTGCAATTAACATGAGAGAGGAAATGCTAATAATAGAAGGAAGGCACTTTTCTGTAGTCAACCATGAAAATGACTATTATAACTTCTCGTTATTACATGACATCAATGGGTGATACTATGTGCTTTGATGAGCAAAACTGATACGAGATAGACGGAGAAGTCAAAACTACGAGAGAAGTGGAAAAAATGGGTAGGAAGAGTTATATTTTTGAGTTTTTAGAAGTTTCTGCAAATGGTATTACTTCAAGATCAAGTACACATATAAAACTGAAAAGAGGGAAAGATGAAGAGCGATGTGCGTAATCAGAAAAGTGAGTGGGCTTATTTCTGTGATTAACTTTTCCTCCTGATTAATCAACCCCTCTAGCCGGCATAAAATTTAACTCACAAAAAGCTGAAGCACCCTACCGCAGTACCACATATGCCCCTCATAGTAGAATAACGTGGATGAAAGTTGAAATAGCACTCTATTGAGGATGCGTTCAATGCACAACTAAGCATGCAAAAGCAAACGGAAGCGTGGTTGAACGAAGAGCGTGACAAGCTGCTCAACGCACTGCCTGCAGATGCAAAAGCGTTGGCTATGAAGCTCGATGCTATCCGCGAAAATCTGCAGCTTACCCCTAACGAACAAATGAAGCAGGTATTCACTTGTATCAACGTCTGTTCTATCGACGATTTGAAATCTGAAATAAAAGTGAAACGAAACACTGCTAACGTCGGAGGCATAATGCGTGAAAATCGAAAAAATTGTAGAAATTCTAAAAAAAAAAAACGAGTTTAATGACTGAAAATCGTAAAGAAAAGTTTCATGGCAACTTTGCCCAATTAGCTCACAGTAGAAAGTGAGGCCCAACAAAATGTAAAGGAAGGGCTCGCCAGGAGGATGAAAGAGGAGAGGGCGCTTCGGCTTCATCGCTCCTCCACGAAACCCTTCTCCTGAAACTTCCCCACCTTTGAAAAGTACCACTCCCTTAGGAAAAATTCGAACCGCAGGTTTCCAGCAATAACAATTACAGCACCACAGAAAAAGTGAGCGATCACGTTTATCCTCATCTACTTGTAACCTGTTGTACCTAAACGGAAAAAAAAAGAAATAATATAGTCCATATCATCTTCAATGTTTAATCACGCATGTCTTCCAGCCGTCCACTTTCAGGCATCGGAAATTTTGCACAACGCAGATGCAAATGTTCGAAAGCAACTTCTCGAAGTTGATCAAAAACTTGGTCAAATGATACAGCAAACGCAACAGCAGCCGGATCTTCAGAAACACTGAACTCGACGGTTCACGACGAGATCTATGTGTCTGATATGACGAAAATAAACATGCTACTTCATTTCAATTTTTTGCACTGGATTACTCGAAGCATGGGGTGCAAACAATTCTTTAAGCGGCAACACCTGTGGTGATTTCCTACGCCTCCGAAATATGAATATTGCCATTAAAGAAAAACCCACTAAATTAATAATTGCATATGCTCCTATATAAGCTCGTACATCATGATTACAAATCAAGATGATTGGCTGTAAGTCCACGAATGTGAAATTCTGGCATATACGTGAGCGGCTGTTTGCCCGAATCGAATTTCAACATCAGATTTTACTTCAAATTGGTGATCTTAACAGAAATTACACAACACAAAAATAATTTAATTCACGCATTACCGAAATAATTCACTGCTTAGAGATGCACTAATCTTCTGCACAGGTGGAAACAACCGGAAAGCACCAACAGCAAAAGTTAATCACACTAGGAGCGAGTTTAAACTTTCAAGTAGTGCATTCGGCCTCAATGTAAAAATCTCTGAAGTTTCAACTATATGTGCTACCCCTGCCTCAATCACCGTTCGTTAAAATTCTCTTTTTTACTCACAACTACTTCAACTCTGTTAACTTGCAGAAGATGTTATCAAACGCAGGACACCTTGTTACGTAGCCTAAGAAGTTACGAATAAACACCCTCTCGAGCAAGAAACCCCTCCTTTACCACTTCTTCAACTGCACTGATGCCTGAGAAAATGCAAAGAAGTTCACTGAACTGACAGTGCTTCAAACAATGGACATCTGATTTTCACTTTTGTTCGTTAATAACAGATTTTCTCTTCCATCACTTAACGACAGATTTCAATTAACCCTGAGACAAAAGCAATATTTCGTCCGCCGATTGGCACTTTTTCTTATTTCCTTCATGGAGTTCTTCTAAACGTTCCACTATTTAGTGTTGCGTTTGTCAAGCAAAAACTCATACAAAAACCAAGAAAAACAAAAATACCGTTGACCTATTTGCGGAGTTCATTCCAACATTCCTCCACCCATTAAACAGGACAACTGCCACTTCCATTTATGAGCCAATCAAATCTAAAGGTCTAAATACAACTTATGCATTCCTTCTTTGGTATATGCGGCGCTTATATTTGCTTTGAGCAGAATGAAACGCTTTCAATAACCAATATAAGATTTAGACGTACCGGCATATTTACTTATTTATCATTTTCTCGGAGTATCGTTAACCTGATTCTGCGAGAGGAGAGGAACGAAAAACACTGACCACCTGTACTGATGAGAATTTCAGTTGGAAAACAATAAACAGATGACGCTCTTTCAGGAACGCACGAAAAACCTTTAAAAGAGCTGTATGAGTCACTTCTACGGAATAATCAACGAAACTCTGCAGAAAAATACCACAAGAAGTAGCTCACTTCGACTGTTGACACGAAACCACCGATACTAATAAATATATAAAAGGCGTAAGTGGCACATTTATTGAGCGCAAACAAACACTGTGACTATAATAAATGCGATACGCTCGCACAATGTACCCACATATATAATGACAATAAGATTCGACTTTCGTGCACTCACCTCAAATTTCTTCACTTCCCTAAAGACGTGGCATAGAAAACAGTAGGGAGAGTAGGAGAGAAAATTCTTGAGTAATGGAACCTGAAAGTGAATGAAAATTGCAACTCTATCGTAAAATGCTGCGTTAAAAAATAAATAAAATAAAACCCCCACGACATTTGCAGTATTATTCTCATGGTGCACAACGCTTCTCCACTACCCTAGCAATAAAATATTTGTTTTTGGAAATCATTCAGCCGAAATTGATGAATTTGTCACTGAAGAAGTTCCTTATTTGAGACCCTAAATCAACTGCCCATTTATTTATTTATTTGAACAGAGGCACTTGTTAGTTCACTTTAAGGTTTGCACTGGAGATTCCCTGAATTCAACACACCGCGGTGCATCATCGGAATAATACTGAAAATGAGGCCATGAAAAGCGAATATAGAAAAGCACAAGAGAACATGAAATAACTCTTCTTGTAATGTTGAGAAGAAAAAATACCATTACATGCGGTTGAATGCATTTAAAAAAGGGAAAAGTACAAAAGCACAGCAATAACAGAAAGCAACCTGTTGCAAATGAACACACTTCTGCTTCTTAGGAACTCCACAGAAATTAAATACCTCTTCTTGCTTTGAAAATAATAAGTAATCAAATTCTCGAGACGCTCTATAAATATAAGCCTATTTACGCATAATTAATAAGCCAACAATGCTCTACATAATGATATATCGCAACTCGAGAAGACTAAAATAGTGACGATGAAATCTCTAACGGCAAAACAACGCTAAAGTATGGAATAAAACAGAGTGTCAAAAAAACGCATCCGCAATCAAACGAAAAGCATGCGGTAGGTGTGAAGCATCCGTGTAGCTAATCACTATTTCCATCGTCGTCAGTGATGGCTCTCTTCAGCGGTACGTTCTTTGTGCCCGTGCCCTTTCGCTTCACATATTGTGCGTATACGAGTGTTTCATGCTAAAAATGCAAACATTTGACGACAATAAACCTCGATATCTCTGCTTTCAGTATTTACATAACTTTTAGGCATATCTCAGCTCTGGTTGTGGGAAACTGCAATTCCTCCGTCAATTCTGCTTCTTTTTCGTTGTATTTCCCTAGAGTGGAAAACTGGGAGATACAATGGAAGAAACTTCGGCGCTTTGACTTTCTTATCTACTAATAGCTACCTCGTTCAGAGATGCTATCCAGATGGCACATTCAACAGACCACCTGCCATCAGTTATCTGTCTCGTTTGTACGTACCAGAGTTCTGCTTCATAAGTGAGTGCGAGAAGGTGAGTACCTGTACGGCATGGAAATCAACCTCATCGATTCTTTCGAGACCGAAATTCTGCATTTTCACTTGAGATCTCGTTTGAATCCTTTAGTACAATCTTGCTGAGTCTGCCAGCAAGATTGTACTAATTTTATTTTCTTCGTATTATTTACTAGTTCCTGGCGAGGTTTTTTTTTTCATTTCCATGTTGTAATTGGCTACAGGTAGCGATCTCCTGGGTGAAAAATTCACAGATAACATTAAACACCTATTGAGAAGATTCTCCTGAAATTCTGAAACCTGAAGTCTTAGGTACTGCAGGTCTGATCTTTTATAGCCGGCAATATCGCGCTCCCATAAATTCTGTTGCGCCTCCTTTCCTTTGATTGAGCGTTCGTTTGCAAACACTGTTAGGAGGAATTTACTTGGCCTGAAAAATAGATTAAAACAATCCTAATGAGGACGACAGAAACGAAATGAAACATGCAGATTTCTTCTCAAAAAAATTCATTTTACCTTCCGGCTGACGCCTTTTCTTCACATTTCCTGTATATTTGCTCCTCGCTTTGGAATTCTATTGTTTGGAATCATATATTGCACTTAATTACATCTCAATTCCTTAACACATTCAACGAAAACGTTATTGTGCCAAAGGACAGTTGACAGTTTATGTAGTTTTGGCTGCGCGACACTGAATTTCATTACCTGGAAACAACTGTAAGTAGCTGAAACGTCAGCACATACGTACTCAGTCGCCCGGATCTGACGAATCCTAATCACGTTTTTACATTATACAACGGTGTATACTCTTCACTGCTAATAGCTGGGCGTAAAGAGAAAAACAAGTGCAGAGATCATTCGCCCACTTGAAAATGTCAATCACTCGAAGAGTCTGTTTGTAGAGGCACATGGAATTCTGGTTCGTTTCAAAACTCGCATATGAGAAGTCTGGTTCAGGTGTCACGTGGATCGTTACGTACTGGTCCTAAAATTTACACAAATGAAACCTATACAAACATCATGCACTAACAGGACGAAAGATAGCGAAAATGAAACCTGATGGTGCAATCCCACTTTAACAGGAAATTTGGGAAATCCTTTAATCTGCATTAGGAAAAATTCGCCTCCTAGGTGCTCCTCTCCAGCGCTATTCATCGTTCATATCCAATGAAAGATCTTCCGCAAATATTTATCTTGACTTAGTCGTCACCCCAAAACCAACCATCTCGATTCATCTATATAATGCAGACCTTTAGAAAATGAGGCATAACTTTTAAATTTTGCCATTTTGTTACCATCTGCTGCTTAAAGTTCGTGAATTTTCGCCTTTACAGGCAGATGAAATGGATTTTCTCTACCATATGCGGCAGCACTGAACGAGAAAAAATGCCACGAGAAAGAAATTTAACGATATGCAAAACAATACGTCTATCAACCTACAGTTTGCGGTAATAAACCATTCATACTGTAGCCGCACGGGTCGAATAATTCCTCGTGGATTATGGTGCCAAACGGGACTACTCTATCAATACCCGACTTCTGAAAAAATCCCTCATTAATGAGGTAGACTTTGCTGAAAAGCAACATACATCTCCATTCAATTATTTAAGCACTACCTTGGTTAATGTTCTATCTTAAAGATTCTTTAAAAAAAGACATTTTCACTACTTTCACAAAGATTTCTGATAAATTCTTACCCGGTTTTCGATTTAAGTATAAGGTGTTTTCAATGGATTTCAGTGCCGTAAAGAGTGAAAAACAGATGAGCTCATCTCATACCACGATTTCAATAAATGCGCCGACACTGGCGACCATAGCAAAAAATGGGATATGAATGCGCTGCGCTGATTACTTCAGTTCCCGTGATGCGCTGATTACTTCAACTCTGCTTAGAACTACACCTTGTATTTACGTCTCCACTACTCATCACTTAACAGTTCAGAGAAAACGCAATGAACCTTAGTGCATTCCTCAGCATCTTTGCACACCGCCCTGGTGAAAACGGACATCACATCGTGTGGCATTTCACTCATCATGATCTCAAGAGTGTGGTCCGCATAAGGTAGTGGTGCTTGCGGAGCACTAATCGTGTAGAGGAACCAGCGGTCTTGCTTCAGCGAACCCATACAGTAGGCCGCGCCGTCTGCAAGAAACGTTCATTTGATGTAAACACAAAATTGGACCATATCATTTCTCATGAAATGCAATAACAAATGTACATGCCATGAATTCTATCGTAAAACAAGCTGACATTGGGTGAAATAAAGAGACTCGGTGGCTTAAACAAAATTCCATTTATATTTTTTATCCTGACTGATGAATCACGCAGCAAACATTCCTGAATGATCAAAACGCTTACGTGCACTATGACTGAGAAGGCACCTTATTCTTTCTACAATAAACTTTGAGGCTTAGGCTTAGCCTCCATAACATGGAAAGAGAGCCAAATGAAATGAAAGAACGGTCTACCGACTTTGGAAATAGTTGTCCAGGAAATCGATCTCGCCTTCGAACGAATTATGTGGATGGGGCTGAATCTCTGGACGCATAAAATTTTTGCGTGAATAGAATACGTTGATCACGCTATCCATGTGGCTGTAACGATGTGCTAGGTTCAACAACGTATCCATTGCGTGTAGCAAACGTGTTCGACCGCATGTCTTCAATATGATGCGCGCATCCGAGATGAACATGCTGCTCTCGCTGCAATCAACCAATAGCACTTAAAAAACCAACAAACTCTGAACACTTAGAAACAATAAGAAATGGAAGTGGTAAAGTGCGCCTAAAAACAGGAAACGATAAAGAAATATATTCCTGAGAGGAAAACAACAAAACACAACTACGATCACGGAGAAATGATCAGATGAAATGGCGAAAGAAGTAAATTGCAGCTTATCAACAAATTGCTTCTCCTATTGTTGCTGCTTGGTAAAATGTGCCTAAGGTGATATAATTCAAGAAAAAGAAAGCAACCTAGAAATGAGATGATCAGAAAAATCCTTCAGTGCGATTTCTGAAGCAATATCACAGGTTCAACGAGTCGGTTTGGCTAGTTACAATATGGAAAGTGATATTTCCCCTCATTTATTCACGTTTAAAAAATGAAACCTGAGAAGAATCGCCATTTTAGAGAATATTCTAATGAGTGTTCCACTAAATACACTGATGCCGTCATAAACAAAATGAGCAAATAAGTGATCACCTAAGCACGTAGCTGTCCATACATTCATTGCTTCTACGATGGAGTATATGACACTGAGCAATATCCAGCATGCCAACCAATTCCTCGTAAGGAATTGCACGCAACGATGTCGCACCCTCTTGCCCCTTATCAAACCAAATTTCAAGCAGCTTTTCGGCTCCTATAAACTGTTTATTTTCTTATTTATTTTTCATCTGAGCGCATCCCATGCTCATGAACTGCACTAACATGCCGAAGATTCTATTCGAAGAAACTCTTACGACTGCTTAAACGAAAGTTCATGACTTTCGCGTCACACCTCTGTTAGCGATGAACACCTCAGTGAGCTTTCTAAACTTTACTGGCTGTAAACGAACATCATAAAGAATCAAGCTAAGATTCCATATCCTCAAATACGTAAACATATTTTGCATATCTGCGAAATAGGAAACGTCTGATAGGATAACAAAAATATCCCAGTATGAGTGTATGACGCCTATTCGTTTTAAGGCTTTCTCCTTCCTCTTTTAATGCTTTCACTTATGGAACGAATCATTTCGTAGACGAGTGGCTCTCTATGCATTTCATAAAATTCAAAAAAACATATTTTCCAAATAAGCGGTAAAAATTTACGATCACTCGATAACGAATGTACCGAAATCGAAGCTATCATCCGATAATGCAAATCGCTGATAGAGTGGCACTCGCATAAAAATTCTTTCTTCAGCTACTGCTCATATGCAAATCACATATGCATTGCATTAAGAATTTCAACGACTCATTTGTGGACCTTTATCGGGATCCCTTTTCTCCCTAACAATATTCAAAATATCCAAAATCTTATTCGGTAAATGACAATCAACCTCGGTATGGTAAAACCTCAATTGCTATATTCTAATGGTACTTAAATACGGACATCGAAAAAGAATGCTATATTGGTTACATGAAAATTTAATCAAATTTCACCTATGAGTAATTACGAGAAAATGTACGACTAAGGAAACCTTCAAAAAAGTGGCCGCTCGTGACGTCAGCTGAGACAACGTTGAGAACGTCAGAGATTGACATATTGGAAGGCGAAGAGTCGACGGACATAGTTCCACACTGCTCTTACGATATTCCCCTTAATACTATGAATCCTGAGCACTTCCAGGCGCAAATATGCTGCAAAAAAATCAATAATGATGGTGTTATTTCCCAGCAATCGTAATTATTTGATCAATGCTCAAGCGTTCCACAAATCTCTGATTGGAAGAATTCAGGTGGAGAGTGATCGTGAGATATGTTAGCCTTTGGAGTATTCAAAGAACACAGTTGAATGATTTATCACTTCACTGCCATTCAATATTAAACTTATACTTAGAAGTATCCAACTGTATAAAGACACAAAATGCTAACTTGGACAAAAGCGAACGCGCCATTAAAAAAATTAGTGGCTGTAGTGAAGAGACATAGCACCGTAAGAGATGATTTTATCGAATAAAAATGGAGATTTTCTCTACAGTAATATTAGACAAAAAAGAGAACACTGTAGATTGTTCGTCAGCATCCTTTCTGATCTTTCTCTTTGCCGGAGAAATTCCGCAGTGCCGAAGTTCATTCTGCTTCTATAGCCGACAACTTTTCAGGAAAACTTTTGAATCATCATTAGCGAAATCGACACAACTTGCACCGAGCAACCCAAAAATAGGTCACTTCCGTTGTACGATGCGCCGTTCTGTAATAGTACCGGAAAAAGCTTGTCAACGGCTCTCCGCAGCCCTTCGCTTCCATCTGTTGCTTCCTCTAGCTACATTCTTATCTGCGAGCCCTATTCACCTACGAAGGCTTACGCATTGCATGCACACTTTCAGCTATAATTCACAGCACCATAATAAACAGAAGAAGTAAAATATACCGTACAACAGTATAATTTTATTCGACGCAATAAAAAAACGTCTGCGTTGAAACTGATTCTCCAAAGAAGAAGGGAAGTCAAACGGGCACTAGATAGCTGTCAGACCCGCTAAGGAGGTCGACGGTGGTGGACGAGAATAAGGGTCTTATACGGACCCATACAACGAGCCTGAAATACATCACATTCAATTTAGGGTGTTTCGCTTCTCTTTCTCAGCTTTAAAGCTGAAAAAAAAAATGCATATTCTCCTTTTATTCCAATTTCATATAAAACCTACACCGGATGACTTTACTAAGCAGCTCAAAGTGTCACTGATAATAGCACTAATTATGATCCAACAGTGATGCCGCTAAGTGATTTTACTGCGATGCATTGAAAGTACGACACGGTCTAAATGCAATGAAGGACTACACTTCGTAATGTGAGTTATTATGGAACATGCTTCAACCTCTTAACTGAAAGAAACCTATTTATAACGAACGATAATCTACAGGTGGAATAGTGAAACAACATACCGGAAGCAGTTGTCAGCTGTAGCGTTCCTTGTATGCGATCGGCTGCTCAGACGGACGCTCCACGTGCATACAACACTGACAAAAGTGTTGTTTTGCTAGCACGTTTAGATGCTCACTCTTGAGCACAGTAATGCTTGCACTTCTTGATGTTCGCGCTGCCCAATAGCAAAATCAGATATGCTGGGCTACGGCAACCGTTCTGTAGATACCTTCGAGCTGACGATTCCCCTAGCAAATGAAAAAAGTTACCTTTCTTCACCATCTTTTATACCGCTTATTATTTGAATATCAAGTCACCTCTATTGCAACAGCTGATAAAACGCTGCAAACACAAAGAAATCCGATCTGTAAACGGATTTTAAAAATTTACTACTTTTATCAAAAAAAAAAAAACCCAAAATTCAGGAACTTGAATGCGCCGCAGAAACAAGACAAAACAACTAGATCGGAAGGATGTTAGGAAACGAATCGTCAAGGCGTGCGAGGAACCTGAATCACTGGGCTGTACCTCAACCAGCCAACTGATAAGCTAACCACTCTGTCAAGAAATCAACATTTGAAATTATGTCGACAAATTGCTTGAAACGTATTCCAGAAAAAGTCTGAAGTTCTGTTAATAGACACAATTACACTTGCAGCAATAATTTCCCAATGCAATAAGCCGGGAGAAATATCTGATATTTACGGTTTTAAATTTGCTGCCTCCTAGATGCTAACAGAATCAGATAATTCAGAAGGAATTTGCCGGTTTATGTCGTTCAGAAAGAAAAGAAAGGAAATCGAGTTTTTTGGTAACGGCCCTCAACTTCGTTATTTCTACATCATTTTCAATAGCATGAAGAGAGCTCGCTTTCAGTAGAAGTAAATGTAGGAAGTTCATAGTATTTGATGCCGAGTTACTCCAACAAGATGCCTTAGAAATTGTTATTTGTGGAACGAATCTCATTTAAACCGACGAGCTTTCTCAGTTCGTGCAAACTGCCGTTGTGGATGACACATGTTGATTACAACGTTTGCCAACTAAAGCATAAAACATATAAGTATTGATATGTTTTGAGAAGAACGGAAAAAAACAATAAGCAATAATAATACGAGTAATTTGCAATGTTGTTAATGATATCGTTGGCGGAATCAAGAAGATGAGAGCAGAGATCGCAGAAAGCCTTATACAACCCATCTATTCTGCTATGGTACCACAATGACATATTTCCATTTGCAACTATTTCAGGTCACCCTCTTATCGCGAACATAATACTATATTCATTATGAAGAGATTTTACTCATAATCACTGCAACTAACAAAACGAAATATCAACGCAATTAATTAGCCGTAATGTGTTCATACTACGCAAGCGAATAATTACTAAAGAACTGAAGTTTCTGTGGCCAAATTCACTAGAAATTGCTGTCGATTTGTCACAACTCTTTGTGAGAGATCATCTGTGATTAGCGCATCGATCATTTCTTATTCATTTAAAATAAACTGAACAAGAAATCCACTCATAGTTTAAGTTACAAAATCACCACATACTATCCAAATTACCAATAAAATCAATTGACTCATACAACACACTCGGAAAATCTCTTCGTCACGAAAACGAACTAAATGCACGTGTTCTCTCGAATCTATTGCCAATGGCTATAGCATCATTCATTTATACTACAACCTAAGATTACATCGTATCAGACTGCACAACATCATATAATAGTTGAACACCCAATATTCGTTGCAAAATGATGTAAAGTATGATACAAAGTATATTTAATCGAATAAAGCGCAACCACTTTATCTGGTGTAACATTAGCCTCTTATAAAATACTTCGATCACTGTTACTTTCAATAACCTTTTGATTTTACTGCAATTTTATAAATGCCTCACGGAAATTTGACTTTGTTCTTCCGAGGGAAAGTACAAATAACAGCATCGAGAAAACGTGATTTCATTCAGAGTCAAATATTGTTCTTTGTTTTGGTGCAATCGTATATTAATTGCAGTTAATCCTGGGATTATAGTATAAAATATAAGTTCAAAACCATTTAAATAACCAGAGTATCTCAGCAATCTGTTTATGAATGCGAAGAGAGTATTCACACATCGAAGTGGTTGCAAAAAAACGAAATGCAGACTGAACAATTAGCAAGAGAACGTTGAAAACGATCCCTGCAGCAATTTTTCTCCCTCAGAGCTTTCATCGAAGAAGAAAAATTAATTCTTCGCTAAAAATGTTTCCGTTAAATATCGATGTTGTTGTCAAAATGAATACCTCGCTGAGCTGAGCTATTTTCAAGTGGATAGATATCAAGAACACAAACGAATGAAATGAGTAAATATTTGTAGGTCCATGAGCGGGATTCGTTCAGCACAATTTTCCACAGGATATGCCCGCTCAGGATTTCACTTACAGGAGTTATGATAGCCCAAAAGATGCTTGGAAATAGTATATGAAAACTGCTGCAATAACACAATATTCGATCAAAATCAGATCAATAATCGCCTGAAAAGCGAACTTAATAAAAAAGTAAATTGGCGACGGAAATATGGAGCTGAAACAAAAAAGTACTGGAAAATTTAATGGTATTGTAGTACGTCAGCTAAAAAAACAAATTTGTTAGAAACCACTGAAACTAAAGGAATTTTTCCTCATATAGGCACATAGGCGGCGGTGGAGGATGTCAAGTCTTTTTTTTAGAAGCTGGGGAGCAAAGAAAAAGCGAAGGTCACATAACCAGGATGTGTTATGTAACAGTTCGAGATCGATATATCAATAAGCAAGCTTTAACTGAATTAAAGAAGATATATGTTCCTGGTTGTTCGAATGTAATGTCAGCATGTCCGTGCGGGTCTGTGTTGGTGAGCAGTATGTGTGTTACACGGACTTCACTGTGCCTCAAAAGTAACAGAGCAACACTACATGTGAGGTCATCTCGCACAACACACGTTGAGCTCCTCCGCTAGCTTCTATGCAGCCCACACTAACAGCGAATGCATCCCCAAAGGCAAGATTACCACCGCAGTGATAACAAACGCCCTAATGAAACGTTAAGCGAATTCTCCATGTTTCACAGCTGTCTGACGACGATCACTTGTACAATTAAGAATTTATGACCAACTTTGTGTGCGCTTTTGGGCGCGAATATCAGATTTAATAAGTGAATGCGAAAACTAGCTGAATCAGTTAATGAATGGAATGCCTTTCGATTTACACATTTCTAGTGGTGAAGAGATACTTAGTTCCTTAAAACTAGAATAGGTGGGAAAAGAACGAATCGAGAACACCGGAATGATGGAAGAAAAGATGATTTACACTGACAGCGTCCCAATGAAGCTTTCACACTCGACGCTCAGAAATCACCACAGCCATACCAATATATAACAAGTAGAAAAATACAGCGAAAACCTGCCGATAATAATTAATATATTTTTATCCACTTCCAACCAGCATGATACCTTCAGTCTTTAAATAGCTCTCCTTTCCCAAAAATTTTTGAGGCAGGAAAGTCTTCTTCTATGGCTTTATCATCACACCTTTCATCTTTCACAAAATGCCTCCAAAATCGCAAATCTCCGCCACCTAGATGGTTTCATTCGAAGTTCTCCTATGTCCAACAAATCTATTGGGCAGATTCTATTGCAGTCGTTAGGAACTAAAACCTGCAAAAAGCTTCTTAGGCTCGTGCAGTCTAATTTGCATATTGTTATATTACCTAAACTAGAATCCTTCATAAACTACGCTATCAACCCGAATGTCATACTCGAGGAGAATGAAAGCAAGTAAGGAAGCCCACAAAGTGAACCCACACGAAAAGAGCCGCGAACGCTTACGATTCTCTATCAACGCGGACACCTCACGCACTAGCTGACTAGCAGAACGTATCGTTAACACTTTGCTCTGGTTGCCGATTACGTCATCCATTGAGTCCCCTTCACTCACCGCTTTGCTGCCTCTTGAATACATCAAATGGCGCCACAAATCCTCCATAAAATCAATGCGAGAATATGAGTTCATAAATGGCAAAACATAGAGATCATAGCATGCAATTTGGCAACTGGCACGACAACATTCCTGGCTAGAGGCTTGTGCAAACGTTGAAGGCAACAAAATCTTCAATGATGGCTCATAAGACTGGAAAAGTGCAATGAAAATACCTCGAAAGCCTTCTAAAATTCAAAGAATTTGATAAAAACTGTCTGGCCTTTGATATCTCGCCTATATAAAAACCTGAATTAATGCGACGATTCTCACGAAAACCACTAACAGCTTCTTGTTTTCATAGTGTATTGCAATCACATCTTCCATCGGCTCGAAGAAATCCACATTTGTCCTTTCGTTGATTACCACACCTTTCACCGCTTGGGTGAACCGATTTTTGATAGAAACGCCCTTCGTGCAAAGAGCGGCAACACAAAAAAATACCCTTTCACCACGCAACAATATTCGCTTTAGACTGCAACTAGACGTTTTTTCTTCAAATTTCCCATTTTTTGATGGGTTCTCCTGTGCCAGTCACCCTCTTCCCAATTCCGTTAAAGCCTGCTCTCGAATATGGTCTTCCAACGAAGCTCGTTACTTCTGATACCCAATACTAATATACCTCACATACTCGATCACATCTCGGTAATTCGAAAAGCTCGTGAACACACTGCTGATTTCCTCCTCAGAAGCAAACAACAGGTTTTTAGCTTGTACGAGTGGTGCTTCAGGTGTGTAATAAAATTATGACTGCCCTTGTCTGCGATCTACGCTGCGATGAACATAGCTGAATAATGAACACTTTTCGGTGTCAAGGGATGTAAGCCAGTTAATAATACAGAAGGGAGGGTGAAGATAGGATGAGGAACTTGTAAGAATAATGTTCCCCTCTCTTTGGCCTGCGTTCTCTTCAAGTGGTCGCGAATCACCACTTTTTTGAATCCGTCACTCGAGACGACGCTCTCTGTCGCATTAGTTGTCACTCCCACCTACTAATTTCAGCTTCATTAAGCAATCCAGAGCAAGCAACTAGTGTGCTGTTCTACTCACGGCTATACTCAGTCCCTCGATAGTTTCCTTTTGAAGGGACCAGGGAACATTTAAGTTCCAGCTGGCGAGGAAAAAGGCCAAAGCAGAGGCTTGGCATCAACAACACAAACGAACGATCTACTTCAGCTATGCCTCGCAGTCTCCCTATGACATAATAAATCATCGAAACTTGTAACGTTCTTTCAGAAGTTCTATAAAAAACGTAAAAAAAGCTGCAAATATGTAAAAGTTCACAGTGTAAAAGTGGACGCAGGACCCAACAAAAGTGAACCCGCTAAACTGGTCCGACTTCTATGACTCTCACTGCTACTTTTTGCTCACGGACAGGTAAACGGTCAGTTATGCAATTTCCGACAGCTGCCCATCAATCATCTACTCGCATACCGGTTGCATTACTTAACAGACGACAAATGAAGCAACTGAGCTGAGTCAGTTCTGCTAATCGAGTTCCATAGGATGTATGTAAAGCCATCACCGATAGCCGACGAAGTCCACATGGGGCCTCAGACCATCAACGGGCACTCGGCAGAAATCAGTCAGAAATGACTAACGACGCTCGCTAATGGCCAATTGTTTCGAGAACTGTTTGCCAACGTGCAAAAAAAAGACGTGCGGAAATGCGCCCTGCTAACCGCTTCCGCACACAATGCATTCGCATTCACCGCGGTGCTAATTCCCCACAAGGAGAAAGAAGAGCCGATTAGATTAGTACTCATTATAGGGCATATAAGAGGAGTGCTATAAAACAATGAGAACGGGAATGTCATCACAAATATTTGTGTCATTTTCAGTTTCCCAACTCAATTATTTAAAAAAAAAAACAACTCAATTTGTTGCTCAATTCTGAACAGGCAGCACGTTTTTCCGCTTAAGTTTGACATTGCCCCATGTTATTCCCCCCTACGCATAGAAAAAAACTATGGAAACAGAAAAGAACTGTTAGTGTAGTATCAGCGCCAAGCACCTACAGAATATGGTTGAATATAAAACATGGTTAGAGCTCAAATAGGGACTGACTGTCATAATGCATAAAATCAACAATAGACTTTGATGGAAATAATGAATCACTGAAACATTAAAGTCACCGAACAGAGCCACTTGCATTGGTCATTTAAAGCAGTTCAAAAAATCTGCTTAGGCAATAATGCAATGAAAGAAACGAAGCTAGACTCGAACAGAAACGAAGCTAGACTCGACGTGCTTGTGAATGTTCCGCTATTACATATTCCTGTGCTCCAGAGCCATTAAAACGTAAGGCTGTAAGAAAACTCTGAAGTAGACTCGTCATGCATCCGGAAAATTACTTCATTCCTGCCAATATCACTGTCATCAATTCAACCTGAGAAACCCCACATAAATGCCGCTTATTTCAGCACGTTCCGCTGTAAGCTCTTATATGAAATATTCCTCACTCCGAAACTAAATCTCAATGCAAAGAAAACAAAAGAATTTTCAACCATTCTCACAACTTGCTCATTGCCATATTTCTCGACAAACAAATTCACTGCAACGGCAAGGTAAGATGCGTGCCACATGAGATAACCCACATAAATGCTTCTTCATGTCGCTCATATCACCAATCGTTTTCATGCGCACTTAGTAAAGAATAAAATAAGTGAAACTGCATAATCATATTTTGAATGAAGCGATCACCTACACAGCTCTTCCGCTTCCGCTTCGCCAAACCGCCACGAAATGAAGGTCTCATTAATATGAAAAGAACGCCGATCTTTTGGCTCTTTCCTGTCTCCTTTATACGCTTATAACTTTTTCAGCATTTGATAGGTCAACGTACCACAAAGTGAGTGATGTGATCTCATATCGTAAATTAAACAATAAAATTCAGCAGCTCGAACTTTGGAGATCTCCAACTAGAAAACATCGCGCCGACAGACAGAGAAAAGTGCCAAAATGGCTCTGTTACATAAAAACAAAACTTCTATATAGGGCATATGAAAGCGGATAAAGAAAGATGCTTATGTAGAGTCACGTAATGTCGAATTTTACAGCTGGGTGAGTGCCGTTAAACGTTCAAATGAGAGTTTCTCAAAACTCTGACTACAACAAACGATCGTTGAAGAAGAAAGAAAAATAAAGCAGGGCATCAGAGGAACGACAATTCATGGTGCCACACAAAGAGAAACACGTTCGCAGTGGGCAATAGAAAGCAGAATGAAGTGTTCGATAACGCTTATCTTCCGATGACGATACTTAAAGGTCACCTCATACACCCCATTCACATTCCGCCTGCACGAAAATCTGTTGGAGGGCATTAATTGCTAAGAAGGTAATAAGTACAGTTGGGACAAGGTAATAAGTACAGCTGGGACAGATAAGCATTCCACGCGCAAACGACTTTCTGCAACACATTAATTTATTTTGTGAATATTTCAGAAAAAACAATGAAAAATTTCCCATTATGGCATTTCTTCGGCAATTGTTTAGTTGCACGCATGTGATCCAGAGAAAAGAAGTCGTCTTTGAGCCGCATTCGACTGACTGTAAAATAAAAATCCGCTCATTTCAGAATTTATGCAGAAGACGATCAATCGACAAGTGGATGTATTTATGGATTTTCCCAATGTGTGCAGAGGCCTCAATATTTACAAGCAATCAAATCAGCCTCAATACTTGCAAATAAAACACGAGTAATACTGCAGTAGGTGCACGATGTGGTTAAACAATACATATCATGACACGCTACGGCGATATGCGACTATAAGCTAATTGAAGCAAATCAACCCACACGTGCTTCATGCGACGGTCTACTAATGAAGCCTATATGTTCGATGAGAGGGGGGATGGGGGTGAAGCGTTCTTATGCTTCAATGGTGTTTACTAAAAAAATGAGTTTCACTTTAAATGGATCATTCCCAACATCACACGACATCGGCGACAAAAAACAACCCACCGTTGGATAAAGCCACTTTGGATAAACTCTGAAGCGGATGAGTCAGCTAGCTGTACATTAAGCGCGAATGGTCTGCCGTGCAAGGTAATTCAAGGACCAAAAAATGTACAGGCAGATTAAATGACTGCCCGGCATGTGTCACAAGGTTAGCCTAACGCAGAATCCAGAGGGTATAAATGGGGTTGACGTGCTCGTGTATTCATTCCAGCTTTTAGGCTGGTCTTCAGGCCCAGTGAGCCTACATGTGGTCACTGGAGTGAGCAAAGTGATCAGCAGCAGGTTATCCTAGTGTTAGTCCTTTTTTGTTGTCCTACCACACGAGTGTGACAAATAACCCTTATACCTGTGGTGTCTACCAAACTACTTTACCGCAGTTCGACGGAGAGTGCAGATCCCCAAGCAGACCTGGACAACTAGAAGAGCCAAGGAGAGCTGACCCTCATAGAATTGCTGCCCGATGCCTTCTTCGAACAACATTTTTCTTTTGCATGCTTCCGACCTTAAGATGTCGTTGGAGATATCTTTCAAAACAGAATTCATTCACTGCTTTCCGAAACTTCGCTAAAGATTCTGAGGCGATAGAGCTAACCGCAAGGAGAACTGTGACTGGCAGAATTAAGCCCGATGAAGTGGTAAATATGCATGAAACGCAATCAGTACTGGACGACTACAAATTATTGATATGAAATGCAAAGAAGCACATTCAGTAAGATGCTCGAGGATGGCTGCAGACCACAGGATGTTGGACTTCTTCCATGGTTACCCATGGAAAAAGTCAGCATCAGGTGACAGCATCAACAACGTGGGAAGTCTATATGACAGCCGAAATTTCTCGGTTAACACAACGAAAGATGGCCGCTGCTGGCCGGGTGACAGTGCTGATACGGTATAAGAGAGAGAGACCGAGGAGGAAGGAGAGAGAATTACCAAGCATTTTACTTCGGCGACTTCAACAGCGAATATCAGCATATGATGGTAAAACTAACAAGAAGCTATAAAGATGAAGTAATAGCTAATAACTTAAAAAAAAACCCCTTCAACATTGCTGGGCAATACCGCCACAGTGGATGATGCAGCTAGTGTGCGAACACTGCATCTATCGATAGCGTGAGAGCGCAGCCATATTGCACAAGCCGCAAGCGCGTTGCGCGAACCGCCTCCATGCGTACTTCGCTCTGTGCCAGCACTCCAGCCACTGATTGTCATCATCGCACATTCGATAACCAGCTCAAGTGTTGAAGCCCAGGTGAGGGGATTCACTACTTGAGCCTTTGAAAGGGATAAAATCGAATAAGTGCAATTGGTCGGCTGTTTTCTTGTGACTGCAGTTAAATCACCAAAGTGGGGAAAATTACAAAAATTAAGTAAGCGTAAGCAACAAAGAAGATCAACACGTTCACATAGCCACTATCCAATTTATTACGCAAGCGCAGTAACATCGTTTAGATTGATACTTTTCGATCACAGTTTCAAACCTGAAAGAGTAAGCACATCAACGATATCGACAAATAGCGGACCTCAAACTTGCACAGCGGGGGACGGAAACAGCACAGAATATTATTTTTGCTATAACATCTTTGGTTAGCTAAGAGTGATATGTAAGCCGACCTCGAGGAGGGCCAAACTGAAATATTTCTGCCAGAGGTGTCGGAAGAGCTGCACACAATCTCTACTGTAAAGGATCAGGTTTAATTCGGGTCTGCGATAGCCAGTAATTCCGAGTTAAAGAATTTTAGCTTGATAATGTAACTTGTTTAGTAGGACCATAGTATGCTTTGCAAAAAGCGGTTAAGGGTTTGTGGACATTTCCTAGCAGTATGATTCAGAAACTAAACAGAAAGACCACACAGCGGGACCGCATTCGAAGAGGCGTTGGCAACAGATGACGAGGGCGTTTCGGTAATGTGCATATATTTGTGGTACAAATTGCGGAGAATACAGTTTGTGGTTTTCGACGGCTTTTCAGCAGCAGTGGAACCTTATAACCTCCAGCGGCATTCGGAGTCGGTGACAACACCAGAGTCATGAACGCCATCTGTAATAGAAAGAGCGGCACTTCCTAACTTCAGAAATAATTTCTATTGGAAGCTGGTACACACTACCAGCCATTTTTCATGAGAAACATTTAGCCGTAATTTCGGTCACTTGGGTATGCGCCGCTGTCCATTTGCAGAATATGAAGGCAGTAGGTAGAATCTTGCTATGGAGAATATTTTAACAATAAGCAAGAGCTTGATACCGCGCAAAATGTTATCGGAAACATCGAATGCATATAAGGAACAAAACAGGACCTAGAACCTCACTGCTTATTGCATTGTACATTAAAAAGCCGTAATATACCATTACCTTCCATAAAACAGCTAAAGAAATCACTTATGAGCATGTTGCGTCGCAGTTGCTTATCGATGACCACACAGTGGTCAAGAATATTTTTTAGCGCGTGAACACTAACTCGCCGCTAACGTATTCGTGAAATGTCTTAACGTTTCCGTCGCATAAGACACGTTCCTCACCGTTTCTGACAAGTTTCACACACTGGACTCGGTAGTGCTCTGAGGATTGACAAAAAGCATCTAAACCGGCCGGTTTATGGCGATCAAACCACTAGAAATGCTTTCTTGCGGCTAAACGCTGGAGATACGGTGATACGGTGGCAGTTGTCTTGACGGGGGGATTTTCTTATTTCGTGGACAAACCTCAGAAATGCAATTCAAAAGATATGAAAGCGATTTTTTGTTGCATGTATGTTCGCTCCATCTTTGTTTAAATTATCGCCGTCACCTATTCTATGCTAACTTTTGTTTCTCTAGTTGGTTACTTCAAATGTGCTGTTCATTACGCTACTTCATAAAGACCAATTAATTTCGAAGAAAGCTATGAATATTTTAAAGATGTTAAGAAATTTGTGTACACGTTGCACTGAAATGGTATTCATTCGCACCGATTGCATTACAAGGGACATGAACTTTTTTGCGCCAGGCTATGGATTAATTAGTCCACAAGAGCGTGGTGCGTCATGTTTGGTATTTGCTTGTGATCCATGCAAGTAGGCGGTTTATCGAGTAGAATATAAACTGCATTTTACTGACAAGCCTCTGCGGTGCTATTTCATGTTCATATTAGACTGTTTGATGTGTCTGGACAACGCGAATTCGAAGTACTTAATTCGTAGCGAAAATTCCCTTCTTTCTCGGATACAATGAAGTGCACTTCCGCACTAACGTAAATGGAGGAGCACGAAACCGGATTGCTGCGCACTTACCTCGACAGCAAACTTTATAAACAAAGGAAAAGCGAAGTACGAATAACTGCCTCAATTTTCCTGTTATACCTATAATTCTTGCAAATATTTCACATAAAATTCATTTTTAATAACGTTATTGTAGTGAAATAAAAATCTGACCTATTGTAAACAATTTTCGGATACCCTCAAATCTTCAAGACTCTTTTCGAAGCTGACGAATGAACGTGAGAGATGGTTTAAATGAAATCAATGAACAGATTAATTTACCGTTGATGTTAATTTATTGTATTTTTTTCTATTGCATATGATAGGCTATAGATAGGATGAATATTGCAACCGCCGATTTTGTAACTTCAGCTTCACTGCTTCTCGACTTCAATTGAAACTGTTGAACAGACAGACATATAGGTATATCACTTTGCCGTCGAGTGCGTTTGTGAGGCGAATTTTATAAAAGCTCATAAAAACTGCACGCAGTGTGCTCTTATGAAGATGATAGTTTAGGAGGGCAGCGAATTGTGTTCGCTGGCTACGATTATACGGATCGTTAGTAAAATTTCATCTCGGCTCAATAGAATAGCTTATTGGCACAACGTAACTCACATTTTCGTATGGGATATTCGAACTGATTGACTATATCGTTGGAAATGCTTCATCATTGCTAAAAAAAGTCGACAGAATCGTTTCGTAGCATTCTTCATCATGAGTAGAGCATTCATAGTCGGTAGCAATTCATAACTGCATTGCCATTTTTCACACTCGCAAATAGTTATAACTATTCAATCGAGAACAAACATCATTTATCGAATATATTTTCGGCACTATTCTTAAACGAACTCTTCAAATGAGGCAATCAAATTTTCACCATAGCAGCACACATCAACTCATACATGGCTATTTTTACTTAGCTCAATTCCACATTATACGCTGGTGGTTGTACCTATGTTAGCCAACACTTCAACTAGTTTGCGTTTTGCGACAGGCAGACGATAGCCCTCAGCTGCTCAAAATTAACGTCGTTTGCGACTCAGTTCAAAAAGAAGCAGTGAGACAACATGTTCGCCACTCGTACTATTCTAACTGCCGACCTCGAACTACACTCCTCTACATTCGAGCATGGCACGCTCTATAGAATTGTTCTTATCGCTTTTCTGCCTCAGCCTGTGAAGCCAGACAGTCGAATCCAAAATTTACTTGTTGCGGTGAGGAGAAAAGAAATCAGGCCAGCTGTTTCAGAGTTTGGTTTGTCAAAATAAAGACTGCTAATCATTTGTGACTTTCTAATTAGGAGAGGATTGAATACTCATTTTGTTTCAAAGGTAATGGAGTTCTTTCAGTTGTTCCTGATGGAGGATCGTAGTGCACAGATATGCAACCAATCCAATCTTAGCTTTGAGTTATTGCATCGGCAGCGATAAGATGATACAATAATTGGATCAAAAAGTCTCTGTCTCAGGTGCGAAAAAATGTGCCTGTAATTGGAACTGACTGGTCTGCTCGCTTCACAGATTGGTCTGCTCGTAAAAATGAAATTTTGCTGTTCGTGATTTCACTCACACTTTTTGATCGCCACAAGAGCGATATCACGAATGGTCAGTGGTAGAGCCGATAGACGAGAAGCAATTAAGTCACTTGCAAAATCCTCGCCAATATCGTTTCGCAAAACTGCAGTCGCCATCCATTGCCATTACTTTTATAGACTGATCTCGACTGCTCAAACGTGTGGTACGGGTGAAGAAGAAGCGTTTAAGTCGCGTGAATGGACACGGGCAAGCCGACGAAGCGTGCTAATTGCAAGTGAAGGCGAGCATGAATTACTTTGGTTTGCGCTTTTTTTGGGATCGTTGCTCCGTCGTTTCAACGCCAAATCTAATTGTTGAGCATGCAATGCGAAGGCGTGGTGGGCGTGGCGGATGCGTTCGCCGATTTGATGTAATTATTGAAGGGATAAGTGAGCGGCTCAGTGCGCCTTCTTGCAACGATGGCCAAATATGCGTGATGCGCAAGACCACTCATATTGCGTAAGCGTGTCATGAACGCTTGACTCCTTCATCATCTTCGTGTTGCATTACTCATTAAGTCCTTTGCAGCACTTTGCAACCTTTCGATCGGTTCCTAATTTGATTCCAACAACGTGAGCATCATAGAGGAATTCGTGCTCAAATTCATTTGTCTATATTTTTAGCAGCACTGCTAAACCGCTGCACTAATGAGGTGATGTGGCAATATGCAGTTGACGCCACTGTTCTCCTTGCTGTATACGACGGTAATCGTATGCGGTGACATCTGCGGACACTGCCACTGCGATCATCACTCGTCTACTGTAATATGCTCCGGCCAACACATGTTGCTTCGTTCAGTGACGCTACCCACGTGGGCCGACAGTCTTCATCTTCAACACCTCTCGCTTCGTCATCTACCCCACTTCACATTCAACGACAATGTCAAAGTATTGCGAATCAACAACTGCGGTTTAACACACATTCACCCACTTTCGCTTAGCTCGTTACCCAATCTCGAGACACTTCACTTGGCGGGGAACCTGCTAACTGAAGTACCCAACGAATGCTTCTTCACACTGCCAAGACTACGTATTCTGAACCTTGCTTATAATCGTATCATAAATCTGAATCAAATTAAGCAGCTCGTGCCAGCTGATCACGTTCTCGAACAACTCAGTTTAGAGGGCAATCAGATAGAGGTGAGTACTGCAGACAGTCATCTTCCGCTCGCACGACAGCTGCACCTCGCCAACACGAATATGCAAAGGATAAATGGGACGGCGATTACGTTTGCTACATCATCGCAGTGTGCGTCGAACGTTGCATGTCGTATTTTATTCGTTGCAGAACGCCAATGGTCCATACTGCGTGCTGTGGACGTATCCGGAAACAAAGAGCTAACCGTCGATCCCTCTGCCCTAAAGGTGCTAACGAATGTATGGAGCATAAACTTCGCCAACACAAGGCTGCCAATGTCATTCACGAATTGGTTAACCCTCTCAACTCACGTCCGGCATCTCAATCTCAGTTTTGCTGTTTTGCCCGCATCATTAAGCCACTGGCAATGGTGCGGTGAAAACCTTGAATGGCTGGACATCTCAAATATGGGGTTCCGTCATTTGACTATCACCGCAGAATGTAAAATACGCTACCTGAACGCAAATAACAACAGCATCGAATCGGTATTCCTGGCATCGACAGCTCTCGAAACGGTTCTTCTTGAACAGAACGATATTAGCTCGTGGGTGGAACCTCCAACCGGTGTGGCGCTTAATCACCTGCATACATTCTCCCTGGCATATAACAGTATCGAGTATCTGCCGGCTGGTGCACTTGCACATTATCCTCAGTTACAGAGTTTGGATATTTCACATAACATATTGCGCAATCTTTCAGTAGCGTCGTTCCCGTCGATCGGTATGCAAATTCGAACACTCAACGTTTCACATAATCAACTGGCAACATTTTTGCATCCGGTTCTCCCTTCGCTTTTGCTGCTTGATCTGTCCTTCAACGTACTTACATCGCTCGATCCTGAGTTGCTAGCTGGTTTACCTCTTCTACAACATTTTTACGTCAATTCAAACGTAGATATATTCTCGGAATGCCATCAAGCATGCTGGCTAAGCGCTCTCACACAGATGTTGAATTTAGTCGACCTGGATCTGTCTAATTGTCAACTTGCCGAATTGCTTGACTTTTCACCGTTTGAATCGCTTCGAAGACTTGATCTCTCCCGCAACATGCTAAGAAGTATCGATGGCAATGCTCTACCAAAAAGCCTGCAACGTCTTGATATAAGCAAAAATCACATTCACACACTGACGAACTTCACTATGAAAAATTTGCTTTCTTTAAAGGAGTTGGATGTCTCTCGTAATCCACTTCTTTGTGAATGCACGTTGCTTGATTTGGCAACCTTACTCGACAAGCACATGTTGAACGACGAAGAAGCATATTATTGCTTTTCAGGCAGTTGGCAGTACCCATTGCATTCGTACCTCGAGAATGTTAGGTCTTGTGTTAAGCCTCCTCCACAACTACTTCCGCTCCTTCTAAATGCCATATTCTTTTTAATGGCAATGATCAGCGCGGCTATTTTCACAGCATTTATAGTTTGTCGTTGTCAGATTAGTCGACGAATTAGCGCGCCATTTATATACAGGCCGCTCACCTCAACCGAAGCAACGGTAGTTGACCTATAAATGTGATACTTGGGTACTTCATTCGCAGTCGAATTTTCGTCCGCACAGGTTGATGCGCTGAGTTTCGAATCTGTCACGATGCACCCCTTTGTTGAGCTCTGAATGCCTGACAAGATGTGCGGTGAATCGGCGATAAATAATTCATGGTTAGCATATGGTTCATAGATTTAAAATTATTGTTTTGCCGAATTGTTATGACGTTTTTTCTGATTTTATATTTCTCATGTTGTTTTTCCCGAACGTTAACATAAAGTGTCTGTCTGCTTTGCTTTATGTTTTGGTAAAATTGTTAGGAATTAAAACCATTTAGTGACGAATGGAAAATATTTCACGATTTCCGCTCTCATTTCTTTGAAAAGAGCTCCAAAATTCAATCATGTGAATATAGAACTGCAAATATAGAAGCATTGGCACTTTGAATGAGGGTTTTTTTTCCAAAGGTCGGACAAAGGCATCTCCGTTTTTCACTCGGCAATTTGCTTGTGCATATCATCGCATCTAAAGCGAAACAACTCTCGGACAGGAAGTAGGCGCGTCTTGCTCTTCTAATCAACGCAAAGCGCTTCTAAGCTAAAGCCCATTTTCGCTATGAGCGCAGCTCACATTGACTATAATACATCCTAGTGGTTCAAAGCATTAAATGGCATGCAGAACTTTAAAAGTACTCAGTTGCAACAAAAGTTTGCTAAAAGCAGCATATTCTCTTCATATTGATGAATATCACTTCAGTTGCTCGTGTGAATTTTATTGCGAACTGAGAATTGCTTTACAATAATTTACCTTATGTGCAGTGTTGAATTCAGAGCAAAATTAAATCAGCCTTATTCGGTGATAGAACTTTCTGTGTATCAGTTGAGAATTTCATATAAATTCACTTATATTCTACATATTCTTGGCATTTCATAAACATCGTGCTCGTCATTATGCTCATCACAAGAAATTTTTGCAAATATTGTATGTGAGCACTTCACTGCTCTAAGAAATATAAACCCACTAGTGGAATCCTCATAAGTTTTTGGCTCTGGAGCAGATTTCGCAGTCAAATTTCGTGCAAGGTCTCTCCACTCTGCGGTTTTTTTTTCAGTAAGAAGACGTCAAATAAACCGCAAAAAGAATAATACTAATAAGCACATGGGACATTCCCACTGGGCGGTGGGCATCCTGGTTAAGATGCTGCGCGTACTTCAAATTGGTAGCTGTGTGAATTAACGATACCGTAGGATCCAGCATTTACTATAATGTATCTAATTACTGCAGTTGTGTGCAGAGATCTCCTGCTGCTGTAAATGGAGAGATATGTTATCTTAGCGAGCGCGTAACATCCCTTTCTCATGCATTTCACTCGCTCGCTATTACCCTTAATCACAAATGCACTGGCCGCTCGCTAGGTGCCCATCGCGAAACCTTATCGTTGGAAGAATTACTTCACAGATCAGTATGTTGGTGAATTTCACTGGAGGATGATGCAAGACGATCTGTTTTTTGCTTTAACGCTTTGGAAGATCCACACTTCTTTCCGCTCCTCCTCTCCTTCTCTGTGTCATCGTTTCGTCCAGAGCAATACGAGTAAAAGTTACCACTTACTGACTGTTGAATGTCAAATCCTCACGAGAATAAACAACTGGTATGCTTTGCTTTTTCAGCAAAGTTCCCCATAATTAGATTTCTGAATGCGCCGCTGTACTGGGTTGACGAGCGGTACACTTCGTTATGTGAGTTTTGACTGATTTCATTGACCAAATTTCCTCAACCGCATTAAGCGAAACATTAACTGCCTTTATAATTGCCGATTTCGGCATCGTGGACAACCGCGATTGCAGTACTTTTCTTTCGTTTTCAAATCGCGTCCATGTACACGAATGCAATTATAATCTTATTTTTATAGTTTTTGCAATGCATCTTTCTTTTTGCCACATTTTAAATAGATCCTTTAGAAAGTATTTCAGTCTGATGTCATAGAAATATAAAGTTCACGCATTAAGCCCCGCTTTTCAGGAACTACATTCTTCAGGATCTTAGTGAAAACTAATTATCATTGTTCGTTGTCACCTAGTATTTTCATATGCTTGTAGACAGTGCTGCTTACTTATTTTGCTAGGCAACTGTAATATGATCATTGATCGTTGTTGCGTGATGCATATGGTCCAAGAAGGTGAATGAAATCCAGCATTTCATCCTTGGTGACATCGAATTGTTTTTTCACTCGTCAGTTGCTTCCTGAATAAAATCGCTGTTTCAGTTCGTTTCTATGAAAAGTTAATGCTATAGCAATTAAATGTTCCACTTTGTTGCTTTTAGCTGTGTGCCATGAAAAATGCAGTTTATATTGTTCATGTTGTTTCTCTATGTTTATTATGGTTTGAATAAATTTTTATAAAGTCATTTTTGAAGGCTTCTCACTTAGGTTATCCAGAACACCTAATGAGTTGTCGCGTTATACACACCTGCATTCATCTCATCTCACCGAATTGTCTCCAACAAGCAGTGAAATATGGCTCAGCAATGCATTCTTATCGTAACTGACCACACTGACCGCACCAGCTTTCCGCAAAAAATTCCTTTCTATGTGGGATCACTGGTGCAAGAGTACACCTGAGATGGAGGAGGTCGTTGTATACTGAACTTAAATTTTCGCGCATCTGCTGCCTCCAATTTCTTTCAAAGTTAATAGGACAATGTAAAAGGTCGCGAGCCTCGAACGGCAAGCATTATTTATAACAATCAATTTCCTCAAATTAAATGTCATTGATTCCGGTTTGAGACTATCGAACAGGCAGCTATACATAGAGCCAAGTTTTGCGAATACAAGCTTGAACGAGCATATAAAAGGAAATGCAGCATTTTCCTCTCTAGAGTCGCCTTAGCACCATAGCCTGGAGGTGGTTTTTTTTTGCATAAATGCATTCATAAAACAAGTAAAGAAGCGTTTAATGTGAGTGAGCGGAGAGATATGATGATGTTTTGCAAATTGACATTCTTTCATTCCTTCGTTTGTTTTTTAGTCTGTAGAGAAGCGCTCTCGCCGACAGAATAAAATGCCAGCATAATAAAGTTATAGAGAAACGGATGCTATAAGCGAATGCTTTGAAGCGCAAACGCACGATTTGTTGGCCTACTGATGCGTATCCCCGAGGGGATCGACTCGCTGAATGCTATGTCAATAAATATTTTATTCGGCGTACAGCCAACTGAGCAGCTTTCAATCTAGGCAGATTCAACCGGGCGGCCAACAATACGGCCCATCAGGATGCAGCACCAGCTATATTCCAATATTCGCAGTCATAAAGTCGCTTGTTTTACACGCCCACACACATACGTTATTATACACGCACATATACATAGACACTTATAAGTTCGTAGTGATTATTGCCAATGTGGGCTTTCAGAAAGAATAAGAGATAGTTTCCGCTCGCCTACTGGAAAAGGGGTGTGAATATACCTCCCGATTATTGAGGACAGCAATGCATATTTCACGATAAACTATTATATGGATCTCATCCGATGTGTTCGTGTGAGATATGCGATGGATAAACACTGCAAAAAATCCGTGAAAAAGCGCTAAACCGAGGACCAACGCGACGTATGCGATTTCACACCTGCAGACTGCGGTAAAAGCCCACTACCTTCATCAATATCACTCAAACCCTTCATAAACGCCTAAAATTTTCCGCTTTCGATGTGTGATGATCGAATAATGTTGGCCGTCATTTTTACTGCTGTCTATTCGGTAGAGAACCATTCCGTTGGAAAAAAATAACTTAGTGAAATTTTTGAAGGATACGACTGCAAAGAAGATGCGGATTTTACTTAACTATACTCAAATTAGACTTTTAATCTTCACTCTGCATTACAAAACATAAGCCGCTTTCGTAGATGTAACAGGCAAGGTTGTAGGCATGATCAACACGTTGATACGGAACACACATGCACACATCACGTCTATAGACACAAACACACGCACCAGCACACACAGAGACATCACACACTCAAACACATGTTGTGCATACCTGAACGTTTAGTTACTAAAATGGAAGGATCTATAATTGCCTTTCAGAAGCGCACTATAAAAAGGAAAGGTTTCCGAGGCGTAGCTTCTGTTCGTTCGTTTCCAGAATAGCTCGCCCGGAAAGATCCATAGCGCGATTGCAGTAATCAGTAGACCTCTGCATTTGCCCAAATTAAATCACATTGTAGTTCTCATTCTGTAGAGTAATGCACGAAGACGCTAAACTCTTCAAAAATTCATGCAATATCAGCGTCCAAAGGGTTTCCTCCTTGTTTCTTAAGTGTTTCTTGAATTTTGAATTAAATTAGAACAGGTAGAGAGCATCTTTATTTGGTGTTTTTTTTCACCATCAAAAGCTAGAAATATGCAAGAAAATTGAAGCACAATCGCGCCATCAGCAATCGTCAGCAGCGAACTCATTGACGTCTGTGGTTAAAGTCTAATGGAGTATTGCAAATGATTAAACGGCAGCTGCCATTGTGAACTGAAAATCTCGACCAGACCATCAGAAAGTTGCAGTTTTCAGCACCAACGTTCAAATTTCATCCATGAAAATCTGATGATCCATTGACGATATCGCGGGCGACATGGCCAATGAACTCTGCCTTCTGCTTTTTCACTGGCCAGTAGAATAACTTGATAGTCTGGCGTTAGAGGTCTTTTTTCTCTGAAGCAACGATAGGAACGAGCTGCATACGTGCTGATAACAAGTTGTGTATCTGCAGACAGCCCATGGGTACCGAGAGAAATGAGATTTAACCTTTTTCAACACTGCCTTCAGCCCGTTTATCGCAAGCAATGGGAACAGGCTATGCTAGTCGTTATTTTTCACCACAACTGACAGCGATATAAGTTTGAGCGAGTAGATTTTCATCATGCGCGTAAGCTGCTCGATAGAGCAGTGGCAAAAAATACGTTAAAGTACGCATTGAGGAACACATTAGCAAATGCTGCATGAAGATTGTGCGTATATAATACATAATGGACGATACATAATAGCGTATTGTGTTTTCATTGCTCGTAAATTTCAATTAGTGATCTGCACAGTGCTGATGAGATACATAATGCTTAGCAATATAGACTTTTTGTATGAAGGTAAGTGGCAGCTGAAATGATGAAGCACGACGCACGCTGTTCCATATATTGCATCTATTCCTGAAGCGACGAAATCCCAGCAAAGGATCAGTGAAATGGACAAAGTCATTTCACATCTATATTTTAAATCCAACGGAAATCGTTCAAAACCATGGCGTTTCTGTGAATAGCCATTATCGTTTGCAGAGAATGGGAAATAAGAATGAATCATGGCCTCGCCTAAAATAAAATTTTTGCACAACGAAAGAATCTATCTAAGTAATACAAAAGATAGTAAGCGATCTTACTTACTCGTCCGTAGACGTTATTTCAACAACCATTTGATGGATGAGAGTCATTTATTTCTTTAAAATGTTGGAAATTTCGATCTGGGGTATACCGTTTGATGGGAATAGATATAGCGCTAGCGGGTAAAAACTGTATATATATGCCACTTTTTACTTAAGGGTTTCCATGCCTCGCGAATCCCAATGAGCCGATTGGAGCAAATGTATGTGCTATCAAGTAGGAGCATGGGCTAACGTCATTCCAACCGGTGTCACTATCCATCGAGAGGACTAAAACGTGTGGCATAAAGGAAGTGCATATTTTTTATTTTGCAAATATAAGGCGAAATTTGAGGAGGCCTACACGCGTTAAACGGCAAGTCGGTCAGTGACAGGAAGAGGGGGTATAGATCAAAGTTAGGATAGGCCAAGGTGAGAATCAGAATGAAGGCATCAGAAGTAAGATAGAGATCTCTTGAGGGAGGTTCTACGAAAAATCGCCATAACAAAGCCCCGCGAATATCAAGGTTCCTGAGGCGCACGACTGATCATCGCTTCGAACAGTGCGAAACCGATCGACTCGAAGATGATATTCAAGCGTATCGAAGTGGATAGGTAGTGAACATTACGTTTCATTTGCATAGCTGATAACTGTTGCTGTATCTTGAATAAGGTCTGGGTAAGTAGAATCATTAAGCCAGAGATATTCGTAGGCCTTCTTAGCAGCGTTACCATTTTCGAGCGGAGGTATCTTTTAATTAAAGAAATTAGAACGTTGAAGCCGAATTCTGTTTGTGAAGCAGTGAATGCTGAATTTCTATAGACAAATGCTTACCATTTTCGTTTCGTGGTGAAATATCGAAACGGGATTGTAGTGTAAGGGAATTAGGAAATTGCTCGATTACTTCACTGAGTGATGCACTTTTGCGTTTGCATCAGTAGTTGTTGCTGACTTCAGTATTCCACTTCACCGAATAAACAGCAGTGATGTGGATATGCTCGACGGGTCTTGTTAGCTTTATTGATGATCCTATTCACGCAAATAGTCCGCTAGATTTCTTGCTGAGCATAGATGCAGCGTTGATAACGTTATCGCTTATTAATTCCCAATTTCGGAAGAAGCGATAGCAGTGCTGCTGATTGCATGTGCTGAGCGAGTCGTTGCAATCCGTTGCTGATGTTATGGTGATTGGGATGGAAGCCAGACCAGTGACTGCTTCTTGGATTACTAATGGGATTTGAAATTGAAATTGTGTCATACCGTAGATGAAAGATTGGTTGTACTTTCAGAAGTGGTGAATCGTATAGCAGTGAAAACTTCCACCACGGAAAATCAGAGCGCTTACTGCTGAAATGCTTTGTTGTCTCCAGTATATCTTTTCGAAGTAAGCTCTCCTATAGAAAGACAGCTCAAAAAACTAGTAAAAGAGCTGTATTTCGAAAATCCTTCGAAGGCTGTCTCAGTGTATGCAAAATTGTGCATAAACTGAGGAGTGTCCGATGAAATGAATACAGTTTTGACAGGTTGATGGATACGTTGAAAAATGCTCCGTCCCACATGCAAACACCTCCGTCGAATGTCCGCTGCGTTTATGTGGCCTCGATCTTCATGCAAAGAATGCAATGAAGGACTGCGTGCTTATCGGAGTACGGACCTCATCTACCACAGTTATTGTGTTGAAGTTTTGCGAAATATATTCTCCATGCCTTGCAGTTCGATTCCATAAGAAATTATATGAAAACCTCTCGGAATAGTCTACTCAAATTTGGTGGCCGTTTGTAAAAAGAGAGCGAGATAACTGAAAATGTTCAATGTTCTAGCCCAGTTATGAGCAGCAGCTTCGTTTCTTTGATCTAAAACTACCAAAGTATTGTGGAGCTGAATTCGATTTACATTTGTTCCAAGACCCCCTTAGAGGTTTTTCAAGGATTTAGTACGAAATCGCGCTCTCTTCTCTAAAGTTCACACCTCGAGTTAAAATTGAAAGGCATTTAGCGAATCGAGCTGATGTGCTCAATTAATTTTTATGGCCGGTAGTTTCTCGTGCTTCAAGCGACGCTTACAGCAATGCCACCTGATTGCGATATCCGTTGCTTATAACCACTTGACTTCCGTATATTCATGTCTGCATTCACGCATATCTCCCTTCCTCGTGATCCCCCACTACTCATTTTCTCAATTAGGTTTGAAACGCATGACCGCATGTTCTGCTTACAGTTACGGATGTTCATGTTGATTCATTGCGTACTTACTCCGTTGGACGCATGTTCCATGCTTGCTCTATTGTGAAAAGTTGTCTTGCTTAAAAACGTTACGTCACTTTCTGCCACCGAACGTGGAATATTCCTCTATTGGGGATTAGTACAGGACCCACCATCGAGACCTCCAGACAGCGAAGGTACCGGGTTGTTTCTAGACACTTCCCGATCCTTGCCCCTATACAAACGAGTTCTCCCGCACCGACGCCACTGCCGTATATTTCAATGAGTTCTGATGGCGCGAAAAGCTCCGATAGTGTCATAAAATTCAGCACGCCTCCACTCAATTCATAATTTAAAAAAATGCAGCAACCTATGCGCTCTTGTTGCATTTTCGTACGTTTGTGGTTTGGAATGGCTTGCGCATGAGCAGAAACCCTCGCAAGAGCATGCGATCTGAAGAGATACAGGGAGTGCAAGCGCGGTCGATTTTTTTTTGCAAGAGCGAGCGGCTGTTGCCTAGCAAGACAGCGAGCGGTGCGTGCGTATGCGGCATTACGGACGCGTTTGCTGCGGATGCTCGGAGCACATGGGGACGACGATCGTTTCATATGCGTCTTTTTCATTTCGCCTCTTCTGAGTGTTTTCGTTTCGTTATGCTATCTTCTCCAGGTCGGTAGTTGACTCCTCGAGGTCGCCAATTGTCCGACCAAGGTCGGGTCGGTTCTCGAGGATCGTCAATGAATGTATGAAAGGTGGATGTTACGCGCGATGAGTATGTATTTGCAGTAGAATTCGTCGATCCTCCCCACCATCTTCTCCCGTCGATCACGCATTCGGGTGTAAACGTGTTGATTAGTAGTGCTCGATTCTTTATTTCAGCTTTGGCCTCTCTTACTTCTTTACTTACTATGGGTTCCTCGAAATATATTCTCCTTGTGTTCCGGAATTCCGTGGCGTGTTTATATCCGAAAACCCATCTCTAGTCGTGTGCTGCATTCTTGCCAACTCGGGGTTTGTTGATGAAACGATCGGAAGTATGCTGGTGAAAGTTTGATGCGACAGTTATTTATGTGCACCTATCTGCAGTTTGTGTTAAAAGTCAGTTCTAAGTACTAAGTCTTTAAAAAGTAAGTGCCAGTGTTATAGTTTTGACGTTTTGCTGCATTTCATGCCTCTATGATGTCTATATGAATGTATCGATGTGCATGTTTCTTTCTAAGAAATACCTTCAACTTAAGCACGATGTGCTCTGTGCTAAACGGTTGAAGTGAATATGAAAAATCGTCACCATAGAATCGTTTCAGGTGCTCGTGTAATTATAGCGCCCCATCATGTGACCCCATTTGTGCTGTGATTCTGACCTAAACTGCCGTAGTGGATTCTGCAGTAAGCTGAGTGCAACATGAAGTTTAAGTTGCAGCAGCTTTTAGGGCCCACCCTAAATTTCAGTTGAAATTACAATAAGGAAGAAGCAGTGAAGCACTTTCATGCGGAGTTTTTGAGTTGTTCGGAATGAAATCCCGAGAAGGGTGAATATCGTACCGTTAGGCCGTTTGAGAGTGTTAACGTTGGAGTGACTGCAATCAGTGAAGCCTAACCAGTGGATTCTAGGAAGTTGAGGGTTTCACATATTCAGGTCGTTTCCGAGTCTTTATGAATTCGGCTAATTTTCCATGCTGTAGTGATTGTCAGATGCTGCTTGTTTTGCGCAGTTGATTGCTGTAAGCTTGTCGTATTCAAATTTGTTCCGCTTCAGTCACCTATTGATAACGTTTATCATCTAGTGCTCTTCTCGCGAAAAATTACTGCTTATGTTTAGAGGTTACTGGCACTATGCTTGAGCTATTTTTTGTTGTCCATCTATATTCTCTCTTTTCGTTTATCTAAATACGAATTGCACTTATGTCGCCTTATATCCGTTTTGCCAATGCTACGAATCATACTTTCTTGTTTTTGTAGAGCGCAGAAAGTATAAGCTGGTGTTCTACGCGGAGGCGTTTGATCTCTTTGGTGAGTCCTAATTAAAAGTAGGCTAGCTGTTCGGCTAAGAAGCAGCTTAATGAAAAAAACTGAGGGATAGAGGTGAGGGGGGGGGGGGGCGGATGTCACAAATAATGTTGTAGACTCGAATACGCGAAGGGATTTTCTTTGCTGAGAGGGATCCTAACTGGATGGACATATTGTCAGGGAGAGCTTGTGGGAATAGCCATTGAACTGTCCATCATCGGAGTAATATTTGGGTACGAGTCGTGGTCACCCACAAATATGAACCTTAGTAATCGTGTCGCAGTCAACATTTCAGCCCACTATAGTGTGCTGCTCCGTTACCCCTCAATGAAAAAGCTTTTTTGGAAGCAATAGCCTCTGAGCGCAACCCGAGTTTCGTTCCGTATGCAGTGATACTTCTGTAGAGCTGGTTGACAAGGACGTTATGTTTGAGTATTGTTGTCATGAATTATGGTTATAATTATGACTCAAGCGTGGGTGTGGGATCTAGCACGATAGGCTTCCGAGTATAGAATTGGTCGCATGAAATGCATCCTTTGTTTGTCATCGGCATTTCGGATTATGAAGAGGGTGGCCGCTTCCATTTGGCCTGACCGTAGAAGTAGAATTTCGATAGGCATTCGTTTTGCGAAGATGAATATCGTCGGACATCTCCTTTAAATTTCTGCAGAATTTACCGCAACTTTTTCTTCATCAGAATTTATGGATCACTAATTTAACCACGAATTTGCAGCTCATCGATCTTTTATGAAAAATTCATGTGGGAAGTTCAAAATACGAAATTGGCAGTTTGCGCGAGATTGCTGTTTACGCTCTGAACGTGAAAGTCTTCACTTGAGAAGAAAAAGCGTTGATTTCGTTACCATATTTGCTCCTCCACAAGACTTATTTGCCGCATCGTCGAAGATGCGTCTCGCATGTTTCACTTCGATGTTACATACGAAGGGACCACTCGTAGTAGATTAAATTCCGATGTTTCGAAATACAACGATAGAAATGCGTCCGTCTTATGCTGTGTTTCGCTGGAAGTTCATTCACTTCGTTAAAATTCAGCTTTTCGTAAAAAGTGGAGTTTTCTTCTCCTCTTAAAGTGTTTCGTCTTTCCGTTTTGTGAAGCTTTCAAAAATTGCCATATTCATCGTCGTTTTTCGGCTATGAGTGTTAATATTTATATTTAGGTTGACCTCATGGATATCTTGGCCACCTTTACTTCTTGAAGTTTACCGACATCTAAGTGTCGAATATTTAGCTTCTGAGCAGCCCTTATTCTTCGACCGGTCGATTACATTCGACGCTCCCTCTTATAGTTGGCACCGTGAACGACGCGACCACTCTTTTCCGATTTTTCATTTCTCTCTGTGAGCTCAAGAAGAGGCGGTCAACTCAGATATGTTAATTCTGCAAGATGCTTCTCTTGTATAAGGCTGAGGACCGTAGCCACTCAAGAAATTTTATCGTTGGACATTTTCACAGAGTTGACCTCTATAAGGCGAGTATGGCTCTTACCAAAGTAAAGTAGTCTGAGAATTTGCGACGTATGACCTCTAAGATTGACCTTTAGTGACATTTGCCAAAGAGCTTAATCCACCTAACTGTAGTCCGAAAACTGTGGAACCTTCACTTTCGGAGGTCGACTACTGAACTGTTGAAGTGGTCTGAACTGAAAAATTAATATATAAGTGTACTGTTTTTAATAAGTATTTAGTAATTCCGTTATCGATTTTTTAACTAGTCTTCAGCAATTGCTCAGCAGTTTCCATAGAGCCGACTGAGTTCGATGCAGAACTAACATAATTAAAGTTGCAGTTTGAAATTTTATTGAATGAACGTTACTGGTTAAAGCATCAGAATGTGTTCTCCATTTTTTTGTCACAAAGATTTCGGCGAAGAAAGCAAAAGTTCTGGAGAAGTGAAACTGCTACGGTTATTTTCTCCGTTTTCTTTGCACCCTCGATTAATTTTTACAGTCGTTCTGTGCCGAGAATGTACATCGTTTTCGGCGGTACACAATGGTTATTCAAAAACGCTTCGTTTATTTTGCTACCATCGCATTAACGGAGCTTTTGCCTATTTCTTTTCGTGGCGTTCGGTTCGCTGAAAATTAATAGTAATTTCATGCGCTGTTTTCTCAGAATTCGTTTGATTTTTCCCTCAAATGATTGGATGTTTTTCTATAATATATATATATGGGTATATGACTTGGCTGTCGCCGTTGAAACGCAGTGTGCCTCTATTATTATTACTTCATTGATGACTTGCGAGTGTTGCTGATTTCCACGCAGCAATTGTGCTCTGTGTTGTCACTGAGTCTCTATGCGGTATATGTGTGTGGCAGTTAGGATTCGTTTCCTTATTCATCGCTCTGTCTGTGTAAGTGTTCAATTTATGGTGATAGAAAGTGTACATCAGTGTGATAACGCAAATAAAGAGGCGCGCACCGTTCGATTGATGCAGGTGGATCCTAGGAAAAGATTTTTGCATAGGCGTGCTTAAAGAGAACAAAGGTTGGGAATTTTGAAAAAACGGAGGTGGGGTTGGAGATTATACGATTAAAAATTACACATCCTCCACCCTCCCCACGTCCTTTCTCCCCCCTTTTCTCCTCCCTGTTTCATCGGCGCGCTTCTAGTCCTTTTAGAATAGCAGTCGTTGGGATTATAGTGCTATATGAAGCACCAAAGAGGCCTTAATGTGATTGATGGTGGGTTTGTTTGCAGGTTTACGATGGGATTGCGCTTGTCGGGAATGAGCTGAGAAGAAACGCAGGAAAGTGTTTTACGACGAAACTCGTTCGTTACAATGTTGCTGTTGCGAATGCAAGATAGAAACGCGCGTGGTGAGCGCGACTCACAGGGTGCAGACCGGTAACTATGTTGTGCAACATCCGTTTGCCCACATCACATCATCCCACGTTCTCCCATCCTATCCTAGCTCGATGTAGCTCATCATTTTCCAGCAACAGCCAGCGTTCAGTCCTCATTTACATCCCATTTACATATAATTCCTCCGAGCAGATGAAGTACTTGTTTTGTTTTTTCCGTAAGTAAAATTATAATTCTCATCAAGCAATAAAATTGCTGGATACGGGAGCACCTTTAAAACCGACTAATTTTTTCCGAGGGTTGATGTTTTCATGAATTTTGTCATTTTAAGCGGTGATCTTCTATTATGATATCTGAATTTGTTTTATTAAGTGGTTCATTTGAGAAGGCGAACTCTTGTTATTTGACGGGTAATGCAATATAGCCCAGTTCATCAGTATCAATGAAGCAAATCTGAACGATCGAGAACATGTGTTGCTTCATTAGTAGGAATTGGGGTTGGGTGGTTCGGCAGTAAGCGGTTGGAGTTGAGTGCAGTAGTACGGGATGTTGTTCCCACCGTCCAGAATTGTTAGGTTGTCATTAAACTTCATAGTTATTTCCTTTGTCAATGATTTATCTCCAGAAATCGGATACTTTGGGTGGGATGATTTACCCTTGTCCCACTCTCAGGCACCATTTTCGCTGTTAATTTTCCATTCCGTGGTATTTAGTTATTTTTTACGTAACTTCTGCTTTATATTCAATTTTCTTAGTTCTCTTCGTATGAAATATGCGTGAAAAATGCTTATTTTATACTCTTCCAAACGCAAAGACAGCCGGAATTACTGCGGCAGTTTTTTTCATTCACAATTACAGCCGTTAAATCACGAAAAAAGCTACTGGCCTGTTGTTGCATCGTTTGTTTGTATTTTCAAAAATTGTCATTGGTCTTGACTGGCGTCAGAATTTTCGCTGTTCTCAACGCCATTCATATTTGTAATTAGCAGAGCGAAAAATACTCAGTGGGCGAAGTTTCTGCTAATTTGGGATATTTTTGAAGGTGGATATGTTGCTGTCCCGCTGCTTTGCAATGTGTGATGTGGGCAAAGTGTTTGGTGCGAAATTGGCGTTTATTGCTTTTGTTGCAGTTTTTGCTGTTGTGTGCGTCAGTGAGTACCGTTGCATTACATTCATATTTCGTTATGCTTTACATTTTACAGACGCTTAGTGGATCGTCAGCTGCAGTTCACTAGCTAAGTTGGCGTCCAGTCGATAGCCGTAGAATCGTCATCCATCCGCTTTCTTTTGGTGTTACTCATATTAGGGTGACTTCGATCTCTCTCTGATAGAAATAGAGGTCGCAAGTATTTTAATGTGCAAAATTCGAAATAATACACTCAAGACATCGTTTAGGTGTTTGAAGAGTTCTTTTGTTGAGGTTGTCATTCGAAAGTATAGGAAAATCGAACGAGACAAGGGCAGTATCGACCGAAGTGGGGATTGAGTATTGCATGACGTTGTCGGTGTTTGCTACGGCAGCTGTGCACACATGCATTGGCTCAGACTTGCTACTAATGTGTGCAACAAGCCATTTTTTATACAAGCTTCATCCTCTTTTTTCAGTGTATTTTCATTGATTGGCGACGTAAAAAAGAGGCGACAGGGAGATATTCGTTTAGCGTTTAACGCTTTGTGAAGATTTTGCCTCATATTCCTACTTCCTCCTTTTTTATTAGGAAGTGGTGTCAGCTGCTTGAAATACTGATATCATTAAGATATAACGCCACTCGTTCGTCGTTTAAAAATACTTACAAGTCGAGCTGCGCTATTGTCCTTCCTTTTTTTCTAATTTAGTGGCCGCTTCTGATTGGCTCTCAGGTTTTTCATTCTTCGATTTTTCAAAGAAAGCAAAATTTATAAAGCAAGCTTGTAATGACTGTTGTCGAAAAAATACGGGTTTGGGTGATTCTGCAGTTGATGACCTGAAATAAATATGCGATCACTGTAGGGAAGGGGTGGGGAGATGATTGAAGAGGGTTAGATTGTGGCTGTCGCCACTTTTTAGTTTCTCTTGGGATCGCGGTCTGTTTCTTTTTATTCTTGTTAGAACAGTATCCTTCATTGTCAGTTCATTAATGAGCATTCGTGTCTCTGCTTTCACAGATCAGTCAGTCAATGTTTCCGCCGAAGGCTTTTAAAGTGAGAGGGAAAAAGTGAAGAGCAGATGCTTTCTTGCAAGGAAGCATTGTAAATCAAAAAGTGCTCCGAAGAAATCGCAGAGGAAGTTGCGTTGTTGATTAAAAAAAAAAAGATTGGTCGGAAACGCGTTCGCCTGTTTTGATCTCAAACGGTTCAGCTGCGCATTCTGATGCGTAAAGTAAATAGTGGTGCTGTTAACATATTCGGTCCATTCAATGCGTAATGGTGTACGAGGTATCGGCGCAAATGGCTCACCCTCTTTGAATTCCAATTTCCAAAGAGGAATTGGTCGCCTAGCTAACTTGCCTCTCCTCTGCGAATGTATGTGTTCTGATTTTATAACAATTAAGGGAAGAAACAGTTATTAGAAAATACGATTTTTCAAAACATTATATTTCTGTAGAGCAGATTATTCAGATTATTTGAATGCATCATTTGAGATCTTCACTCGAGGAAAAACTGAAAGAGAGTGAAGTATTGGAGAAGTTGACGTATGCAGATGTGAGATGGATAAAGCGTATAGTTGAATGTCACTTAACGTTTCGAAGTTCGCGGGCGCGTTGATAACTAAGACTTACATTTAATGAGATTTATACTTTGCCCATGCCCATTTGGAAGTCATTTTTCGCCCACTGGCTCACTTCACTTTCCCACGTGAGTGGCATGAGTATACTGTTTTACGGCGGTTGTTAAACGCATCTTAATGTGCATATTGAGTTCACGTATGTGTATATTTTGCGACAAAAAACATTTATCTTCATCATTAGGGTTGAGATGAGCGGCAACAACGGCAACGGTGTAGATTATGGACACTTTACACCTGAGGGCTGCACTGTTATGGGGCGAATCAATCGCCTCAGGGCTCGGCAGTATCATATATGAATGAATGCGTCAGTTGCGTTTAGCAGACGTCAATATTGGTTGCAGTGAATGCTTTCTGTGATTGCTTACCTTTGCACATATTATGATAATAGTGCATTGTATTGTCTAAACGTTGAAGTTGTACACTTTTCGTAATGAGATGAACGATCCTTGAGCCTATGGATACGATGTGCTTTGCAGTCTCATGACTGTGGTGTTCCCGTCCCACCCTCACAGCGTGCAGTTGCAGTGGAATGTTTTAGCTAGGATTGTTGATAGCCGTAAGGAATTCGAACTAAGCTCGTCGCATCTGTTGGCTGATCAATTTGAACGCGTTGTGACGGTGCTGTTGGCTTCATTTTTCTCTGAGCAGCTGGTGATTTCGCTTGTTTATCCCTTTTTCGGGATCCAAATGACTATCTCTTTATCTTTTCCCTCTGTCGTATTGCAACACGTTTATTTAGCGCCTAATTGCGCTGCTCATCCTCTCTTGCATTTTTACCTTCTAGTTTGCCGCCAGCTGATCCACGCAGACAGCTTGTTAACTAAATGCTGATGTACACAAGGTCAGGTGACTTCTTCGTAGCAAACACTTCTTGACTGATCTTTGTGTGCTAGGTGGAGCACTTCGTATCCCATGCTTTGCCTACAAACTATGCTGCGTAACGGTAGAGAGGATGTTATGCGGTGTTTTATGCCATCTGTTGGTTCATTTTTATGTCGCCGTTATTCCTCATGCTACTTCATTCCAAGCAAAACAAGCGTTGAATTTTTGAGAGAGTAACTCAACGAATTTAAGGGAGCATTATGGACTTCCGCAGAGGTTGGAAGGTTATTCTGGAGTGGCCGTGTTTAACATATTGCATGGTTTCCAGATCGTTTTGATGGTTAAGAACCGTCGCATTATGGCTTTCGAGTGGCCGAAATATTTCAGCCATTTTCTGAAAATATTTGTTGACGTTTTCTGCCAAAACTATGTTTGAAATATTACTGCTATGTCGGAACGTTAAAAGAGTCCCAATAAGTGAACAGAGATCTAGAGGATTGAAATTATATGAGCATCATTCAGTATTGCCGTTTTTCAATTTTGAATGTCATATATTTGTCCCGGTCGTTTCGTTCCCATTTTGTTGTTCCTAATGTTTTTGATTATTAATTTAGCTCACATCGAATGGTCCGAAGGTTTACACATCAGCACCTATTTCATGCTGTAATATACGTTTCATTTTTCCGCCACATTAGGCTAATTCATCAGAGGGGAATCTCAAGCTTCAGTAGGAAACTCTCCACCTATTGTTTTCTCTGTAATTTCCTTAAGTGTTCTGCTTCTCCGGGAGTGTTTTATGTTCGGGACTGATGAGTTTCCCAGGTCTTTGCAGTCGCTTGTCGCAACGCATTTTGAGGGCTTACGACGCCCTGAATAGCTGGGTGTAAACGGGAAGGAGTGGGGAGGGGGTGGATAGAGCAGGAAGAGGAGGAGCGAGAAGTGGGCAGACGTCATGTTTCGTATTTCGCAGCAAAATTTTCGACTTTTCTCTTGGTGCTTCAAATTCCCGTGCAATTTTTGTGTAAATATTCTGAGGACCTAGTCTTGGAAATTTCTTCTATCGTTTTGCCGAATGCATTCAATTTCGCAAAACAAAAGTAATAAATGTCAAGTTCGCATAGTGAAAATTCGAATAAGAAAGTGTAGCGGGTCGATTGACGTGTTTGAATCGCAGAGTGGAGTTACCTTTCATCATTGTTAAAATTCGGTTGCTAATCTATCTTAGAGATTTTTCCAGGATTTTGTGGTGGAAATGTCTCCCCCCTTATTTGGTTTCAATTGCACTCTCCCCTTTTACGACATAAACTTGATCTTCACACTTTAACATGTAAATGCGCATATGTGGACACATATTTGTGTTACCATTATCCGAAATTATATGCGTTTGCAAATGCAGTGTGTAGGTTTTTAGTGCATTGAATGATATTCGTTGATGATAACATTTGGTTTGTCATTTTTTTTTTACTCTCTCGTTGCTCTCATAATAACTTTCGTTGCACTTCTTTCATTCGCTGTTAGTCGTCGAACGTATATATCGTCAATTGCACACTTTGCATTGCACAGTGCGGAATTGAGATCTCCTCAGTGTGCTATTTGGGATCAAAGCTCGCTTCTTTTTGATCTTAATCGCTGAGAATTCTGTGTTAAGAAAAATAAATGGAATTGAGGATAGGGAAAGGGGAGGTGAAATGAGTTAAAATAGTTGATCTTTGTCATCTCTTAACGCGCTAAATTTGATGTTTCTAAAATATTCGGAGCATTCACATTCGCACCGTCGTGTGTACCAATCGATTTTATTGCTGCTCCTTTTTTAAACTCCTTTCGTGGAAATTTTGATTTAGATCAATAGGCATTGTCCATAAGTATCTGAATTTGATCTTATTGTTGTGCCTTTCAAGAGGATGCTGTGCTGTCAGCTGAGTTCGTTCAGAAATCAGTGAAGCAGCACAATTCTGCAAGATTCCTTTCTTTCGATAAACGCTTCATCGTTACGCTGTATGCAAGTATATAGCGAACAGTGTGCAGTAATTTGTTGCTTTGCATGGCAGTGCTATCAGTTTTACCTTTCCTCTGCTGTCGTATTGCATTGTAAGTGATCTCGAACTCCTTCTTTTGTTACATCTCTCCACGGGAAAGTGCTCTTTCTAGCACTGGCAGCTTTCTAATAAGCACTTTCTCTTACGTATATTCCCTCGTCAGACGGGGTTCATTCCGCGAATGTTTTCTTTAGAATGCCACTGTGTCACGCTTCTCCACCCGAAGTCTGATATTTGTTCAAGTATATCGTCGATTAGCTTTCATTTCGAAGCCTACTAGCTGTTCTAAATATTTCGAGTTTCTGGTTCAGCGGCCCTTCATATGCCTTTAGTTCTTCTTGAGTTGTAGTGGCTGTGAGTATAGTTTTTCGGTCTTTTTCCCTTTTTCTTTGTAGGTAAACACTGCGGGGAATGCACTGACGAGCGTATTCTCATTTTTCAGTAGCGAAATTCGCTGCTGCACTGGTGGGTTGACTGCCTAGACCAGCTGTGGTCGCATGTGCGCGATGTCGCTTTCTATCCATCGATCCGACTATTTTCATATCGCTTTGTTTACGAGAATGTTTTACGTAATGCGGCATTTCCTCGTTTGCAGCTCTTGGGGCTTGCAGTGATCAAAGTCGAGAAGTTTCATGAGCAGGAAAGAAAAGGAAGGTGTACGCGTTGAGAGTTTCTGAACGAATGTATTTCGAGACGGCAATGAAATGCCAACGTATCTTCCAGGAAAATTAACGAGTGGGCGTATATTACTTGATATTTTTTGTTCACTGTTGAGTTCATTCTCGACATCAGATCTATTAGCAGTTTTTTGGATTCGGAATGCAGATATTCCAGAGAGTGGATTCACTTGGAGGTTGTGTTTCATTGGGTGTCTGATGTTCGCAAACGGCCACAACAAACGTATATTCGCAGAGGTTTAGGTGAGAAAGGGTTTGGCTCATTGGCCACTTCATTAGCTCGAAATAAGTGAACGAGGGAGATGCTTTCTTTGAGAGAGGAGATGGTTCACCCAAGAACTGATCTTCGTTATTCTCCCGGTTGTTATCAAAGAATTTAGTACATAAAATTTGTGTGTAACAGTAGCGATGATTAGTCGAAAATGTAGAGCATAGCTTTTCGGCCTTCTCGATTGCCGATTTTCGATCTTTTCCTCCTTTCGGTCGTTTCGCTTGTCCAACTCGATAATTCTCCATCCAAATGTGAAAAACAGATAAAAATTTTCTTCTAGACTCACTTTTTCATCTCATGCTAAAATGTTTATCATATGTAAATGTGCAATTGATGCGTTGATTTATGATAGTACTGCTCATCCTAAAATATTAGGAAATCGTTGATTTTTGAAACCGAATGGTATAGAAATGATAACGGAAATATGGGCAATGAATCGAAGATATGAGCAATCGGCGATAGGTCTTTAGGAGAGTGGTACATTTTTTGTTTCATCAGTGCGAGGCTAATCTTTTTGTGCTGTTGTTTCTTAACACTGTCATCGTTTCGAACTGTTTTCGGATTATACTACACTTTCGTACATTTTACATATCCATAAAATCGCATATTATAGTCATTGTCACTAAAAAGTGCCTATTTTTTAACAATTTAAAATATATTTGCATTACAATACGGTATTCGTGAGTTGTCCTCTGTATTCTCTCTTGCCTCATTTCAGCTTCTCACTCGGCTTCTATGAAATTCGCCATTGTCGTAGCAAATATTACGTTCCCGCATGTGCGGCTCAGTGAAACGGCTTTGTTTAATGCTGTTTCTGTTACCACTGCGTAGGTTTAGCATCTGTAGCATGTCGGAAGTTCTTTTGGATATATCATTCTTTGTCTGTTGCATAATGGGTCCTACCTTTCGAAAATATTTTTATGTACAAGAGAAAATGCTCTCAAAAGCGTTAGTCGCTTATGACCTTCAGACCAGAAATTACTCTATCAGTCCAGTAATTTGCCTCTGAAAAGCCAACTTTTAAATCTCGGTTTCAGCGGAGAGTTCCATTGAAACCAATGACGATTAATTCTCTCTTGATCGTTCTTCCGTGTTCTTTATTATTTTCGGTGGAAGTTTTTTCAGCAAAGGAGTCCACAGTTTAACACCTTTGCTGCTTTTATGTGAACCCCTTCAATGCCAAAGGCAGCGCCCTGAGCGTAAGCCACAAAATTAGGTAGCGAGTTAGCTTTACTTCACTGAAGCGTTAACTTATTTCGTGAAACTGTTTCAACAGCCTTTTTTTCCAACGTTCAGCGTGCACTGGGATGGGGAAATCCTTTGCTGCTCTCAAGGAGTTTAAGTGCCCGTGTATATGCATCGATGCGCGCACACAGAAGCCACCACAAAGCGCCTTTCGTAGAATTTATGAAAGCAGTAAATAGCCAAGTAAATCACCCCTGAGATAAATAACATCAAATGTAGCGATTGCAGAGGAGCTAGGCAGCGAGAAAATGCTCACTTGACTGGCATTCATGACAAGTTCATGTTTGATGATGCAGTGAGGTAATGCTGATGACTGCAGTGTGCATAATAAGCTTATTAGGTGGTTTCGGTACTAAATTTTATTTTTCATTTAAGAAATTCCGTTAAGTGTTGTATATCGGTGTTGCCACTGATACAGTTCGCCCAACTTTTTCCATTATTTTAGGAGAACGAATGTTGGCGAGTGGGATTGCATTTCACCTACTTTTTCTCCTATCGGAGCGGAGTTCTGAGACGTCTGTATGCAAAATATAGCTTTGGGGCCGTATTTGAAGTACATTCCCGTGCAGTATGTTCGATTTCTCTTTTGATGTATTTTCGTTACATCTCCTTTTCACTGTGAGGTATTGTTTCTGTGAGCGTTAAGCGAGTTGGCACAGGATTTTGGAGGGGGGAGGGGGAGGGATGAGTTGGATCTGCGAGAGCGTTTTAGGAGGCGTCGGCGGACATAAGTGTCTCGGACGCTAAGCCTTCGCTAGAGGACCAAAGTTCAAGTGTTTCCAAAGGTGAAATCGATAGGCGTTTGTTGCACGGTTTCATTGCTTATTGCAACATCATCGCTGCTGCACGTAGCAGTCGGCGCTCATTTCGCTTTGGCTGATTAAAAATAATAGCGTCTATATGCATAACATCTTATCTCGCGATGAAGAAGCATCATGGGTTGCTCATTCTCATTCATTTGCTCACATTTCTTTTTGTTGGTAATCAATAATTGATTTATGGTGGCTGAGAATCGTTTAATTTCTAGTATTTGTTGTTGGACAGTGATTATGCAGCTTGCAAGTTTTGCAGCATTTTCGAGAAACTGCATCTTTTCAAAATGAGGAGCAACATCCCCTCATGAAGTGAGGAAATCTTCTACGAAAACGAGAGAGTGAATTTTTGCTGCGGTTTGCGTCAGTTCAATCAGGCATTTATCAGTGGCTGAATAAAATAGCTTTTCGAAGATGTCTTGTCGAATATAATAGAAATTGAGGCTTCATGATCCCATTTTTTGCATGTGATATCATTCATATGTATTTCCAGAGAGGATGATGGCATTTTAGCTGATATTGACGATTATTTTTTCTACCATGAGGACGAATGAGGGATAACTTCATTGACGTGCAGAGGCAATTTCCTCTTCTGTACATTTTGAAGAATTCGCCCGATCGATCGGTCTTTGAAGCTTTAAATGTAATTTTGTGGGGAAATCGTGAGCAATTTTATAGAAGGAAGTAGAACGAGCGCTGTGTTGAAGAGGCAGTGGCACTCATATGGTGGTGCTTAGGCCCTCATGCCGATGTCGAAAATGCTTTCAGTGTGCACGTATTTGTGCTGTCTAAAAAGGAACAGGGAGGGGGGAGGGGAGAGCGAATACGGAGAGGACTTCTTTGTAGATCCGTTTTACTCTTCGTTTATTTTACCATTGCAAATTTTGATCCGTTGTATTTTCGCTAAGCTCCATACGACGGATATGTTTTTGTCTTTTCAGAATCCTTTTCTGAGAGTCATATTTAAAATCCCAGACAGTTTTTCATTCTTTGGAGTTGTAACAGCCAGCGCAATTGCATCTTTTGCAGTGAACTGTCACTTCGCAAGTCATGCGGCGTGTCCTTAGTCGCGTTACCGCTTAATTCCGTATGTTTTATTAGCATTCGGCTACATTTTTTGAGCTAATTCATCATGTTTTCATGTTTATTTAAGCGAATCACATTTGTGGCATGGGAAGCTGCGGGTTTTTATGATCAGTTGAGCCTTCGGGAATAGTGATGGGGATTAGGCATAATGTCGTGGCTTTGAGGCTTCCTTTTTCTTATATGTTGTAAGTTGGATTATTCGGCGGTTGCTTTCTTTCATTTCATTTATATCCGTAGAGGAGTTTTCCACTGGTTTAAGCGTTCATTTTGGTTGGTGGAGAAAGGAGATGAGGGAAGGGAAACTTCAGTGAAGAGAGGTATTGCCTCTCCAGAATTTGTTTTTGTGGTGCATAACTCGGGATATGTAGGTGGTGTAAAAATAAAGAATTACATAGCGCTTCTTTAGCGATACGTCTCCATATTCGGAGTTTTTTTATTTTGCAGTAGTTCACTAGTATAGTATCCCATATGATAAGCGGATACTTCTGGCAGCATGTATAATATCAATTGAAGTATCAGTGAAATTAAAATAACCATCATTTTCTGGACGCGAGACTCTTTTATTGGTGAATGTTAAGAGCATCGGTTTCTTTATTTATTTGTTTACTTTTTTAACGACCGTATGTTTGAAATGAGAGAGTCATTTCTTCATACCTTCGACAAGCCGATCGCTTTTGCAGAAGTCATTCGTGAACGCCCACAAACTCTTGCAGTTTCCCCACTTACATTTCCCCTCTCCGCCTATGTCCCTCCCCCTCCTCCCCCCTTCGCCCTAAGTTTTTTCCCGCTCCACATTTTGCGCACACACTCAGTTCAGGAGTTTCACGCTTCATTTTTTTCCCACTCAGTTGAACGCCGACGAATGAGGTGCAAAGACTTCTCTTGACACCTTTTCCTATTACTTGAATTTTGAATCTCCACCGTTATATCCTTTGTCCGGCAGTTTTCGCTGAAATGGAACTCGAAGATCGTCATTCTGTTTCCGTTCATAATTCTTCCTTCATAACTTCAGCTCGTAGAAGTAAGCACACATCTGAAGGCGTATTTGTAGTTTATTTTTGTGTAAAGCTTATGTAAACAAATTTTGTATTTGCAATCCCCCCTTTCTCCAGAATTGTTCTTTCGTATTTTGTATCAAACAATAAGTCGTTTGTATTCGCTATGACATCGGCAAGCGTCCATTCCACACAATGGAAAACTGCATCAGATTGCACAAGGGATGAATTTGTTAAGTGATAACATCAGTCCATCTGTTAGAATGTGTTAATGAAGCAAACCTAAAAGGAACTCGCTCATCGTTTCCGATGTTATTTGTTGCTACGTGTGCGGGCGGTGTGATTAATTCGCAGTTTGCTATATGGCAGTTGTTTTTGTTCGGCTGATGTTACTCATATAGCAGACTCTTATATTACGCTCGTTGTTCACTCAAAAGCTTGCAATTACGAGAAGCCTGGCGCTGTTTTTTCTTGCTCGCTTCATTCTTTAAGTCATCCTCCCTTTGCTTTGTCTTATCCTTGCTTTTTCCGTCCGTTTTCCCTTCGTCCTTACCTGCATTCATATCTTTGTGTTCGTGTTTCTTTATCAGACTTGAAGGGAATTGGCATCAGCAATGTCGTACACAGCTATCAAATCCAGGCTTATTGTTGACTTTATCCCTGCACTCTATCGGGGTTTTTGTTTCGGCCGTTTATGGAACACCAGACCTTATCCCATCTCTACGAACCGAGACAGTTGCTATGAAGTAGTGTGTGATGGCGAAATGGAAACTGTTCAAGTCGCTGCACTTTTTCAAGTACAACAATGAGCAACTTCACTGTAACTTAGGCAGTGGAATTTTGCTGAAAAACATCTTTCCATCCTTACCGTTGTAGCTAAGTCATTTATCCTACAGTGAAACGAATTATGGCTATCAGCGGTCCGCTCCATGTCATCGCCTTCCTTCCCATATTCTCCTCGGCTTTCCGGTCACCTAGTGCATCCGCCCCATCCATCTTGTTAAAATGCGTGGGCGTTGGCGAAGAAATATTTGAGAGTACGCTCTGTCTTCGTTCCTTCAAGCTTATGCTGAGTGCGTAGGTTCGACGATTGTGAGTGCTTGAGATTTGTGTATCAGCCCACTCCTCTCATGTCGCCGTGCAACGGCATGCAGGTGTTCTCAGAGTGTGCGGAGGTGAAGCGTAGTGTGTGAAGGTGTTTCGGATGGCGGTGAGCTTAGGATGAGTTAGTTTTGTGTTAGTCAGTTTTCAATGTATGGCATCACGCACTTCCTCGCATTCGGTGGAAAAGCGCATTAACGATGATGTGCTTGCTTCAACAACAGGACTAATCTTTTCCCAGTACTCTGCCGTGTCCAGCATAACCTACGCAAGGGTTTTTCATTTGTCGACATGTGCTGCATTTTCCTTACCACACAATGGAACTTGCAGTTCCTTCTCGGGGAGAGAGGACAGTCTTGCATATAGATGACAGTTGGATAGATGTTTATGCTTTGCTTATTTTTCGTAGTAGCCGGGATATCATATCGTTAATGGGAAAACGCTTTGTTTATCGAGAGATTGTTTTTATGTGGTTTATGAAATTGCGCTCGTATCGTGTTGACATAAGACTGGATAGGTGAGCAATTCTGATGAAGCTGCGGCGTTGGCGCACCATTGGGTTGGAACACGATTCGCCGGAGACACTCATCTTGGCTATAGTGCAAAACACTAGTTTATGCGAGGCAGAGGTGTGCTCTGCTCTTTGCTTTTAAAATATTGTTGAATTCGCTTTGAGGGTACTGCGCGAGGTGCTTAAGGCGATTTTTTTATTAATCGCTATCATCGTTGAATCCCAATAGAAAGTATCATTATCGGTTTTCATTTAACTTGTTGCGCGATGTTTATTGTTTTTTCTACTTTTGTTTCTGTGGACCGTTCATAGGAGGGAAGATTCAAAAGACATTTCGGGTAGGATAACTCTTTATATCCTTCCTCATCATCTTATACTAATTTTTGGTGGTTTGTTAAGTTTCCGCAAGCTTATTTTTGTTTGAAATATTTCAGTGTTTTTTGCTTATTCTCCCTCCTCCCTTTGTTAGGTAAACTGGACGAGCTCAAATTTTCAGTAGTTTTGATGTCTTGCCGTTATTATTACCGCAAATAGCCATAATTTTTTAATGAGTGGAAGAACAACTATAAGTAAAGTTTAATTCTCGGATGTCGTACATTTTGGATATTTCATTGTCTGGATGCGAAAAATAGAGGAAATAGTGTCATCTGATCGAAATTCAATTGCATTGGCTGCGAACCTACGAAATGTAGGAATTCGATCTCCAAAAATGTTAGTCGTTTTTAAACGCCAAACCTGTGCGATTAAAAAGAACAGACCTGTGCGCAGGATTTTCGAAGGGAGGATGGTGGTGTGGGTGAATTTGAACTGACCTAGCCGATCTTCCGTCTCTTTCTTCGTCCCATCTCTCCATCAGGTAAAAGGTATGATGTGACCATAGGCAGCGTTGTCGCGAAGGTGGCTTTTTACTTGATTTTAAACATCGCTTCGTAATTAAAGTTTCAGAAGGCGCATACACTCAGCCTGCGTATGTTTGTGTTTCTGTGGATCCTTCTCGACCACATGCTTCAATAAATTTGCAGACCTTTGCCTTCTTTTCTTCAGGACCTATCTGGGACTCACCAATTGCAGCATCTATTTTTTGATGACTGCTTATGATACTAGTGTTATTGCATTCCCACTAAACCAGTTATAGAATAATGTGTTATTGCATAGTACCATCTCATTGTCGTCCGGTTTATAATGATATACTTATGCTACTACTTAAGCCTATTCTGTACGCCGAGGCTTTTTCATTCATTTTTTTTGTTGATATGTTATTTAATGCTTTGTTCTTTTTTGTTTTCTACATGCTGTGCTTGTACCCACGGATTTTGTTTAGTCTTCTTTCAGACGAAATGACGCGTTTTCCTGACAGGCAGGAATTTGACCCATCTGCGTTATTTTTAAGGACAGCTATTGAGCTTTTGGAATGTCTCGTTTTCAAGTACAGCGCAACGAGCACTGACTGTATAGTGGGGGGGATGGGTTCACCGTACACAAAGTGAACTCATTGATGATTTCATTTTAAAGTGAATATGCAGAGAGAGAGGATCGAACGATTGTTGAACCGATCGATGGAGAAGTTGGCAGATGGAGGAAGAAGAGGGTGAGGGAAGAGAAATGCTAAAGAGTTACAGCATTCAATGATGAAATTTCTGTATTAGTGGGATGGCTTTACAGCGACGCACATTTGAATCGATTTCTTTCTTTTTTGCTAACGGACTGCGTTTCGGTCACTGGCGAAGAACATTCGGCGGGCGTGATCATGTTTAATTTTGTGGCGGTTTCGATTCGCCCTCCCTGTCAAATAAAATTCGCATTTGCTGTCGGCGTTCATCTCTCGAGGGGCGAACGACGGCAGCCAACAGGCCAACGTGCACTGTCGTGATGACGGATGAGAGGCAAAAAAAGAATGTTGGTTGTAACACTTTCATCAACGATCGACTCGTTACTCATAATGCCTGTCTCATGGAAATTAATGCAGTGACAGGGCAATTCCGCGAAACTATGAATGCGTAGTCTCTTATGGCTTATTGAAAGTTTAGTCACGGCGGTTGTTTCACCAGCTCCAATTTCGCAGCGTTCCATTCCATTATAAAAGTTTGATGCTTGCTATTATTCCCCATCTCATTCCTATTTCCCCTCCCCTCATTAACTTTTGCATCATGTGGGTGAGCGTTTGCTGCATGCGACTGCTTACACACATATTTCCTTCCAAGAGCACACAAATCATTGTTAATCATTCTTTGTTAATCATTCTTTCCACCTCTCCCGCGAAAACGATCTTCCATGTTCGCCCGCATTCCGACAATTTTTTGATGGTCGCGCAAATGTATAACCTGGTAGCGTGCAGATTGAATGTTAAGTGCCGTGACATCTCGCGATAATGGGTCTCATGCTGATATTGTCCATCATTTTTCGTATGAATTAGTACTTCACGTTCAGGTTTCAGCGGTATTCGTTAATTGAGCCTGATTTGTGTAAGTTGTTATATGCGCGATTTCTTTATGATTGCTCACGTTAGAAGAGAATGTAAAATGTAGACCGTACTTAAAAAAGAGGACACCCGCTCTCAATCAAAGCGAGGTGATATGAAGAAAGATCTTTATTAACTGACGTAGTGTCTGCCTTGCGGCAAATAGTCGGATATGATGATTCGTTATGATGGCAGTTCATTTGAGTTGTGTGGGATGGATGTTCATTATGAGTAGCGAAAATTCACTATTTCTTTTTTCAGATCGCCATCAAATAATGATGACATTTCACTTTGATTTTCTCTTTTGCGTTTATTAACTCATTCTTCATACGAAGAGAACTTCCATTCGACGTTTGAAAGTTTATTGACGCATTTCCTCGTTACGCGTCCTTTTTTACCTTTATGAGCGTTGAAACCATTACTCATCGTGTTTAAATGTTGTATTCTTTTTGAGATGCCATTAGCTTTGCATAACTGTGTGTTATCACTCAGCGCTATCATTCACTTAGCAAACATTTCTTTTAGTTGATTTTATTAACGGAGTTGAAGCAAGCGTTATTTGATGCGTTGCAGTCAGCTGACTTTCAGCTTTAGGTGCTCTCATGAGCAACTTATTGCCGTTTTCATATGGGGTACTATTTCGCCACTCGTTAATTTTTATCAAAAATCCGACTCTGTGTCTCTGTCACATCTTTGATCATATGCGTATTTTCGCCGGGTGTTGGAATATTTTGTATTGCCGGATAGTTTGTAGACACTCGCAGTTTAAGGGTGATGTAGAATTGTCTCACATAGATTTTTTCATTGGAAGAGAAAAAGGTATAAGGTGGAAACTATCATACGTGAGTGGCTGCATATGCACGAATACGTGATTTTGAACTGTTTTTGTTTTTGATCTCCTTGTTCAAACGTTTCCAATCTTCTTTTCCAGTATTGTTTCCCGGATCGATATGCGTATTTGGCGAAGGCATACATGGGTGTGAATAGAATGAGAGAGGCAGTTATGCTGCAAGATGCGCCGGAAACATACTGCGAGCGAATAGAGATAAGTATGCATCTGTGAACATTTTTCGTAATTGTGGCAACACGAGGTCTCTTTGCGTAGACGGGAGATGGACAATGAATTGATCGATGTGAAGGGAATTGAGCGCTGCCGACCTTTCGAGAATCTAATTTCAATGGACAATCATGTGCTGACGCACTGGGCATCTTCTTCCGCATCCAACGATCTTTATTGACGCTGACCATACAGTTTCTTCAGTTACGGCACAGGCTACGTTGTAGTTTGCCATTCTTGTCCGATCCCTAGCGCTTATGTTTGTTGAAGTCTTCATTGACTCACGATAGATATCTCGCATTGTGGAAGTCGAAAGATACCGTTAACAATGTATAGACATAAATGTAGCAATTTAAATAGCAAAGCCCGTGCTTGGTAATAATAAGAGAACAGTGGAAGAGGTCAGAGCAGTCCGTGCTTTCATCTTTTTTAAAATGGCCAGCTTGTTTTTTCTTTGTTTTCTTTCGTCCTTCAAACATCGTGACATTCATTTTTTATGCTTTTTTTCTGACAAGATGTTTCAGTCTGCAAAATGTTTGTTTTCACAGCGATTCATATGGTTACTTGGAATAACGAGAGAGGTCGTTTTCACCAGAGTACAATTTATAATATGAGCAAAGTGGAGCCTCAGACGGGCTCTCACTTTTTACTTAGTAGTGTGAAGAGCGGAAGGCGCGTTGTTCGTATAGATGTCTTCGGATGGTGTTGTAGCGATTCCCTGAAGGGACCACAAGATATTTAGCAGTGACTGGGTGGAAGGGAAAAACGAATGAGTGCGGAGTATGCACGATGTATCGCGATTTGAGCAGCCAGCTTGTGCTGATCTTGATAAGAGTCGAAAGAGTGGAAAGTGAGGACAGCATGGAATTAAATCTTAAAATAGCGCCAGCTGCGCAAATTTTCAAAAAGTCTTCAGGTCAGCAAGTTGGACCACTAAGAAAGGAAATCACTTGCGAGTAAGATAAATAAAAATATTGTACTCAGGACTACATGGTTGGTATATCAGAGAAAGAAGAATATGAACGTCGTCCGTGCATTGCATGCGGAATTAAAATTGGGCAATTTAAGAAGAAACCGGAAATTGTAACTTTCCGTAACATCACGAACCATTGGACTGACCAAGCAGCAACTGGCGACGGCCAGTACGTTTCGTTTACAATTATTTTGAACAAGGCGGCAGTTACTGATTCAGTTATCTATCTTCCAGTAGTAAACGAAATGGAGTTCATCGTTCATGCGGCGAAGGAATTGAAGGGAGGGAGGGGACGAAAAAGAGAATAGCGACAAGGAGAGGAGACTGCGAAACTGCCACCATCTCAGAAGCGAGGGAAATACCAAATCGGTTTGTGCAAAGGCAACAAGAGCAGCGATTTCTGTGCCGGCCATCTCTAGGGAATATTTCCGAAAACTGCCACTAACTTTGTAGACAAAGTGGCTGAATAGCCCAGTTTATCCGTTTAATGCTATCTGATGTGTTAAAATTGAGTTCGTCCGGGCGGTTTCAGAAGGGAAGGAGATGAGCATTAAGTCAGAGTGATTCTCATAGTATTATTATCCTGCCGTTTATTAATGGCGTTGCCCGTAACCAGTAGATAGAACTCGGTAATTGATTCAATTTTTTCGCATTTTGATTGCGTGCTATGTTGTTCTAGTTTAAGGAGAAGTGGGACCGTCGAGTATCAACTTGGTCGTATGCATATTTGAAAATTAATCAGCATAACGTACTGCTGTACTCACGAGCAAAGTTTCTGTGTTCCAACCAACAGCGTGCAGTCGTAGAGTGTGATAATGCAAATTTCTCAAGACGATGAAAAAAAGCTTTAATTTAAGTGGAATTTTCAAGTTTCCATGCATCCCTTACGGATCCCGTTGCAACTGTTCGTAAAAGGTTTTTTTCTATCCTGCGAAATGTTGAGCTATATCGTTGTTGCAGTTCACATTGTATGGGAATGAATGACGCATTTCTTCAGATAATTCATAACGATATTGAAGTTTCAATATTGAGGTTGATTTTTAGTCTTTATAAATATGTATTGTTCGCATCTTACGTTGTTCAGCGTAGAGTTAGAATGATAAAGAGAAAAATTGCAGTGGGCGTTTTTTGGGCGTTTTTTAGTGAACTGAAAGAAGCGTGTGGGCTATCCAGACATGCCATCGTTCTTGTCCTGCAATACTCACTATCTGGAGGTCGACTATTTGTTGCTTCTCTTCCTTTTTTCTGGCTCATTAACTATGCTGCCTGCAGTTGAGTTGATTCACCCATCCAGAGAACGTCAGTGCCGAGCATTGTTTCCATTGTTGTCATCGTTTAAATTTTCCGCTGCACGTCGTAATTATATTTTTCGTTTTTTCGTCAGTTCACATTACCAGAATTCCATTTTTTTTTTTTTTTTTCTCTCTGAGGTCTGCATATAGGTTCAGTTCGTTAGTTTCTCTTACGCTAAATGTATCCACATCATTCATCAGCTGTTAGAGCCTCAAAAGGAGATGACCGGAATGATGCTGCAAATTCAAGAAATTCCGCCTTTGGAGAATATTTCGATCTTAATCCATCTTCAATTACTGCTGATTTATCCGATCGGATTTTCTTGCCCATCTTCAGAATTGTTTCTTTTTTTACTGTCTATTTTAGTTCCGTATTTTTCGGTTTATTTCAAAGCATTGAAGGTGTTTCTTGTTTTAAAGGGTTGCAGAAAGACAGTGCTGATTAGACGTCGAAAGTGTAGTTTATAATCGCAAGATTCGTGCTGAACCGATTTTCTCTACGGGACTCGTCTTCCTCGAAGAGGAGGAAGGTTATTGGCCGATTATTCTAAATCATCTTAAAGTAACTTAATTTTTACAACCACTTTTCCGTTTTTTAAGTGGCAGCGAAGATAAGCTATTTCATCATTATGAGAGAGTATACATTTGAAGTGATTCACACCGGCATCGCTGTTTATGGTGTCTTCAAAGTCGATTCTTAGCACTCAGAGTGCGGGTAGTTTTGCTGATTTCTGTTTTGCCAGCTTTAAGGGAAAAAAGTAATCTGAGAGATCATAACAGTTTCTATTAATTTCCACTTCATGAGGGGCACTTCTATTGGAGATTTGAAAGGGTTCTTTCTTTGAAGTGTTAAATGACTGCCCGTTCAGCGTTCGATTGATTATCGTCATCTGAATGTGAGTGGATTATTGCCAGCTGAAAGCTAAGCAGCAACGAACCTTCTCGCCCTTTCGCTTTTAGCATTAGTTGACGACATCGTTCATATTACGCTTTGTGTTTTGAGTTGTTTTTTTTTTTTTTTTTTCAGAACTACAAACTATCACTGTGTTTTTAAAAATTTGCTTAGTCATTCCAATGTCATCAAAGGGCAGCGCTCAGCTGCATCTTACTAATGTCTCGTTGGTAACGTCTATCGCTGCAATAGGCATTTAAAATGCTTACATTCGCGCGCCTTCTCTTTGTTTTTCATTTCAGAAGCTATTCAAATAAACGAAAAATCCCAAAAATTCCTCCTAAAAGTGTAGGATTTGGGTTAAGTTGAGTTTCAGTCCTGTTCGGCAAGCATTTGCTCACCGCCGATCAGAAATGAGAATATGTTTCGCCCATTTTTACGTGATCAGGGGTTGTCCGATCTCATCTGTGGTCGCGATTAGATCCAAAAACAAAACATGTCAGCATTATTGCAGAAAAGCTAGTTGGTTGTTTCTTCAGATCTGTATTGATTAGTCTGGGAAACTGTATTTCGGAGTCGGCTATGTCGTTGAGGGACACTGATACGCTGATGGGATCTTGCCGGCATGTTCGTGTAGGCTGATTTGCGAAGAGTATAAATTTGTTTCAGAAAAATGTTAATGTTGTGAATTATCCACCACTCACAGCGGCGGGTCTTGCAGTTTTTCTTTTGTTTTTCACATGGTTTTTGAGTGTTTGGTTGCAAACACAGGTGGAAGTTCTTATTTGCTTTGTTAGGCGGATTTTTCATTTGAGAGCGATTGCATCAGTAGAGTAATAGTGCGATTTGAGTGTTGGTAACATTGCGATGTTATTTGTTGCATAGTTGTGTAGAAATTGGCTTGCTTGGTATTGTCTTTGATGAAACGCATGAGGTCGTTATTGGCAATGAAATGCTCTGAGTGTTCATTAGCCCGAGTTCGCGATTAGAAGTCCGTCGTTGTTTCCCTCTTTGCTATACGATAATACGAGACGTATGATTGCGAACTCGCCGACTGTTGCCAGTCGTTGTGTGGAGTATGTGATTGCATGATTCGCATCGACAGCTCTCAGACATTTCACTTTTTTTTCTTTCTGCACGGATATATGTACCTCGGAAACTGGAAACACCACCTAATTGGTATAGCCAGAGTGCCCCGATGGGTATTTGCTGCATGATTTTCAACGAAGATGTCATTGCCACATACCTGCTAACCTGCCGTGCCGATTGAGATAAGTATTTGCCGATGCGTTTCATGCGGTCGTCTGTGTGAGCAGTTGTATTCAAAACGTGCACATATGCTTCGCAGGTTGCGCTTTCAGTTAAATGCGGTAGTATAGTGAGACGACAATGGATGTTGTAAATTCCTTGTCGCCTTTACGGATTTTTCCGTCCAAGCATGCAAGTATCCAGTCTTGATAATACGGAAGATGGTAAAATTCATAACAGGGACAAAAGAGGAGGAACGGTTGAGTGATGTTGTTGCTTTTGTGCGGAAAATTTGTTTCGCTAGAATCGCTTCCGACTCTGTGCTCACTGCTTATTGTCTGTCAGGTGTTTTTATTTGCACTGTTCAGACGGGTGTCGGCGCAGCGGTCGTCGAACAAGCTATTGGGTGCCGCGGGACCATCATTGGGCGGCGGCCAGCACATCACCCACGTCCTACACGGTCTTCAAGGTTATGTTCTTCCTTTTTTCCATTTTTTTAATGGAACACTTGTTCTGTTTTCGTCTCCAACTGTCTTAGCCTATCTATATTTTGGTGACAATTAGAGCTCCGATTCGTGAAGACACTATTTTGTTGTAAAGTGCATGTGGGCAGTAAAAAAGTAGTCTCTGGCTAGGTAGTCGTTAAGCTTTCTGCGCTAGACTTCAGTGCTTATATCCGTCCTCTTTTTTGTTTGTTTCGATTTTTTCCTATTCAGCGCTCATAAAATGCCGAAGTTCTTTCGATAGGTCGCATCGTCGACTGTATGTTGGCTGCTGCGATTGAAAAACAAAAAAACCCGAGATTCACCCATAGATCACTGGTGTTTGTGATTGACGTTTCATAGTTGGATGTCGTTGCTTTCGTTCGAACAAGAGACTTCAGTGGAGTATCCATTTAATGCTTTCTTTATTCTGTTTTTGAGCATTTTGTTCTCGTTTGTGGGTTATTTTCCTTGTTTTCTTGTAGTAGTAAATTTCTTGTTAGAGCAAAGTTCCACTTAGGCGAATAGCATCTCAGTGCAGTTGGATAGAGTATCTGCTAAGGGAATAGCGAAGCAAAGGATTGATGCACTCAATAAATGATGTGCCCAGAACAACACACCGTCTCATATCGCAAATGTCGCCGATTTCGAAGTCATTGTCGCTGTTCGTTCTTCGAGTAGTGTGACGAACGCAGTCATTGTGGGCGCTGCTCACATTCCTTTTTACCCTCTTATCTGTGAGAGTAGAGGTATTACTTTAAAAAAGAACACCTGCGAGCTTTCTTCTCGTCCATAAAAGCGGAATTCAATTTTTTCGAAAGCCTTCCCTCTGTCTTGTTGTGCTTCGATTTTTGCTGAAGAGATTAATTTATTCGCATTTATTTTTTATGTTGCCCGGTTATTCAATGAATATTTTAGTTTGCATTATATAAGAAAATACTTTTCTTGTCTTTTCATGTGACGTCTTCGTTGATGTCGTTGTCGTTTATGTGCAGACATTTTGACAACGAGTAGTCGGAGCCGTTGGCCGACTAGAATGAGTGCTATTTTCGTCTGTTTACAAGTTTTCCCATTGCTCTTTTATGACCTTGATTGAGATCGTTCTGATCGTAGTTTGCTTCGTTTCGTTGGGGAGTAGGGGCAGCCATGTGTGGAAGCGTGCTGCCAGTGTTCTTGGCGGCTGACTTTAGTGGCTTGAATCTGAATCGAAGATAGGAAATAGTGATTTAGGATGCATTTGCGTTGAACCAGATAAGAAACACGTTCAATTCAACGGTAGCTAAATCGTGATGTGCGTTTTCTCAAAAAACCTTTTATGCGATATGCATGGATGCAGGCCAGATGTTTAAAAAAGTGAATTTGCGTGAGGGTTCATGATAAGTAGGTTGTTAGGTGGGAGTTCCATAAAGAAGTTTTACGGTGACGTACAGGATTATGCGGGGAAATATCGTACAGTGGTAAGTGTTGTGGGCTTGTCCTCTTCGTCGTTACCGCGACCGTTGCAAAAATGTTGTGCCTGCAATCGCTGCCTCAGGCAAGTTGCGATAACTGAGTTAGGTTCCACTGCACGTTTCGTTCGCTTCATGTTGGTCTGCTAGTTTCCAGCGGAGACACTACTAGCCTGTGTCTGCGCTTTTAAAGTTCCGCCAGACGTCCTGAATTTCCTTTTCTTTGTCTGAAGTTAGTGCTGAAAAACGCCGTACCTGAATGCTCCGTTTGTACGATGGATGTTGTAGACACGAGCCTTTCTACTGGAGATCTCGTAGGTGGAATGGAAGCTCTGTCTTAGGCTGCAAGATTTGTCCATAGGCAGTGCTTCGAAAGAGATACAGATCTGTATGTCCATGTTTGCGTCTCGCATGATGCTGAGCACCCAACCTTTCTCTAGCCATAGTTGCTTGCCACCGCTCTCGACGACTTGCGGTAATTTTCCCAGCTCGTCGTACTGTCGCAGAATGTGATCCGTGGAATGTTATGTGCGCAGGAAAGCGCGCAGCCAGATAGTAGCGTTTCGCAAATGGCGCCTCGCGATCCCGTGTTATATCAGCTCCGAATATTTGCAGTTTCGCAACCATGGTATCCTTTCCATTGGTGTGATATGGGGAGCAAGCTATGATTCCATGGTAAATATTATGATGAACATTTCCTCATCTGCACCCAGTTTGTCCTGCAGTGTTCTTCAATGTTTTATCCTTCGTTTCTAAAGCAGCTAATGTTCACAATTTGCGTCGTACATTTTTAACTTTTCTGATCAAGCAAATTAGTTAGGATGAAAGTATCTGGAAGAACCAGTGTTTGGCCTCGGAAACTGTCGTTTCTCAACAACTAAGCATGATGATGTTCTGAACAAATCATAGCAGTAATTCACATTGATCGAACGGTGCCGTTGCAGGGTGCAGTAGTCAAGTACAGGCAAGCATGACGAACGTACGAGGGCCAAGTTCTTCGGCTTCTGCCTCCACGACAACCTCCACCGGTGTGCTTATGGTTGGCCCTAACTTTAAGGCTAGTTAATTCTTTTTTTTTAAGGGTGCACCTTAAACTTTCCTATCAAAATGTAGTCTGACACGCAAGCATGTTGTTCGAAGCGACGTTTTCGTCGTTTTCTGCGTTCCTAGAGCCTAGTGGTGATATTTTCTAGGTCCGTCGCTCAGTTTATTGTGAGGTATTGAGTTATTCCTGCTTTGCTGTAACTTTTAATGTTCAAGTTGTGTTCAAATTTTAATGTTTGAATTATAAGGACAGGAGATTGAATGTTTTGAGGTTTCTCAGCGATCCTTTAATTTCTTCTTATATTTTGATGGTCTGTTTACGTGCTTTTAGAGATTTTTGTCCTCCGCACGTTACGCTACTTAGTTCTGCTGAAAGCTTTTATCCGACTTTAGTCTATTGATGTTTGCTCTTTTTTCTCGTTTCTTTTGAGGGTCATAATTTATTCAGGTTGGGAAAAAGATCGGATGCGGAAATTTCGGTGAATTGCGGCTAGGCAAGAATCTTTATAATAACGAGCACGTAGCCATCAAATTGGAGCCGATGAAGAGCAAAGCGCCACAGTTACATCTGGAATATCGATTTTATAAGCTTCTTGGCCAAAATGGTTTGCGTTTTCGTTGTCAGCTCTATTATTTCGAGAATTACCAGTAATTATTGTACGTGGGTATTTATGTGGTTTAATGAACTTTGGTAGCGAATGTCAGTTCTGATATGCGAAAGCAGTCTCGATGTGTCGACGTGGTGAGCCTTACGTGAATTCGTTGTGACTGTTTGTGAATTGGCCTTTTCTTGCCCGTTTAGAGGAATGATGTTCAGGAGGAAGGTTCTTTTTGAAGTGCAAATGAGGAGTGATGTAAACTGGCCAGAGAGACACTCAATATATCGATGATTCTAAATTAGAGAGGAAGCAGTGCTGGGTATTCATTTTTTCCGCCTTTGAGTGAATTGGTGGAGGTTTGCGCAGTTGTTACCGATTTTTTTAAAGGGGAAATTACCTGAGCAAGCAGTTTTTTTTAGTTTCTGGAGAACTCGAACGCTGAATTCGGTTAAACTGAACACGCATGAAACTGTTTTCTTCGACTTTTACAGTCCATCTTTTTGAAGCATTTTTGTTGGAGTAGTTTGGGAATAGCATGCTAATCTGTTCCGTTCGATTTCGGCCTAAGGCGGATGAGAATCGAGAGAAGAGAGGTGGCCAGTTTCGAAATATATCGAGGTCGAAATTTAGTTCTCTATTAGTTCTATGCGAGCACAGCTTCCTGCAGAGGGAGCATGTTTAGATGTATTTGTTTGAACGGTGAATTAATCGCAGTAATGAGTGCTTTCCAATACATTGCTGTGATATGTGTGCTTTCAGAAGGTCTGCCTCAAGTGCACTATTTTGGACCATGCGGAAAATATAATGCTTTGGTTATGGAGTTATTAGGTCATTCGTTAGAGGATCTGTTCGACCTTTGCGAACGAAAATTTTCTCTCAAAACCGTCTCGATGATCGCCATGCAGTTGGTGGGCTCTTTTTTCATGCTCGCATATCAAACTAAGTCGGCGGGCACTCGAGTTTTAATAGAATGGATCTGTTTACGTTGTTAATGTGCTCCAGTTTACATGGGGAAGAATCCCAAAGTTTGCGGGATACCTACGTTTCAGTGACAGAAGTAGAGTACACATAATTCCCAACTACACCAGCAACGTAAGAAGGGGGAGGTAGTAGGTTTAAAAGTTAACGCCTAACAGCTGTGAGCCCTTTGGAAAAAACGCCAGTTGTTGGAAATCGACTCATAATGGTAAACTAATGGCGGAATTCCACCCACCCGTTCACAGCAGGTTTTCAAACGAAATTTGAAGGAGAGACTGTTGTTAGTAGATACGTAAATAGTCTCTTCTGTGCCGATTCCGTCATGATCGCATAAGAATGTGTCGAGATGGTTCTTTAACAGCGTTGGTTCCAGATGAGGCGGATAGAATATGTGCATTCGAAGCACCTTATTTATCGGGACGTTAAGCCGGAAAATTTCTTAATTGGGCGGCATTCAACTCGCAAGCAGCATATTCTTCACATTATTGATTTCGGCCTCGCCAAAGAGTACATCGATTGCGATACAGGTATCGATAATTATTTGTAATTAATCTAATTAATCTCACTTTGAACTGGGCTGATAAGAACAATCAGAATCGGTTGTGTCTCCAGACGAATCGTTCACATCGAATCTTTCAGGCATTCTTCTGAATGCATTTCGTGACAGCCGTATGCAGCGTTGTTGTAAAGTGTAAAAGATTGAATTTAGTAAGCATGGGGACGTTTTAGTAGCCTGTTTGTTGGTGATTTCAGGCAAGCACATTGCCTATCGCGAACACAAATCGTTAACGGGAACGGCGAGGTACATGTCGATCAACACACACCTCGGCAAGGAACAGAGTAGACGGGACGACCTCGAGGCTCTTGGACACATGTTTATGTATTTCCTTCGTGGCTCGTTGCCTTGGCAGGGCCTAAAAGCCGATACGCTCAAAGAGCGCTATCAAAAAATCGGAGATACAAAGAGGGCTACGCCCGTCGAAGTGCTCTGCGAGGGGTTTCCCGGTATGTTCTTTCCTACATTCCGTCTTATACTGCCACTGTTTACTCATTTTTCTGTTTGCGTCTGAGTACATCAGACGCTTTGTTTTCGAGACACGTCTTTTGTGCGGTGTTCACCGTTTCTTCAGTAATTCTCTCTTTATTCTTCACCTTTTAGGATGCTCCTAGGATGTGACTTGTGCTGTGTAAGTGGTGCTGTTGAGCCATCAGACCATGTTATTATCTGCTTCTACGATGAAGTAAGTAGTTATAAGCAGAGGTGACCGTTGCCTTCTTTTCCGTTGTTGCTGCGTTGATGCATATATTCGCATATGGTTTTCTTTCTAGAGGAATTTGCTCAATATCTGCGATACGCACGGCGATTGGACTTCTTCGAGACGCCAGATTACGAGTATTGCTACAATTTATTCAAATCCGTACTAGATAGACTTGGCTACACATATGACTATGAGTTCGATTGGACACCTAAACTCAACCAAGTGGTTAGTTCTCATTTCATTTCGCCCTTTTTTTCAATTTTCAGGTTTTGTCTCTCCTTTTACAAGCTGTGTTCTGCAAAGGCTTTCCTTAACTGTGATTGCTTTGGTTGCATTTTCGACAAATGTTTACTTTAAATATGTAGTGGCGTTATTACAGTGAACGCTGCATAAAGCCTTTCTTTTGATGACGTGGTTCTATGTGCTATCGTTTGCGTAAGTGGTTCTGCTTGATTTATCGGCCCTTCGATATTACATCGTTATGAATGAATGGTAGGCAGATTGAAATTGTGGAAATGAAGTATAGAATGTGAGTCTTTAAAAGATGTCTTTTTTTAGCATGGATGAGTGCATTCCTTCTGAAATAGAGAGTCGATTCATGTAGGAGGTAGTGTGAAGAAGCGGCATTTAAGCAAATTGTTTGGCGGCGCATAGATGTTTCTTGTGCGTTTTTTATTTTGTGATAGATCCTGGCAAGAGCCGTTAGTTGCAGTCAACACCGTCCGGTTCGTTGCATGCCGGTGACGGAACACATAAAGGGGAAGCGAAAAGAGGTGGTGCAGCGAAAGGACGAGATGATGCGCTAAAACCTTCAAATCCGGGAACCGGTGGACAACCCGGAGGCGGTGGATTCGGTTCCACTCAGGTGAGGCCTTTTCGCAGATTCGTTTATGTGATTTCAGTCAGCTGTGCTTTGTTGCTCATTTCGTCTTCGTTTATATATGTAAGTTTTTGATGAGCTTGAGTACAGGAAGTGGTTTCAACGTTTTTGTTTTTTGTTTGGCTTCATAATCGTTCTTCTGTTTTTGTTTGTTTTTTTTTTTAATGCTCACGAGTACGCGCATATGACTAGGGGTTGATTAGTAGAGCAGATGTGTAGCAAATGTTATTTCAAGTTATTACTTTGTAAAAAATCCGATGCTTCATTGTGGCAGCCAGCACATTTCATTGAAACGGCAACGAAACCCACTGAAAAATGTCTTAATGCACCCTATTGTCTAGTCGTCAAATTCAGCGTATTTCTTTAACTTTGTTAGCAGCGTTCGTTAAAAATTAGGCGCTTACATTCAGAGCTGTTTGCAGTCATATTTGCTTCATTGTTCAGTGGTAATTTTTCATCAGTCAGATGTCGCCATTTTTTCTTTCTCGGAATAGGTATATTACAGTCTAATTTCGAACTGTGCACTGCTTTAAGGTGATAAATTCCAATACGGGAGATATGGTCGAAGATCCTGGTGGCCGTTCACAGCAACCGATCGCGCACAATGAAGACAACAGCGAAGTGAAGTTAGTTTTTGGTGATTATTTTGATTGCTACACCGACATTCATCCCAGTGGGCTTGCGCTTTAGCAGAGGATAGATGACTTCCAACTTTACTGCCTAATTGCCGAGCATGTTTCTTTCACAAATTGTGTTTTTCGTATCGACTTTATGTTGTTATTTGTGTAACGGGTTTTCCTCGTTTGCCTGACGTAAGAAAAGGGATGTTGACTTAAGAGCCAAAAGGCTGACAGTAGTACACTCTTGGGAAATCGACGATGTCTGTCGAAAAGTCAAGCTTTTGGAGAATCTGATCATATTCCAGTGTTTCATGAGGAAATGATGCTTGAAAGTGGTAGCGAGAAGGAATTCTTGAGAGCGTTGCTGAAAGTATCCCTTGTCAAGAACTTATTCGATTAATAGACACGTCTAAAGACACAGAAGAAACGTGCATAAGAGAGCCTTTCTCTGTCGTCCCCCGAGATCAGTTGATCGTAAAAATAGTTTAAACAATAAAATTATACTAGGTATTTGTTTCATAAATGCCTATCGAGAAATTCATCTTACACCTTTAGTGGGATATAAAACCAACTTTTACATAAGTGCATTTCGGTGAAAAGTACCTGCTTAAATTTGCTGTCAGCTATCCGATCGTGAGGAAGTCACTTTTTTCCGCCTGTTTTGCTTCAGAGGCATTATGGTGGCTCTGCGTGGATGCAGTGCCGCTAGGCCTGTAAAAGTTATCTTACAAATATAGTTGTTTGGGGAACGTCCCTTGCAAATAAGGTGCACACTTTTAGTATTGTTATGGGGAGCTGTTTTATTTAATTTATGAGTTTATGGCCTGAGAATTTAAACGATAGAAAAAACCATTCGCTACGGTGATGAGAAATTAACAAAGTGGCGACTTCGAGAACCAGAATCGTATTTGTGATGAAACGTTGGACATTGGTGGTACTCATAATTACCTTTAAATTTGGATCTAGTATCGCCGCTTCATTTGATCCTGGTAAAATACGGAACTCACTGCTTGCGTTGTGGGAATCCCGCAGCTGGGATCGTGTGTCATTTCGGCAGTACAGTTGAGGGTAGAGCGCCAGTACGTAGAGATCTCCTCCTACGTTCGTGTGTTGGATATCGGGCATGCATAGGCAGAAGTAAAAAGAATGCTGTTAGGCATTGAACGTGTCAGAAGTGCAGAAATGGAAGTAGCGCGAGCTCGAGAAATTACTGGGTAATGCATGAGTTGCAGGTGCTGTTGCTTCCGTCGCCGGAGGCGAAAGGTCCCGCAGCAGAAGTGAGCGTTGACAAGCGGTCTCATTGTGAGGGTTCGATGTGCATCGACGCGATCTTCTTTTCGCTTTCTCTTTTCTGTGACAAGAAATTCCATCATTTTTTTGCATGCACTGTGTACTTCGATTACCGTACTAGTACTTGCTATCGCCTGGCCTTTCCTCCCTATACAAGTCGCATTTTTTGGCCTCTCTTACCATCTATTCATTGTGATTGCTCCTTCTGCGACTCAGATTTTTGCAGCGCTTTTCGCGCTGTCGTATAGGAATTCCGTTGGGAAAGGAGAACACTGCAACTTGTGCCCTCAATCGAATTTGATGATCGTCTTATGGTTTTTTTGTTGAGTGCTCATTTGAGCGGTATGCCTAACCTGCTGAGCTGTGTGTGATAGGGGATTTGTTGAAACGCTTTGAACAACAACATTTTTGGCTAACGTTTTTGCTTCAGCTCAAAAAATAAGCGTAGGTGACATCACGGATGATATCTTATTTCCATTATGAGTTGATGTCGAGACGTAGAAAGAGATGCGTAGTCGTGGTATAGTGCTCAGGCATTTCGCATCCTCCCACATGTGGGGCGGCGGGTAATTGCTTGTGGTCTAAAAAAGAAGGCTCAATTATTCATAGAACGTTGATAATGGTGACCCTGCCACGTTGCTCTTTCAGGGTATTGTTTTGGCGACCTGAGTATCGCAAGCAGTCGATACCAGCTAAAAGTCTCCCATCTTTGCATCTTCATTGATACCCTGTTCAGCAAGTCCTGTTTTAGCACGTTAATTGTAAACTGTTTCCGGAGTTCGATATGTGGTCTTTGCTGGCAACATCTGGCTGCACTTGTGTTGTTCTCTTCGAGGCCTCTCGTGCGCCGGCCAGATAGTGTCTATATTTGTCGAAAGCGTTCTTGTACCAACGTATGGCCAAGTACATTTAACGATTACGATTTACAGAGGGGTGAACTTTAAATCAACCTGTGGTTTCCTGTGTTCAGGTGACTTTCATAGTGCAGTCTTAGAGCTTGTTACACAGGGTATACTGATTGGGAGCTAAAAACGGTACGCGTTTTAATGTGATTGTGGGGGTCAGTGCCATCTTTGTAACTGTATGATTTGCGACCGCTAGGGCTTATTTGAGAGGTTATGTGATTAAAATAAGAGGGGGAGGGCTGCTAAATTCGACCGTCGACCGCTGCACTCACTGGCACCCGTCCCGAACGTTTCCATTTTTCCGACGAAACTTGGAACTTCTCTGACGCTGCTTCTTTATTAACTATTCCGTTTTGCGATGTTGCTCCACTTGCGCGCGCCTTTGCAAATTTTTGCATGGTAGAAGTTGGAAAGTTCGCGGAAGGATTTCGAAGGTTTAGTGGGAGTCATCAAAGCACTGTCAGGTCTCAAATTGAAGTTGCCGTTAAAATAGCTGGGACGAATCGTGTGCAGGCGTTTCAGCATAGATGGTTGAGAGAGACGTCGTGGGTGGCCGTCGTTGATAGAACTTTCGCGCAAAAAAATTGCTATGGATGAGATCCGGTTATATGTGTAAGTGATTTTGGTTGAGGGCTATTGTCGCGGTTCATAAGTGCAGTGTTGCGTGGTTTGGTAGTGTCTATGGGGAGGTGCAAAGTATTGCTCAATGGTTTGCCGGGTGCTATGGGCTGACATAAGGAAGCTTTTATCGTTGAGGAGTTTGGTTCTCTTTTCACATTGCATTATTGTTGTTTATTTATAAAGATTGTTCTCGTATCGATTGTTTCGGTGTTTTAAATGATTTCCTGTATTCTTCGCTCTCTCCTAATTCCCCTTCATCTCCCTCCATTCCTCAGCCTTCTCGCTACTGAAAGTATTCATGAAGCGAACTTAGTAGTAAACCGTAGAGCGCCTCTGCTAAAACTTAAAGGAACTTGAGGAAGTGCATCTCATGACTCATATGTTCGCATTGCGGATGAGCTTGAGAGACGAGGCTCTTCAGCATATCATCATTACCCATTCAAACATTTGCAGTTTGCAGTAATCGCGATATGATGCGTTCTGTCAGCCGTTGTGGAGATTTATTTTTGCTGCAGACTCAGATACACCTACTCCGCTCCATAGAAGAATATCCGTTTATGAGGGTTACTGCAAACTCTGGAAATTGTATTTTGATCGTGCGGCGCTGCTAAAACAGCTAGCAACGATTGGAAAACTCGATTCTGGACTGGAGCATTGTTGCTTCATAACGTAAACATCGGGTATCTAAGAGAAATAAATGATGCGGCGTTTCGTCACAGTTGCTGTCCATTCCTGCTGCTCTCTTTGAGAACTGATGCTCTACGGCGATGTTGGCCTTAGGGGAGCGTATGAGAGCTTAGATCTAATAAACGAAACGTTATGTTGAAGTCGGGCATGTGTGGAAGGGTGTGGATAGGTCGGAATGTTGTGGTTCTGCGAAGTGGTGCAGTGCTTTGCTGGGTTAAGTGTGATGCCGTTAAATGGTGTTGCAATTCGTTAGGTTTTACTGTAAACGTTCATCGGTATCCGACTTCAAAGCAGACTTCATAGCGAGGGTACATTATATTTACCGAGGGGGCTGTGCACTTGTGCGAGCGCTCTTGTTCTCTTCGTTCATCTCGCTCTGTGTCTTTTGAGTGCTATTTGCTCTTTTTGTTATTGTCGCTCATTGTCATTTGTTTATGCGAGAGTGGATTGCTTTCTATAGTTTATTTTATTTGTTTCTCCGGCTGTCTAATTTGTGTTCTCTCGCAGTTGCATAACCTAGCACAGCTGCTAACAATGCGATGCGGTTTGGTCGGCTCTTCGAGCTAATAGCTGGCCAAGGAATTTGTTCGTTAAGTGCTCTTTTATAAACGCGGTGCAAAGATACTTGGCATATTCTACGAATAAGGAACATTTTCACCAATTTCTTTCTTGCAGTTTAGCTCTGAAATTTTCGTCCAAACTCGCCAATACGCCTTTCACAATATAATCGGACAAATTGTGAAACAGGTGAATGCGATATACTGAAATAAAAGATGGATATATAAGGTTAACATTTCTTGGGGGGAGGAGCGTTGGTGTTGAGGTGATTGAGCAAGTGTTGCAACGGCAGTGACAAATTTTGAGGTAGAGAATCGAGGGAAGGTGCTATCGAGAAATGCACGTTTCCGGCAATTACCAAGTTCATGCTTTGTTAGGGTTTGAATGTTTGGGGGTGTGCGGTGATCCGAGAATATAGGTGACGTCATGAGGGTCTGTTGTAGTCATGTTATGGCTTAGTAAAATATCAAGGAGCTTTCTCAAAAAACCTAAAGCTTGGCATCGATTAACCTCAAGCTTGGAAATAGTTTTTTGGTAGGACACATTTTTATGGGAAATATCCGACTTCTTGTGGTTTGATGACCGCGAGCTGTCGATATGAATGCAACCACGAATTCAAATTCCTGCGTGGGCACATTTGGCGATAAGAATTTCATAGTGTAGAGATAGTCGAATTTTAATGCATGCAGCAATTCTTTAAACATTCAATCGGAATCAAAGATTTCACTGAGAAGCTTGCTTGAGAGCGCCAAGTGGTGGCGTGCTGTTGTCTCCGACTTTGGTGGATTGTTTCAGATGTCATCGACTGTTTCAATGCTCTTTACATCATTTTTTTTTCTTTGCTCTGTGAATTCCACATGAATTGCCGAATAAAAGCATGCGTATTATTGACTTCTTTGAATTGAGTATATCGTTGTCATCAATGTCTGCTGTCAAGAAACTATCTATTTTCAGCAAAGCAGGCACTCAGTATGTGGTTGGAATTAAAGTCACTTAATATCCGCTTTCTCCTTCCATCTCACCTCGTTCCACCTTCTACACCCCTCCCCTCCGTTCCATTTCCCACCATTTTTTGACTAAATCTGTTTCTGCTGCCCATTTCCCCGTGCGATTTGAGTTTGATTGGTTGCGAGTGAGGAAGCGTGAAGTCAGCAAGTTCATTTACGACAAAGGGTTTCCAGTGGCATGGGGACGCAAAATGTCGCAACGGTATAGGAAGCACAAAGATTCTGTTTCAGAAAATGAGGTAGTGAAAAGCAGAGGTTAGAATGTTAAGGTCAAAGTTCCTAACTTAGAGGGGAAATCAAAGGAAGACGGTTTCCGGGGACACAAACATCTGTAGTATTACGAGGTACCAGGAGTAGGAATGGTTAACGGGGACTGGATGTGGCATTAAGTATTAGCCTTTACCGCCTCAAATAGTACCCGGAGAGCAATGCCATTTCGGCAAATTATCGAGGGGAGACTTTAAATAGGTTAATCTCAGCGATAGCGAGTGCCGACAGCAGTAATAAATCCGAACTTGCGCAAATTATCGGCGTTATAATCAGTCGAAAGAGGGACGTTCTAAAAGGCGGAGAATGGATTTAACGTAATTCCCATCACCGAGATTTTGTGAGAGCCGTGACCTTACAGGTACTCTTACTCCAACATTTTGTCTCTCGTCGGCTGTTTCCTCCCACGAAGTGGTGAACAATGTAATTCCGACTTACCTGTGTCTATTCCGGTCAGCTTGTCGTTTTCATTACAGCGAGCAGCTAGCTGTAATGAGGAAAAAAAAATAACGGTGCCATAAGTTAGCGTCCCATAGGAAGGTCCAAGATGATTCTTCAACTTCAAGAGATATTATGGACAGTTGAAAATGCTCCAGAGTTTCGCATCCTGTCGGATTTTCATTTTTAATCGATTCCATGCAGGTAGTTAGATTCGTGTGCGGAGTGGGAACAGCACCTATTGTAGCAACTGAATTGACATTTGTTTGCTTTGCAATCCACCTACAAGATACTCCAGAAAAAAACATTGCAGCCGATCTTTAAAATCAGTTTTAGAAGCCATCCGCAGAATTTCAGCTGGAAACCAACCATTTAAGTTTTATGAGGCGGTTGCTCGAATAGACATCACTCTCCGGTTCGTATTATTCGAGCTGCGATCGGCTCGGTGCTCTTAATGAAATGGGTTCATCACACAAGCTCGTCACTGATGTCTAAGTATCGACATCAGTGATGAGCTTGTTTCTGTCCAAGTATTTAGGCAGCATGCGAATGAGAATGTTAAGGCGACGTAAGCGCCTAGCCATTTTCTCAGTTCGAATAAGCATAGGAGATATGGCTAAGTGAATTTGAAGTAAAAGAAGAGGAAGCAAAGCTGGCCAAAGTTACGTGGGTGGGCTCGAGGCAGTTACCCAGTACTGTCTTGCGCACTCTCGTGCCAACATTTCCTCGTATTTGGCGGAGAGGTAACACTTTCCTGCGTTTCCCTTTCGCGCTAGCAAGTTTCGGTCAATTGTCTTTGCTGATTTAGCTCACATATCAAATAGGAAACCATTTGCTTATAGTTTAATAGAGCCAAACAGCATTAAATATGGAAACATTCTCATGATTAGTCGAACTTTCGTTTGCCGATCCGAAACATAATCGATCATGCTTTCCCTTGCAGTCGTCACAACTGCATCTTTAGAGAAAGTGCTCGTTCGTGAATTAGATTTCGTGACGAAGCGTCTTTTAGCTCATTTCAGCGTTAAAGATCTCGAATCATCCGCTCATCAAGTTTTCGCACTATCGCATGATGAGTTCGAATTTTCACACTTCGTCGAAGCCATTGAAAGAAGTGGATATACGACCACCCGAAAACACCGTCAAGGTATTGTTATGCGATAAATTGAATACAGTTCAGAAGACGTGTGAGAATTTCTTGTGAAGTGTAACCATTCGGGGGGAATTTTATGAAATCGGCATAGCAACGGGCAATATTTGCTTGCCTTTTCGTCTATAACTTCAACTTTCAATATTTTATCTTTCTAGTTGTAGCTGTGAGAAAAATTGCGAGTAAATATGGTCGATTTCAAAAAAGTACTGAAATGAATTCTATTCTTGTTTGAATGCAATTACTTTTCGTTATGCGTACGTAGTTCGTCCATTCAAGAGTCGCTCTCTTCGAGCATAAAATGAGAATTAGAACTTTCAGGGTGCAGTTAAATTGGATCCTGATATTGGTAAATATATCGATGCCGATTTTGGATGGGGAGAAGGTACGAGTATACCTTGGACTTATGTCACATTTGACAAACAGGTCTCAGTTTGTTGTCCTCTTGTTTTGTGTGGATGTCAACTGTCCCAACTTGATCCTCTTAAGTGGAACGATAATTAGATTGGTTGTGTGGAATTTATTGCGATGAGATAGGGATTGAGTTAGCAAGCAATTTTTGCGTCCATTTCACCGCTAGATCACGTCCTTATATTTTATACCACACGTAGGCGCTCATTCTGCATCCACTTTCATTACCGCTATCCTCACTTATATGTCGACCCAATCCGCAAGCGATAACGGTCTCTTATGGTAAACGTTGCATATTTGCGCCCCGAAAGATGGCGTTTGCTAAAGGGTGTAATTTGGCAAACTTTTTGATGATGAGCTTCTTCAAGTTTAATACCCATCGCATGATTTACGTGCAGAAAGACATTAATGGAAGGGAATCCTTTCAGGAAATAAGTAAGTATGAGCGCTGAATTAAGGTCCTCAATATTATTAGTGTGTATGGATCATGCGGATGTTCAGTTCACTTTGAATTTTCCTTTTCAGTTTCATCGCTTACCATTGCATTCGAAACATTAATGCATATTTGTGCAGTTGATGAGGGGAATGAGCAACGAGTGTTCAAGTCAATCCCAGAAAGGTGGTAGGCCATGGAAGGTGATAGGTGATGGAAGAAGAAGGGAGGAAAATGCTCTGCATCAGATCGTTTCAAGCGACGGAGGATCAAATTTTTTCAGGAGGAATGAAAAGGCATTTTACTTGGCGGAAGAGAAACACACAGATTCCTTTTGCATCGAAAAATATCATAACGGCCTTGTCATATTTATTAATAATGCTTTGAGGTGGACTTTCCTCTCTCACAAGGGATGGATGCACTCAGGAGGTCAGATGCTGTGTGATGGTGTTGAAGAGGTTCGACAATGAGATGTGTTTTGTTGGAGAGAAGAGCATTAATTAACCCTAGAAGTTGGGCAAGAAGTTTTTATTTTTATTGCAAATTAACGTTCTCCACAAGCTCTTTATTTAACTTCTTGCCTCTAAAAAAAACAGAAAAGTGGAACGATTCATTCGGCGTTCTGGTTTCGAATCTATCGCTGCGGGTCCTTTACATTAACCTTCATATGAGGCTTTTTTCATCGTGACATAAACGGTTACTCACTTGCATGAACAGCAGCAATCAATGAGTTCTATCCAAACGGGTTTTTGGTATGACAGAACTACATAGGGAGATGAAAAAGTGCTGTGCGTCACTGATTCGATATGGTCACCTAAGCCAGATTAATGTCGATGTTTTTTGGTTTCAGAATGAAGTGCTTTCGGATTTAATAACGCGCTTGGGAGTGGAATTGAAGCTACCGCAGGCGGACAAGAACTTATATGCACTGAAATTCGAGAGTAGGGAGAACGACGGTGCATTCTTGACGGATGATAATCGCGCACTTATCCGGCAGGGCTTTATGCTTATTCTTACTGCTTCACCAGTATGTTTCATTTCGTTCTTATTTTACACCTCTTTGTGATCTTTCCTGTGGGTAACTTCACTGTTCCTTGGAAACAGATTGCAGCCAGATTTTTTCCTCTCTTCTCAAAAATTTTCGTTTCAATGCTTTTTCTGATCCTCAAAGAACCTTTTCGTGCACATTATCTCCAGGAGTGTTATTCGCGTGTGATAGTGGAACGATTACGACGATCACCGAATCGAATCGGCGAACCTCGAGCGACACTTTCTCAACTGACCGCTATTTGCGGTGATTTTGCGTTTGCGTCTCAGTTTCACAGAGCGGGAGGCATCACGCAGGTTCTTGAAATGCTCGAAAACGGCTCCTATTCGGAGTTAGTTTGTTCTTTAATCTTTAAACAGCTGCACTGGTTTTTTTATTCAACCTAGAGGCACTTACTCGATATTCGACTGGTATTTTTATAGATTTCCGTTTTTGAAGTCTGCAGAAAGTCCTCTACTTTATGTGACTTCGAGGAAATTGCACTGCCCACGCGTTATAGTTGAGTCACTTTTTTAATCTCATGAATGACGCCCCTGTCCCCTCCCCTCCTCCCCAATCTTACAACATTTACCGACCATTTGCTAACGCTTATAAAGCTTCAAAATTTGAGCACTTGAGTCGTGCCTTTAGCTTCATGATCGATCCTATAAGGATTAAAGGTGATCTATTGTGTCCAATCAGTCACAATTTTGCTGCATTGTATTTGTGATCAGCTGATCAACTGCTACATCAAGAATTTAGAGGAATAACGAACGTTTAAGTAATAATGGTCAAGTGGCAGTGATTTGCTATCCTCTTTTCAAAAAGCATCGAATCTTCATTTTGCGCAGCACTTCATGAACTTTTACCTCATCTTATCCTCTAACGCACCACTGATTGATCCTTTTCAAGAGCGAGAACACTGACAAACGTAAGGGCGCCCACATATATTTGTCCAAACTTATTTATGTAATCACGTTCCCAACAGAATTGTTCACGAATAACACTGCCAGAGACGTTATAGGGGGGGGGGGGGGGTGGGGAGGGGGGACATCGTGAAATTCGAAAGCCTCGTTGTTAGCAGCAACAACACAACGAACATAATAAAGGGTCCGTGCAAAAACCGTTCTCAAGCGATTTGTATCATATATACTTGTCTTCTCTACTGCTTTTCTGTGCACCATGAAATCGTATCTGAGCTGAAACGTCATGTCACGATCATGAAATCATGAAACGTTTTCGAATTTCTCGGATTTCCTTTGGTGTTGATAATTAGACGGATCGGATATATGAGCATTCTTGATTTAGAAACATCTAACGAATGCAGTTTCTCACTGGTATCGTTTGACGTCATCAATAATTAAGAGTTCGCAGTACTAGTAGAGTATAGATGAGAATGCTTCATGTGAAAGGTACAGGTATGCACCAGTCGAAGTATTCTAATTTAAGCGATGTCTCGGCGCAATCGCAGTTGCTGCAGGCACTACTTGTGCTAATGGAGCATTCAAGCTTGATGCAGTGGACCGACGTATCGGATGCGTTCGTCTCGAAAATAGCCGAGAACATAACGGGTCGCGCAAAACAAGAGGATAACACATTACTTCTTTCATCGCTCAATATTATCGACCTTGTATTGAATTCAAAAAGGTTAGTTTATAAATAGGATAATGATATCGCTGAAAAAAGGATTTAGTGATATCCGATGAGTTTCGCTAAGTTTGACACAGATTACGGTTATCATAAAAGTTTACAAATCTATGTATAGAAACAGCTCTAAATAGACGTGTGTCGGTGTTGCTTGTGAAGCGTTCTTCTTCCTTTTCTCGGTGGCAATTCACTTCGAATCGTTTCGTTCTTATGGTTCAGTTATTTAGAGATATATATTTTTCCTTACCACTCAATTCTTTCAGCGATATTGAGCAGTATTTGCGTTCATCTTTGAGGTGACATGAAGAATATGATTAAATCGGTGTTTGTTTAACGCTGATGGATTTCAATTTAAGCGAAGCACAGAAGCAGTTGGTAATGCGTGAAGTGCCATTTGAATCGTTGATTAGACATCTCGAGAAATCGGATGAACGGGTGATTCATAATGTTCTCACTCTTATGAATTCGTTATATTCGAAGGCGAGTGACGAGGACAAATCAATCATTGTGGAGGTCAGAATTGTGGATCTTTTCTTATTTGCTAAATATTGCTCAGTCTAGCTTACTGACATCGAGTTTTGGACACCTTTTTATCGTTTGATGATCGAACTACAAAGCTGAACCACATGAAACGGCCAGCATCTTATAGTTATCGATTCAAGGGAAAAGCTTTTCGATGCAATTGTTGCTCGAACTCTACTTCTGCTTTCAACTTCCAGAAGCAAGAAGTGAATGTAATCAAATCGTTATGAATCTTCTGAATAACCGGATGAAAACTTTTAAGAATCATCAGAGTCGGCAAATCTAATTAACAAAAGCTCCCTAGGATGGTTAATTGCGAGGTTTGTTTTGTTTTCGTCTTGTTTCCCGTCGCTAGTACACTTTTTGCAGAGATATCGCGTAGTTTCTCGAGCAATCAACGGTATCACTAGACCTTTCATTACGCAGCCGTGTATTTGATAAAAGAGGATGAGATATGTAGGTGAGGTCCAGTTTTGCTTATTTATTTGTGAATCTGTAAAAAATCGAAACGAATGCGACTGCAGCACCTGCACGCGACTCCTTTCCGACGTGCGATTGAGAATTCGGTGCTGCGTAAATGTCGTCAGCTGGATGTTGGTATCGAACAGCAATTGATTACTGTTCAGAGGGTTCAGTTCAATGAATTGGCTCGAAAGGCAACGCGACCCGCTTCGGAAACAGATATCGAACGCCTACAGGTATTTCATTGCAGAGATTATCTCAACCTCTTCAACAACAACAATCTTTTTTGTTCCATTTCATGTGAAGCGATGAAACTATAAGGCGGTAAAAATTGGTACATTTATGTTACAAGTATGCAGGAAAAATGAGAAAATGAACCAGCAAAAGACTGTTGTTGAGTTGCCGTCCACTATTCCTCCTCGAAGCACAACAGTGATCTCATTCATTGGTTTCCATTTTATGTAACATATCCTTTCATAAGACATCATGTTGTATTGGAAGAGGGCGTGCCATTTTGCCAAAGTAGAGGTTGGCTGTGCTAGGCGGAAATTCTGTTTCTTTAATTTTGTAGGTTTGTAATGCAGGTGATGTATGATTAAGTGAAAACTATTGATATTCCACGTAAATCGGTCGTTTAACCTATTTGCCATACTTTCCCCTGTCCGATTGGCCGTTATGCGTGAACTTGAATTTAATGATCCAATTCAGTGAGACTATTTTGTAGAGTTCGATTAGACCCGATAGTAAATGGTGGAAGGTAAGAGATGAGAAAACTAAAAAGTTCACAGCGCATGTAATGCATATAGGAACGATGAAAGAAAAGCGACGGTAACGGAAGATGAAAATAAACGATCCGAGAAAGGAAGAGATCGTGCTGATTGTTAGCATTTCACGCTGATTAAGCATCATAAGGTCGTGAATGGTTGCAATGTTTGAACTCAGATGCACAAATGGTGTTGTGTGGATACACCTTAAAATTTTAACTTTAATTTTTGTCGATTATCTTCGACTAGACTTCAAGCTGCTCACATTTTCGTTGGTATGCGTTCATTGCATTCGGTGGTTCGTAGTTACTCAAGCAACGTAAGGTTTGAATGGTCGAAGAAGGCACAGTTCTTAATGAGTCTCTTTGTCCTTTTGATGAGATGGTTTCTGGGCTTTGATTTTGAGGTCACCGAACACCTGGATAAATATGCGCGTGGGTTCATGTAGGTTAGTAGTAAACCAGTGCTGCTGATGAAGCCGTTCAGTCCACGCGGCATGGCATCTGCACAGTTTATAGAGCCTGTCCGTATCGCAAAAATATAAATTTTATCATCGTTGTACTGGGTATGCTGCACCCAGAGAAGTATGTTTGTGGCAACATGGTTTTTCTGGTGTTCTGCTGAAATTTGTGCATGGTTTGTTATTTTTGAGTTCATCAAGAGTACGCTGACGTTTGTTATGCGTAAAAATGGACTGTTGCAGCAGCTGAAGGCACTTAATACAGACAGCAGTCGCGGTGTTCATTCGGCGGGTATGCAGGACGACCGTAGACACGAGTGGGCCAATTTTGCCGTTGCGGTAGCTGAGACACCACCGGGCTCATTGGCTATCGATATGATTAGCGCATTTGCAACACATCATTCTGATTCGATTGCCAAGGTTGCGCAGTTAACTACGTTTTAAGATTTTAAATGAGCGCAGAAGCGAACGTACGAACTTCGAAGCACCTTGAGGTGACTTAAAGGGAAGGAGGAATTGAGAAACTGTATGTGACGTTCACCTTGTTGTAATAAACGCAGGTATGGAGGACTTGCTTTGAATTTAATTGAAGATTCATTGAAGGTGAAGAGTGTAATTGAGAGCGGTGGAAATAAATTATGAGAGTTGGTGCTTTATTTCCGAGGCGGAGTTGATTCGCGCTTACGAGAAATGACAAAGAATCGTATGCTGCGTTTAGCGGTGTCGGTTGTTCTTCCAGAACGTATTAACTATAAAGCGTTTATGATGAAAGCCCAGCTGATTGAAGGGATTTTTGTTTTCATTCGTTGAAATCGATGTTTCCGACGATAAATCAGATGGACAAATAATCCTACAACGAGAGACATCACGAGTCTTTTGCTAAGAAGAAATTTTAACTTCATGCTTTGCACTTTACGATATTTTATGCCAATATACTGAGAACTATGAAGCTTGTCGTCTTTGATAGCCAGTGTGTAGTATGCGGAAGAGGTCTTTGTTTGAGAGGAGAGGAGAAGATGAAATAGGAAAAAGCTGTGCTGAAAATTTTGTGTGCTATAAAATGGTCGTCTTTATAAGAAAAATTGTTCCCTCGATCACGTCTACTGTGCACATAGCACGTTTGCTAATTGTTCTGCTTAAGTAGACTTGCGTTCACCTCGCTTCATCCGATAGGCGGTCGTTCGCTCTGTTCATGGTTTGGGCATATCATATATATGTTCATAGGCAAAAATTGGAGGTTTATTGTGACCTTGAATAGCAGTACGTAGCAAATCCAGAATGGGGAGTTCTGGTACTGTGCTTTTTGCTTTTTCTTCTGATTTTCAGTACAACTCATAATCATTTTTTGCGGTTAAACTGTTTCTTCAATGCATTATTTTGACGGCAAATACGTCGTTTTGATGTGCACTGATAGCGGTAGAGCTACCGTTTGCTCATGCATGGATGCAATGCGTTCGAATTTAAAGGTTGTGCCATTCTGTTTGGTTTTAAGGGAGTTCAACCGGTCCGTATCGTGGGATCTCATCCCCCAGTGGTTATTTGTTTATTCCAGATGTGATGTTTCGTGTTCATCGACTATTTATGGTTATAGTTTGGCATCACTGGAACATTAACATGTGCTGATATTCTTCTGTTACTATTAGTTTGTTTGCAGATCTCAATGGAGAATTCATTGCGAGTCGATGGCAATGCGTGGTCGGTGCCATTGGTTTGCGTCCGTCTTGTGCAAATGCTTATCGATATCTTGCACATTCTCAATGAACCTGGTTTGGTTTACTCCTTTCATTGAGCTCATTTTTAGTCGGGAATATATAGCTGATAAAATGGTGATATTTAGCTATTGCGTTATGGAAGATGATTGGAGTTTTTCCTTTATTTTTCATTCGTTTGCCGTCTTCTTAGTGCTGTGAATTTCTTTGGCATCGAAGCTTGCTTACTAAATGCATATGTAATCCAACATTTTTATTCGCGCTGTCTTACTGACCATCCGTCACAAAAATCCTCCACTTCGCATTTGTGGTCGATGCAGCTCGCCGTCGGGAAAGGAATCAAATGAACACAAACATTCGTAGGAACAAGCATCGAGATAGGTGTGGGCTTAATCGGATCGGTATTACTGCTTTGTTGACGTTGTTGATCAAGTCAGATACCTAACCTTGTTGGTGAGACCGATCGCTGTGTTGCTTACAACGCAGACAAGACTGCTGCTCATTTTTTGAAGGAATAAATACTGACATCTGGTGTGGTAGTTCTTAGCAAATTTGCGGTAGAGATTCAAAAAACGTATCGTTTTTTTTTTCCTTGAAAAATCGCTAAACTGAAGTGCTTGATTCGGAAGTGGTAAGTATGAGGCCATGAAGCATTTTGTACGACTTTTTTTCATATTGGTATTCTTAAATATCTTAAAGGGATTATCGTGGCACATTGTCTGCCCCAACGTTTTTTCGTTTCCGGAATAGCTTTCTGCTCCCTTAGAGAGATGTCTTCTGTAAAGGATTTTTTTTTAAGATGGGAGGGGAGGGGGTGGGGGAAATGGTAAAAAGACATATGTATTTCAGAAAACTCGAGGTTGGTTTGCACAGATGAGTGTCACATCCCAAATATATGAATTATAGAGGAAGGTGATCGATTGATGGTGATGCTGTTCAAAAGTGACAGACCTTTTGTCGATCTATTCGCCGTAATGGTTCGTCTTTTTCATCGAACGTGGCGCGAGATGCACGCTAGCGAAGAGGATATCAATAAGGTTGGACTTTTCGTTCACGTTAATTCCTTCGATTTTTTTTTTAAAGGCAACTGTACTTTAGCTTAATTTCTTTGATATTCTTTTCTTTACGTTCGCATTAATTTTGGAAGAACGCGTTCTATGCAGCAATTTGTTAATGCAGGACTATTTATTGCTTAAGTGGTTAGCCACAAATGCTTTGAGGTGATCAAATATGCTAGTTCAGACAAATCGTTGGGTCTGTTGAGAAGTTTTATATCCCATTCAGTGATGCCGCCGCACAGGAAATTATCAACGGGTGCGTATTATCATGTCCAGCACTATAGCACACTGTAGCACAGATGTGTGATGATCATTACTGACTAGTCCATAGGAAGTTTCGCTTTTGAAAGATGTTTTGGAGGTGTTTGGACGTTGTTTCCATTCCTTGTTGTTATTTGTTTCCATCTGTGTGAACCAACTGCTATTGCAGTGCTTTCAGTGGAATAAACGTTCTGTTGCAGTTTTCGATACCGTTAGTGAGCCAGATTTATTTCGTTTATTTCTTTAGGTTTTGGCTGTGGTTCAAAAACAAATGGATATTTGCCTATTAGAAAGGCCAGAAACGTTGGAAAAACTTGAGGAGCTTCTCACTGTGCACTCCTATCCGCATATGCAGAAAATTTGGGAAAGAGAACGCAGTGCAAAAGAAGCGGAAGAGCTGCAGAGTGATGCCGTTAGGCTTGTTTTACTTCTTTACTCTAAATGTGAAATTTCTAGCCACAGAAAGATTGTTATAGGCTGTGTTTTACCTCTGATGAATAGAAAGGAACCAGCGATATTGCATGCAGATTCCTTTTTTGGTAAACTCTCATAGGGTGTTTTGTTTCATCTTCTTGCTTCATAGGCGTTTCCGTTCTTTTTTTTAGTCTATTCGAATTTGCTTTCGGAAGAGGGACGGCTTTTGGCTAGTCTCATTAGCACTTCTCTAACCACACATCCCTTTCTCTTGCATGTACTGTGTACTCAAAACTTGGTCCGAATATACTTACATTTCTTGCAACTCACGTTTATTTTTAGATAGTGTGAATCTTCAGAGTTTCCTTTATCACTCATCTCTTTTCCACAGTTATACGTTAGCTTCGAGGAATTTCGAATATGCAGGCTTGTTGATACGTAGACAGAGGAACCCGCTTATTCTCTCTTTATAGGTAGGAAGAGTTAGGCGTAAATCGTGGTTCCGTTCCCTTACTTCAACCGTTAATTATCGACTTCATTTTTAGTTTTTTTTTTTTTGAAATTATAAATATATAAGTGATATAGCGTTTTGCAGGAAGTTACGCGAATTTCTGCGACCCTCTATTGTTGAGCTCATAAAGAAGAATCGAAAAAACGTGCTCAAGAATGGCTACACGTTTGGGAAACTCTCAAAAAACAAATCCATCCAGAAAGGTTTCTTTTCGTTTATTTCATCTCGTTTTTTGATTGATCTGTAGGGAGGGGAGATCTATAAATTTGATATTGGGAAAGGAGGAAAAAAGAGAGAAAGCCAGCAAGAGTGTTTAATTTATGAGGTAAAAGTAAGATTTTTGCTTGCTATCATATTCACACCTCCCGGATTTATTCGTTTATTTGTAGCTGGCCATCATTCTGATATATATTTCATATGTCTTTGTGTTATAAAATATTGAACTTATTTCTCTTTTTTTCTATTCTCATTGATTTAGGTTTTCGTGCAATTGCAGTCGCATAAGCACTGAAGAGTAGCCTCGCACAGCAAGTTAACGTGGGAGAATGTGAATTTTGAGAACTTCGGGGATTGGGTGATTTTGGGAGGAGTGAGGACGAGGAGGGATACGCTTCAAGTACGTTACAAAAAATGCCATCTTTGTATGTAAATTGTTGCGTAATGTGTTGATGGCTTATTAAGTAAAACAACTCAAGAATATTCAGCAGGACATTTAAAATAGCAGTGAGGCGTCTTACGATTGAATCAGAGCCGTAACTTTTATTCACTTGATCAGTAAATGAGGGAGAGGGAGGGGGGGGGGGGGGGGGGGGAGAGAAGCAGCCTCAATCTGTGGAACTCGTTTCGCCTAATAGCAGGTTAAGCAGAGGTTAGTCCCACCGGAGATGTCAATTCTCAACGAAAGTCAGCATTCTCGAAAACAGTACCTCGACATAACGGTCCTTTAATAACCGCTAATAAGTCAGTTCACTTCTAGCCATTATAACTTGCGCCATTTGAATTCGACGTCATGATGGCTTAGCCGGCTTTTTATGATGCAAAGTAAATGCGGGCATGCGTATGGAAAGGTTTCGTTTTTCAGGGCGGTGATGTGTTGCTTTTTTAATGCCGATGCGCAGACCTCTTGATTAGGATAGGTCTGAATGAAAGCGATTATAAATATGGCCTAACATAATCAGCGGAACCGTTTTTGGTATGAGAAACAAAGAACTCCGATCGTATTCGATTGTTCGCAATAAGTTAATAGTTATTTCTTGTTCCAGTCATACGTTTAGAAAATTGCATGGCATAGAATAGGCTCTATGTTAATAAACAGAAGGAGGGAAGGAAGGAGAAAACAGGGGTTGAGAATAAAGAAATCGTTGATTAGTGGTGACTGGATGAAGTTGGGTGTGACAAAGTGTAACCGAACTTTAGTAAATGCATTCAATCGCAACTGCACTCACGTTAAATGTTAGTGAACGAAACGGATACGGTTAGAAAATATGACACATTTTTCTATCACTGTTGTTTGATATTGTTTCCAGTTAGTATTATGAGTAATTGTTGTGAAAATTTTTTCCCTTAGTGTCGGAGGGTCCCGAAGATGATGCTGAGATAACAAAAAAAAAAATATTTACGACAGAAAATTTGAGATGAAATGAGATAATTTTAGGGCAGCAATTTTGGCATTGGAAGCTCGATCCGAACGAGAAAACTCTTCTTTGTACGGATTGCAACGCCTCAGATAATGCTGTGATTATCGACCCGACCGTCACTACAAAAAGTGATTTAGCATTATGAGTGTACATTGTCTTCTGTTTTTATGGCGTTTCGAGGTTATTTTTTAAGGCTTGTGATGTTGACCTCAGCTTTTGTTGTCAGAGGAAAGTGAGGGGAGTTGCTGTAAACTTTTGAAAAATTGTCTTTTGCCCCGGAAGACAGACTCGTGACGTGGATTGTTCTTTTGCCGTTCCAGAGCAGGAGCATGAAATGATAGGTTCACCAGAATTTAGACTTAATTTAGTGTATTGATGGAACGATCGTTATAGGTGGGAGCATATTTTGATGTGGACGGTAGTCTCATAATTGTTTTATGAGTCCCGACCGAGTGAAAATGATGATGCAGTGAGGAAAAAAAATCTGCTTATTTCCTGAGTGGGATGATTTCAAAAATGGTTGAAAATTCACTAAAATTGTAAATTGTCTGCTTATTGCAGTTGCAATATCTGATATACAGCGCGTCTCGACAGGTGGTGAAATCGGAGACGGTATGCATACATTAACGAAGAATAAAAAGAACGCTGCAGTGCGGGGTCTGACGCTTGAAGTTGGTGATAAGCCAGATGTCTACCACTTGGTCACTTCCGATGAGCTGATCATAAATGCATGGATGGACGGAATAAATGCATTGATCGGTTCGTCACATCCATATTGGTATTGATGGAAAGACCAGTGCTAGGGGAAGGGGGGAAGGAGGAGGGGTTTATGTAAAATTTCCTTCTCGTGGTTAGCCCACTTTGACATTTAAGGTGAAAAAAACCACTGCATTTCGAACCACTGTTTTTCGTCAGAAGAAAGTAGCGATAGCGCGTCTCTTCCGCTTTCTTGAGTCATTCTGCAGTCGCCGCATTACACGAGCCACATTACTCGCTAATTTCGACAGCCATTAAATTGCAGGATCGGAGCGTTTGTCAGCACAGGCACAGCACCAAGTGGATCGATTTTTGAACATCGAACTAAAAATGAGGCTGCTGCAGTTGGACCATGTACCAAATGTTTGCGAAATCCCTCCTTTACCCACCAACCTTGATTGGATTCCGCTTAGCAAAGTCATGGTATAAGTCGTTTCCTTTCATATTGATTATGGTAATCTTATTTATCTTCTGCGGGTTTATCGATCACTTTGCTTTTTTTTCACGTTTGGTTATCAGGTATATAGTTTACTGAAATTGCTCAGTGCGCTTGTTCCACAAAATGTTCGATAAGCCGGGCAAAAAAAGGACTGAGTGAATGAGCAGGTGTATATTGTACTCGAAATCGACCACGTATGGTTGTGAGGTTTTGCTGCCATTACGGAAAAAACCGCACAGTCATGCATAAACCATGAACGTGGAAAATGCTTCAGCACATTGTTTGGTAATGTCTGAGCGGTAAGTGGGGTGCACTTAGTACGTTTTAAATGTGCTAACTACGGTTTGTATCACCGGGTTATTTGCTTCGGAGTACTCATTTTTAAAACATATTCATCCGAATTTACGAGGACATTGTTCTTTGTTAATTCATTTTAGATGCATCGAACCTTATGAGGTTTTCCCTCAGTTTGCTGTGGAAGGAAGGTTGGCTATGAAAAATAACTGGATTATTTGGTCGCTGGATACGTGGGTCCACCAACGTTTCAGTCTATACACTCATGGGTCAGGGGTAATTGTTTTGGAGTTTTTTGTGTTTCCTTCAATTCGCCTATTCGTTGCCAAGCATGACACACAAGCTTTTAAGTTGGATGGCATAGTTCAAAGTAGTAAGTATCCTAAGTGGTTCAAAAGATTTTGTATTTGTGCTTTTAACTGCATATGAATGACTTTGTTAAGGTTTCCAATTCTCGTTTAGCAAAGTGCCAAAATTTTTTTATTTGATTTACTTCTGGGGTGATCGAGATGGTCGAACTCCTGTCTGGATATTTATTTTCTCGTCAGTGCTTCTTGACTCGAATGTATTCACTCTGCGTAGAATTTTGTGGTTTATTTACGTGTGATATTCCACTGCTTTTTGCAGTCAATAAATGTACAGCGTAGATCGATATGCAGATCGAAGTTGACAGCACTGCGCTCCTTAAGGTCTTCGAGCTTGAGAGTTCAGAATATAGGGAGTAATGCTTGATTCGATGTTATGCCTTAAAATCATTGGTTTTCTGATGTGTCCTTCGATAGTCTCTTTGCACTGGGAATTTGACTGCATTTATGTAACGTCCAGATTTTAAGCGACATGCAAGGATATGTTGTGCTATGTTCTGAAGTGCATGCTTTAAGAGTCATTCGCGGGCAGTCTTTTTTTGGTCATTTGCATCTGAGTTGTTCTTCAATTCCGCTGCTTCACTGCTGTCTTCTTTGTGAACAAAGGTTGTCCTCTGTCGTGAATGTTTATTTACCCTAATTTTAGCTTTGCTCGCTCTGAACCCATACTTTTATGTTCTTCACATGTGGACGGCAAAGCAAATAAATAAGATCCGTTCAACATGACATTCATTTATATAGGCGTCAAAAACCCTCTACTCTTGAAACAAGGTGGTATTGAATAATAATCAGGTGAAAATCAATACATTTCAGCGATGTGAAGGTTTTGCTGAGGAATGGGAGAAAATCGTTAATACGTTCCTATTGGTCGCAGTTTTTAATTGATTGCAACGCCCAGAGAATATGAGTAGCCATAAAAGTCCAGATAGACGGATTTTTTGTGGTTTCAGTCATTGTGATGGTCTGATCGGTATGATCCATCCGCTGTTCATTTCTCAAAATACCTGGCAAACTTCTGATCCAGCAGCCAGTTCCTGTGCTGCAAGCCTACGCGTTCTCTTAACTGGAATTTTGAACAAGCTGGGAAGATAGCTCAAGGTTTCATTGTGCATGTGCTCCATCTGACGCAATTGCCCATTTTAAGCCTTTCACTGGTATCGTAACACCGTATCCGCTAAAGGACGTTCATAGTTTTTTAGGCTAGCACATGCCGCATTTGTTCACTTTTCCACATTTCACGCGAAGTATTTTTCAAGAGACCGGATCAAAACTCGCCCATCTGGGGTATTTCTTCTATTCACAGTTGGTACTAAGGGAAGGGGATCAGGTCGTTTCTGTGACTCGCCCACATTTGTTTCTGTTTAGTCGCACAATGATATTTAAAAAAATTATGGAAAAACTGCCCCTGTCCTCCTTCCCCTTCTCACCACTCGCACGTTATGGATCCTTCCAAAGAATTTGGCGCGTCGGATGACACAACATTTCCGGGAAAAAATTTTCATCATTGCACAGTCAATGCAAAAATGTGAAGTTGGACCAGAGTACATGAAGGCATGAAGATACACGAAGTAGATCAAAACATCCGTGTAGACCAATGTTCTGGAACAGATCAAGATGTGAAGGTAGATAGAGTAGATCAAAATGTTAGGGTCGATCAAAGCACTTCGAAGTATGAACGTAGATCGAAGCATCCTGCGTTTACATTCCGACCTGCTCTGATTCACTTCCACGCCTTGATCTGCTTTGTTTCTTTGATCTATTTTCAGTTTTTGATCAGCCTCGGGTTACCCTCGTATTTTTGATCTCCCTGCATGATCCACTCTGATCTGCCCTTGTGTTCTGATCTACTTGGTGTTCGATCCGTCCTCACATTTTGATCTGCTTTCAGATTCCGATCTACTTACATTTACCTTCATATTTCGGTCTAGCCTCAAATTTTCATCTACTCTCTTACGTGGACCCGCCCTCATATTCTGGTATGCCTCGAGCAGTTTTTTCTGAACACTTCTATACATTAGTAAATATGTCCTCAACAGCAAGTCGGAAGTTGCGGAAAAATACTATTTAAATGATGAAATTACAATGGTGGAATACCCAGCGGCGTTGAAGCACTAGAGCGGCTCATCAGCCATCATTGCACATACCAGTTGACCAGCCCGTTGCATGGGCATATGATCTCATTTCATGGGATATGTTAAAGCGAGCGCCTGCCTCTCTATCACTCAAACACTATATTCATGCACACAATTTAGTATTCAGTATTGCTAGAATAGCGTGAGAAACGCACTGAAAATTCATACATCCGCGACCAGCAACATCGAGCTCGATCTTTTGGTATCAAAATTACACTGTACAATTTTATACGCATATAATTAGCCGTTAAGAAGGTTATAGTATCAATATGAGGAACCGTACGAGTGAAACAATCGAATAGCGCACAAATTTCGAATGGTTCCTATACAATATGAGGCTAAACTGATCGAGGTCCTGATGCAATATGAGGTCAGATCTAGCTGCAGCACACATGATTTAAGCACTGCTAGAGTGTGGAGAACACAAATTACTTCTAGCCGAATATGAATACAAACAACACTTATTCTACTTATTAAAGCGAAGGAGAGCACTAATCTGGCATATGAGCGTATCCTCCGACAGGTTTAGTAGTGGTCTGTTCATGAAAACGATGACGTGAAATCTACCTTGAAAATGGACTCCTGTGTTCGGCTTCAGATTCGTCCCCATCTCTCCTCTCCAACATCATGCGATGCAAAGTTTTACAGTTTGTGATTCATGCAGAACTCTAATATCAGACTGCTTTAGATTAAGGCATAGCAACAACATTCTTTCATTCATAAACGATCACTACTCCAGATTTGCGTTGACTTGAAGACGTCCTCCCCCTCCCCCTCCCATCCTTAACTCTCCGTCCTCGACAACATCCCTCCGATGTAATTTCCGTTCGTCCTTAATTGTCTGATATTAGATTCCTGAATGAATCACATCGCACGATGCTGAAACGGAGCGATGAGGAGAGTCTGAAGCCGAACACAAGTGTCCTTTTTCAAGGTAGATTTCACGTCATCGTTTTCCTCAACAAACCACACTAAACCTGTCGGAGGATATGTTCGTATGTCAGATCAGTGCCTTTAACGGTGATAAATTGAAAATTGCGCACAAGCTTAATATAAACAACTTATCACATACACGCAAAAGATGAGGATTACATATACGAGGAGGTACCTTTTTACCTATATACCTTGCACAAAAAAGTGATATCTACTTAACTGCTGAGGATGTTTGTATGAATTTTGGAAATATCTTCATTTGAGGAGGTACTTTGTTCAGATTGTTTCTTTTTCATATCTTACATAGGTAACGTCGCTGCCGAGAGTAATCTCGGCAGCGACGTTACCTATGTGCGGCTCGACAGAGTAGCACGTCTAAGAGAGGAATAACTGCCAAATGCAATAAAACGTAGAATCCAAGAATTTCCCATCGGACGTGCTAGATTGCTGCTGACTAATGATGGCATGGTGGAAAAAAATGTTTTTGACTACAACACCAAAAACACAAAAAAAGACCTACCCAACTGACAACGTTGTCGATAAAGAAGCACATAAGCGACGAGAAAACACGATTTCGACGAAATCTCAGTCAATCATACGGCAGTAAAAAATTTATGTTATCAAAGTCAACATTTAATCTAGCACCAGCTATGCTTACAACAGTCTCAATAAATATTTAGAAATTCAGTTACCTGCGAGGAGCACTTTGAGTGAATGCGTTTTATACCTATGAATGTGCTAAATGCAATGTATACCTATGAACAATCTAAATGCAATGACAATCCCAAAATCTTACACATGAGATGTGGTACGGAAAAGGTGAGGCATCGTGTTCATAATAAGGTGGTTTATGCCAACGATTACTTAACGTGGAAGAACACTCCGACGGCCGAAACAAGCGCCGTATGCGTTTTGCCTCTACCCGAACAACCCTCCTTGGGGAGTGGTTCTTTCTTTTCTTCAGAAACATCAACAAAGCATTTATGGTCGAGAAAAAACGAACGAAAGAAAAGTTTTCTGGCAACGCATCAATGCAAATATAAATAACAGGAACCCTAAGGTTACCGAACTCTAAGGTTTTTAGAATCCAGCGGCGGCGAATACCATCCAAAGAAACTCGCTAATATATACAATCCCTTTACGCGAAACTTACCGGAGAGGAAGCAGCGGACTATATATTATTAATGTTAATACATAAACGGCACAGCACAGCTGTTATTTAATAAATAACAAAAAACGCGCTTCTAAAATTCAACACGGTTCGACATGCACTTGGGAATTTCCACGTGCGCGTTTACTTTGCGCTGCTTTTTGAGTTTTTTTTTTGTTAATTTTTTAGGATTTTGAAGTTTTATTTGTTTGTTTTTTGATTATTTGGGAAGTTAAGCAAAGTTGAAGAAACCTGGTGGTATAACTTTCCACGATTTTAAGCGGAAGACACAGGCATAAAATGAAGGAAACGAAAATGGAATTTTTTACACCGAAGAAAGAAATAAAAGTTAAAAGAAGAAATTTTTTTAAAAGAAGTCGCTGATTCAGTTTGGCTTCTTGAAGCAGACAAAACATTCATATGAAACACCAATGGATCTCGGATACGTCCATTCTGAAGTGAATTTCAGCTTCTTCGATTCGAATTGCAGCAATCTGATCCCCCAAACCGTACAATATCATCGAAGCTTACAAATAACATCAGTTCTTAACATCATAATATACACTGAGGTGATCAGATGCGCCCATTTTGCAGATTTATCTCTACCCCATCCCTACCTCTCCCGCTCCCCGACTTAGCACTACTGAAGATTCCAACTGCGATGTGAAATAAGCAGCTGAAGGCACCGCCATCAGAACCTGAGATTAGTTGAGGTTATTTACTTTGCGATCGTTATTACGACCGGCAAGCAGTTTACCGCCTTTCTTTGAACGTTGCTTGATTTTGCTTTCAGAGGCCACGTGACCAGCAGCTGTTGACCTGAAAGTAACAGAACATTATTAGATGGCTTTTCGAGTGAGAGGGTATACATACCTCCCCCTTCCTTCTCCCCCACCTGAAACAGAACGGGATAGGAGAACATTCTATAGGTTTTCTTAATCGATAAATACTAGCCACCCACCGTCCAACCAAATTTCACATGAACATGCCCAGTGTGTTAAGAAACGCTGGCTACCTCGCACCTGGTGGATCCCTCGGCCTTGAAAATGAGTAATCAATTGCAACGACAAGCAGTCACCTGGGTCATTTATACCAAAGGGACAAGAAGATCATAATGGTGGAGGACCTTGTTTTTTCGAGAGAGGGCAGGGGACGAGAGTAAAAGAGAGAAGAATGAGTGGGACGTCGAGGGTGTTGTTAGAGAGCGACTCATCAATCGATGATGCGTTGTTTTGCAATGGTGTGCATAAATTTGCTGCGCGTCATGTTTACGTTTTCGCGCAACAACGACCTACTAAACAGGAAGAGCGTAGGCCGTCTGACGTCTGATCTTCTCTCTTTCGTTGTTTCACTGAGCGTTCCTCTGCCCCTCCACCTTTTGAAGGCTGATTTATCGCCTTCCTTCTCGCACGTGACAATTCTTATTGACCCATTTTCTGATGCAGTTTTTCCTCATTTCCCTGCCACACCGTTCCACTGGTCTAATGGAAATTTGTAAATGGACGTTGTGTACAGAGAGAACAAGTTTATGGTGTTTACACTAACGCGGTATACACAGTGTCGATTGTTGAGTTAGGGAAAATTTACCTATCTGAGAAGAGTGCTCCGAGAAACTCACCACTCATCCGTCGTGGACACCTATAAGGTTGTTAGGGCAATTTCCAAAGTTCGCGTTCACCAACCTCTTCAGCTTAGATGCAGTGAGTTGACTAGTGACGCTTTTGGTTCTCGTATCGCCGTATTTGTTAGAAGGCCTCAAAAGGTTTGGATCCCCGAAAAGCTGCAAGCATTTCTTAATTACTAATATCAACTCGTGACGTTGTTAAGCTGAACCCAAGAGCTAGGGTTCTCTTATATTTATGGGGAATATACTTCCATATAAAAATGGAAGGTTGAAAAACCAGCAAAGGTGTTTACATAACTTTCAATAGATCTCAACATAAAAATGAACGAATGCATCTTATTACGGCAACGTTTTTTGCTTCATACCAGGCTGCTAAAAAATCTGCTTGTGGCAATAACATCATCTACAAAGGGCGACTTGAGGCCTCATGAAGAACAAATGCATCCGACAGAAAACAGTGTTTCCCTTATTTTTTCCATAAATAAAATTACGCATCTCCTGATGACCACACTACGACGAACGTCCTTCCACTCTTTTCGTCTCCAAGAGGACCTCATATCAAATCAGCTAAACATACTGACGGAAATCTCTGAAGCATAGAGCCGTCGGTGGTGAACCATTTTTCTTTAAACAAATTTGTGCAATGAAAAAACGAGTGCCACATTATTCACACTATTCCTGTCCACTAACTTTCTGTTCAAGTCGGCTACGCTGTGCGACGATCATTTTCGCATGTTGCAAAGCCTCGGAGTGCCGTATTTGAGCCGGGCTAGGCGGTGTCGAGTTTGTTGTGCTGTCCGTCGATATAGTCGACACAGAGTCCAGATCTTCTATTTCGAGGTTTGCCACAAAAACTGGTGAAGAACGACCTGAGGCGCGATCTGCAACCAGTGGAAAAAATGCAAACTGACAAATGTAGAAAAAAACTGACAACGACAGAAATAAGTGAATAAATAAATAGATGAAGGAAACTTTGTACATATCAAAGAGAATAAACCGCTGAAAAAAAAAAGGATGAAAACTCCAGAAAAGCCAAATCAATGGTGAAAAGAAATGATTCAAGTAAGCCGAATACTGGTAACATTATAGCGCTTGACAAACAAGCAGCTTTCAAGTAGTAGTGTTGTTATATTCTGAATCTCAACAACCTGTTTATTCCATCCACAGCAGACTGTTATTCACCTTTTTTGTTAAAGCAGATTTTCACAGAATTCCTCTTGCTGGTTCTTATGATTCGGAGTGAGAAGAGTGCAGTTTAAAATAAATGATGATACCTTCGACAAAGATCCAGTCGTCTTCGATTTTGGCAGCATTATTTGCAGAATTATTAGCGACCAGCGCCAGTTGATCGGTCAGCACAGCGACGTTCTCCTGAGAAATGATCTGAATTGGGATGGAATTATTTTGTACAATAAACGTAAGCTGCTTTTAAGTCATTTGGAACCTTCCTTATGCAGCTAATATGATTAAAGGTACTTATTACTATATACGTACCAGGTAAAACTAGTAGGATAACATGGAAGGAGCACTTAATAACGGTTCTAACCGAGGCGATGGCAGCTAATCAAAAATCATTTCAACATCAAATTTTTTTTAGCGAAACCTGCAAACGTTTGTTGTCAGCCAACTTCTATTTCTTCGCCAACTAACAGTGTTACAACTCTCACAATCCTCCCAAAATCTACGGTTTTGCTGATCTTTGTTTCACTTGCTACACTTTTACACTTCGTACATCTGCATCAGTATGTTGACTAATTCAGCTTGTTCGAAAGTAAGAAGTGGCTGCGAAAGATTATTTTGAAACCGTAAACCGCTATAGACCAAAGGAAGTAAATCACTGAGAGGAAAAATACTAGAAAGTTCTCAATTATGAATTCCATTTAACAGTCTCATCCTCCACGAAAAAACAATGACTGATGACAATTCAATATTCCCAATGCGCTTCATATATTCGCCAGTAAAAGTAAACAAAAGCCTTACTTTTTGAGCAGAATCAACGGCCGCCATGTTGCCGAAAATGAAACCATAAAGACCGTTGAGCATATCGCAGTTGAAGTGGTACAGCGAAAGTGGAAATATTAAAAATTGAGGAGGAAGAAAGACTTTAAAAGTAGAGTGAAATGCTGAGGTGATCGAATGCGAAAGAAGGCGACAAGATATTGAAAGAATACGGCGATCGGTTACTTTCGGACGGCCGCCGAGGAGAGAACCTCGAATAAGCCTTTTCTGTAAGAAATTCATATTCTCATCACAAATATACTATAAACAACGCACACATTTGCTTACTGCAATTCCAAGCATCAACAATCTGCAAGAACAAAATGCAAAAATATTAGCCGCTTATTTTCAACGCATTTTCTCAAAAACCGTTTAGACTTTTGTACTCACTTTTGGTTTATTAAATGCACAAGTATCGACCACTCAACAAAGTCCTCATCATCATAGCTCGAAATTGCACTTCGTTATTGAAATCCTTAGCACAATTTACGGTCTCATGACAACTTAACAGTTCAAAAGTGAAATATATACTGAAAACATAAAGACCTTTCTACCACCCTCCCTCACCCTCCTCTCCGTAGACAGCAGGCAGATTTTTAATGTGTAAAAAATATAGTACCATGCTTCCATAAGTAACACAGTGTTAAAAGCTTTCGTTTCTTCTAAAGACAAATGCTAATACTATGTAAATAATGCAACCTAAGTTCGCCACCCATTACTGAAACGCAAACTTCCATTTGAATGAATTGAACTTTCTTCTATTTAGATACCAATATTCCTTTGGAAGTCGACAGGTCAACATCGAGCTATAGAAAGTCATATACCTATCAAAACACGTAAATATGCTTCTGCTTGTCTTCTTTCTGCTGAGGTGCTAGCAGAAGAGCGTGCTACAGAGGGCTAGGGAGTGGAAATGATCACCCGACGATATGGGCAATTAAATACGCATAAACATGACTTCACTACGACGTGATTCACGAATGCCAATTTGTACACGCATTAACAAGAGAACACTTTATTAGTTCCTATGGGGCCAATTTGTACACACATTAAAAAGAGAACACTTTATTAGTTCCTATGAGCGAACGGATCAGTAAAAATACGAATACCTTACTATCCTCATTTGTTATTTGCTAGGCTGATTGAGCACGTACGGTAAACTGTAGGCGCATATGTCGCGCCTACTTCTTTGGCGCGATTGGGCACTTAATTTTACTAACCGTCAAGAACTTCCTAGGTCGTGTCATTCTGAGAATTCCAGAATCTTATACGTGGAAGGCGAAAAGGTTTAAGTTGTGGGACTCTGATTTGCGTCATGGCAGTTCACTGCTCTCCTGTTTCCCTATTAGCAGTCCCAACCCTATTAAGAATCTCCTTTTCCAATCCCTGCAGCGATCTACTTGCTCTAAACGAGCTAGGAGAGGATCATCGCAGCGCAAATTTGCTTCCCTTTCGTTTACTGTGTGTGGCTTCTTGTTTGCGTCATAGCGATGAGCACCTTCAAGGTGGCAGCTGTGTACGTATACACAAAACGAAAACATATGCCATGAACAGGAGTTGTTTTCTGCTATACTGAGCCACAAGCAGATGTTTACTAAAATCTATTGCTATGCTTAAAATAGCACAACAGCACCGTGCATTTCAATTTAGAAGGCCTCTGATCGTAACAGTTCACATCGTGATACCGATTACAAGCAAACTACTAAAATTGTTCTGAATTCATTCTAAGGAATTTCATTTTGTGCGGAGAAAATCGTGAGGCACTATATCGTCCGTCACCGAGGATGGTAAAAATAGAAAATCCTGTATTTTAGAAAACTTGGAAAAAGTAAAATCACTACAACATTGGCAATGAGATGTGATTTACCGACATGAGACTTTCGGACTACCAATGCAGGGTGCCGTTTCTTGGGAATTTACCTCTATTCTAATTTTTCGATTATTTATACGCGGATAATGAAATCCATACTCCCCTTCTTTCATTGCCGACAACGCACCCTAAAAGATTTCATATCTGTACGTACTATCTCCGAAAGAATCACATTTTTCCGTCACATTCTACACCTGAACCTTGTGTCGAGGCGTACATTTGTGACTGAGAGTTATATCAAAAAAAGATGTAGAACGACGCATTCAAAGCAAAGAGAACGGGTCATATTCAAGCAAGAAATGACAACAGTGCAGAATCGAAATTATCGTTCAAGTGGGAATTTGTCAGGTGATTGCGATCAATAGCTAACGTCACTGCTGAACAGAAAAAGGTTTTCACGTTTGTTCTTTTAGCAGGAACTGACGCCATAGAGTACTCACCAGTGTGCTATCATTTAATAATGGCGTACATGCAGTTTATGCAGTTTACGTTATTTGAACTAATTAATGCTGCATCACTCACATTACTGGAACTTTTCTTTACTTCATTCTTACTTTCACAAATCAAATATCGATTCTGCAAAAATATACCAAAAATCAGTCGATGCAACACAACCAATACGCCACTGAGTCTACCTGAAACACACCTGAACGGCATGATGAAACCGAAGTGGAGAAGCACACATAAACAGACACATGTATGCAGTGTAGCTGGTATTATGTTGGCAAAGAATAGACGTTTAAATGCTGTGGGAGTGGAACTAGAGTATACAGACACCAAAAAATGAGTAGGAACTAGCCATCGAACATCTCCAGCCTTCCATCAAAGGAGGGCTTCGCTCGTTTCATAAAAATAGTAGCTTCACTCATATTCTCATATTCGAATATTCTCTATAGTATCAAATAGAAGCACTCATAATAATTCAACGTTTTTATCTTCGCTTCCTTTTATCAGTCACACTTGTGTACCGCTTCATCAGTCTTATCAATTAATGCAAAACAGATTTACTCAATCGAACAAAAAACGGCAAATTTACTACGACCTTTCATCCGATTTTTTTCTTTAATAAGAAATGGGAAGTGTTGAAAAGTCGGAGAAACGTTGAGAAGACATGCACTAATAGTGTGGTAGCAATGCGGACTGTTGTTACTATTCATACATGGCGAACAACGGCAACCAACGCTCTCTGCAACAAGAAGCATGCAGTGTTTAGGTGCTGCCGATGCGTCAAACTGTACCGCTTCAAATGCCCTCTTCTAACTATACTATTCGCCTTTTTATCGGACCCTATCAAGCTGTTCTGCTTCTGCCTAACGCAAACTTCGCAACTGCTTTACGGCGATAAGCACAATACATGTAACTCCACAAAGACTGCACTCAGAGACTGATGCTCTCTGAGGAGAAAAACAACGATAAATTCAAAAACTTTGAAGGCAATAAAGATGCTGATTAGAAACCCGTTAGTTATAAAAGTGCGTCAGGACTACTATTTTCAACGTTGCGCTGCTAAACGTACTGATCTCTGCGATTCCACCGCTTGCCAATTCTGAGGCCTGTACGACTAATCTCAGCTTGATGGAAGTGGGTTGTAGACCCACTATACCACCAGCATTTCCGGACCCTCAAAAACCCTGATTCACTGAAACAACATACAAACTCAAGAAGCTTATGAGACGTTTGATGTTGAAGCAGTTCAGATGAAACTATCAGTTCGTTTACGACCTTCAGTTAGCAATAAACTATATCTAATTATCACTTACTTGGAAATAGTTTCAAGGGTAAGCTGAATTCAAAATAAGAGGATCCCGATTCTTTGTATGAGTGAGTGAAATTATGCAGGAATTATGTAAATGAAACCTAGCAAACTAGGCGGATTATTTACCAGGATGCGAACGGATGCTATAGAAGCGGAAAAAAGCGTAATCAGCTAATGCCGAACAATATCAGTGGTCAGAACACACGATCACAACGCAAGAGCTAAGATGCATCGACCACAACCAGTGACAGCAAACCGATAACGCAAAACAAAGCAAATCAGCGCCGCTTCTGCATAGCTTTCGACGTGAGGGAATCGCACTCGAGATGTCTCTTCCTTAGCAGTGAGAGTTTAAAACGAATCGAAAATCGGCTAAAAGCAACGCATGGAAATCTTCATGCGACCTTGCAGGAACAAACAACGTACACACGCTTGAGACAGAAGAAGTAGTGATGCGAGTCTCACGTCAAAAAGCGTGAAAAGCTTCACGATGCTTTGGATGATGTAAATAAAATGGACGACTGAGGCATCGCTGTGCGACATAACGAGCTGAGCGCGCAGCGTCAAAGGCAGTCGAAAATGACACGCCCTCTACGGGTGGCATATGGGAGGTGCTTGTGGGTGGTCGGACGCTCCTACTAACTGATCTATGCTTAGGTGCGTATATCGACCGCGCTACCCCCCCACTCGCATGAATGTAAGCATACAACTCTAGCCGCAACGCTTGGGTGCTCTGGTCGCATGCAACGCGACGGCAATTGCACTAACACACGCTCGCATGAGAGGCGTATACAAACCTGCACTGCATCGAATTACCCACAGTTATACATCTAAATTTTCCCCTTATTTGGTCCTCTGGTGAGGAATGCGAACTGCGACCTAACGGTTGTTGGCATTACATATGTGGTGGCTAACAGTCGGCAAAGTTAGATGCTGGTAATCCTAGTTGAGGGATACTAGGTCGTATCGGCCCTAGTTTTGCGCTCCAAAAAGTTACTTTGTGGATCGCCTTTGTTATGAAATCGGCATTTAACAAGTCATCAATATTAAAGGGGAGCTGGTATGCGCGATGTGTTTCGGAGAGCCGTCATAGCTCGAACCTCACAACAAGCGTTGGGAAAGTGCAACCATGGAGTCAGCTGTGCTGTGGCTATCACTCATGTAAGTGTTATCCTTTGGTTTCCCTGCATTCATTCCGAATATGATTAAACCTCCAGGTCTCCCTAAAAAATTTTTGCCACAAAGAACTTCATCGGAAAGCGACTTGATCGGAGAAGTGCAGTAAAAAAAATTGAACGGCGGATTGACCTCAATAAGACTTTATCGGGAGCAACTTCTACGACAGAGACCCTGTTGGGGTTGGAGAGAAAAAAACGTGATGGCAGCAAAAAAAGTGAGTGTTATGATGCTGCGAACCTAAACGATCGCTGCTGGGTCAGGGAGGCCTCCGATGGCGAACGATTTATCCAATGGAAGAAAAGGAGGCGATGCTGACGAAAAATTTGGAGGGTTCTGTCGGGAGGCTAATAGGAATTCCGACGAAAAAGAAAAAAGTTAATGGAATCTCCGTTGAAAAGGGGATCCGCAGTAAAAAACAGTCAAAAGTTTCCTTAAAAGCACAGGCATTATTACCACAGTTTTGCAAGGGAACACCGAGCATGAACTCGCATTCTAAATGCCCACATCGGTGATTTCAACACGTCCACTTTGAACGTAGTCGCGCATAAGCCAGCTAGCAATGACGTCTCTAGTTCACTGACGTAATCAGAATAACTTGTGCAGTGCAATGAATGACACAGACTTTGATAAGTACTATACTTGCATATGCGTTGAAGCAATGTAAGTGTGCTTTTGTTGCTATATTAGCAAATACGCCTTGCAGACCTCTCTCATTAGCGACTTTGACCAGTGCTTTAGCCATAAGCACCCTAAACCATATCAGAGTACAGACGCTACTCAACGAAACGTTGCAACCGATAGAAAATTTCACCAGGATGGAAATAAACATTCTGACCAGATCAGTAAGGCTCACAGGTATGACACTGTTGTACTTTGTCTAACAGAATATCTCCAGAAATGCGTGCGTAATTTTGAAGCGTTGACACACCCGCCAGAAGCGCCATAGTCCTTCATGCTGCGTACGGAAATGAGCATCATTGGGGATTAACTCCACCCATCACGAATATGAATCTATTGGTGGGTGAGCACAAAAAATTGCTGCGAACGGGCGACTGATGTTTTTGAACTGACAAAATGAAATGAGTTACAAAAACTCAAATGCATTACATGTATATTAAAAGGAATAAAACATATAAGATTCCAGTTGCGTCAAAACAGTGACTGATCGATGGATGAGATGATATGAGATGGTCGTGCAGAGGCAATTCTGCATGCAGTTATTGGTTTCCTCTGCTCTATGATAGGCTGAAAAACGATCTTCTAGGGGGCAATTGTGCGCTCTGTAACACATATAGGGAACAAATCATGCGAAACCAGTCCAAGCGATCGCGATTGACTTTTCGTCGATACCTTAATCGCCGGTGGCATAATTGACTCCTTTGCACGTTTATACTCATAGATGCACAAGACATAACAATCGCTCCGCATGTTCACGTCGAAATAGCTGGATGCATTTCATTGTAAGTCCTTTTTAGCATGCAAAATCTTTGGCATATCTCATTCCACATTTTCTTCCATTCTTCCTATAATGATGTTCAAATGCACTACTCTCTCTCACTCATTTCGCATCAGTTAATGTTTGGTTTATTTTTTGTTGTCCATCTACGCGTTATCATATCACCACTATAAACGACTCGTTATTGCAGTGCAAACAGCCCACGCTTTCTATCTTTCCCGACTGCGTTATTTTCTCGCCATTCGTTTTTTTCGAGGGGGGGGGGGGGGGGGGCGAGGAGGAGGCTGTAAAAGAATTATCAGGAAACAGTTCACTCGAAGATATTCAGCACAACTGGATGTGAAGGCAGTCTTTGAATTAATGAAAAAGTATCCGATAACGACTGTATACATTCAGCTGTTTTGTAGTATAAATTGGATCTAATTATGAATGAAGGTTGAAACCCCCAATATAAATAAGTCTATTACACGGAGTTCGTTTGTTCATTGGATGTGATAGTTGAGAAATTAACTCAAACGAATGCTATTTTGCAGTAAATAAAATATATGAAATATTTAAATACGAGCGAAATCTTCGGTGATCTTCAGCGATCCTTCTAAATCGAAGAAGCCTTGTTGCTGAGGAAATCATAAGGAACAGCTGTGTAAAGAATTGTTTTTTAAAATATAACGCAAAGAATTCCTTTCTGTAATAACGATACATCAAAGCACATCAACATGGGAAATCTACGACGTATGGCCAGAGAAGAACGACGACCACAGTTCTCAGTCCTCTCTCCTCCCCTTCACACCATCCTTTGATAAGCTTTTTGCGTAACCGTCAGATGTTTCGAAAACAACAACAACAACTTCAAATCACTAAAAGTTCAGTGATTTCTTGCATGTCCGACTTTTGATTTGTTTTTTTCGAGAATTGCTCCAAAGCTCTCCGTATTCTTTGGTTACAATGCCATCAAGAAAAATTAATCGAATAAGATAATAGCTTTAAAGAAAAGGATGCAGTTAGAGTTATATAGTAGTGTGCCTAAAATGAAACGATATGAGGCGACCAATTGCTAACAATAAGCAAATGAATACTTTAAACATCGTAAACAAAGTGCAAATGTTTGCATTTACCGATATGCTTCAACGAAGAGAAATAACACTATCAATCGGCCTGCTAGATTCTAAGATGGATTAATCAGTGAGAAAAAATAAGTGAGAAAAGTGAGAGTGAGAAATAAGTGAGAAAAAATAATCTGAAAGTTATAAGTGCAGACGGATTCAATAAATGAAAAATATGCAGAACTACTGACAGAGAAATCAAAAGACGAAATACTTTCTTTGAAATTCACTGAAATTACTTTCTCTTCAAAAAAGTTTCAACTGCTTTGAGAAGAAAACGAGAACAGCATAGCACTACAGGCAATCAGTCAACAGACATTAGCGAATGGCGAATAGACGATCCCAACGACCCCAACTATCGTACGCCCGTTTTTCGATTTGGGTTAAACACTGCCCACATGGCAGTTTTTGATCTGATAGTTGGCAGACACCAATAGGTTCTTTAACAACTTCGGTCTATATCATTTATCGATCATCTAATGTACTTCAATAACGGCGTTACTCCAGTGGTGCAAATCGCTGAAGTCGAACTTGATGCAAAGTTCATGTGAGCATTACAAAAAAGTTTTCGAGAAGTTATTAGAAGTAGAGGTTACTCTCGAGACAAAACTGTGATTCTACAATGAATCATTATTTGCATTCAATCTCATCCCATGTTAAAAGGTGACGACCGGATTTTCCGATATATATTTCGGAAGTACTTTCTCGTTCGCTGATGAGTGTGAGCAAGCAGATCAAGGCTATCAGTCATTACGCAAAATGAGCTCCACAAATAACGTCTTTTAGAGTCTTCACTTCATGATCTTCTTCATTTCAAGTTTCGTTTTCACGAAACTTTCCGTACTTCATAATGACCTTGATTCATCTGACTGAAGAGGCCTCACCGACCTCTTTAGATAAATTAATTGCCTCAGCTTTCAGGTAATGAATTATATAAACGCATTTTGCGTTTTCCTTTTTATTTTCTCTGCTCTATAAAATTTTTGCTCCTATGCCACACGTTCATTCCAAACCTGTTCATCGATGCTCTCACTCAGCTTATTTCATTGGCGCATCCCAAGGTGTTCAATTTTGTATTAATGATCTTTGCCCGGCTCACTTGCTTATTCATGCTAATACTTTCACTTCTATTTTTTGGTTTCTTTATTATCTTGAGTGAGGACTTCAACTGATCAGTCATTTAATCAACCAGTCAGTCAATCAGTTAATCACTCAATCAATCATTCTCTTTAGAGAGCAAATAGTGATCACATGACCAAAGACTGCAACAACTTCCGCGTTGAACGCAAGTGTGCGTTAGAGAGCGCCTCTGTTCTTGCGATCTGCCGATGAGTCAACGCCCCTACTACGGTGAAAGCGATTCGATCTACCCTCGCAGTTGGAACATTTCCTGCCCCGATGCATAATATTTCAATTTATTTTAGCTTACCCAGCGCAAAATTTAAACAAGAGGGTTTATTTCGATAAAACGTGGTAACACGATTTCAGGCCTCAGGTGTGACTTTCTTGAGGAGGAATAAGGAGGGGAAGCTCCTCGCCTGCATTTTTTATTCTGACCCTTCTCTCATGCCAAACGTTTGTTAGCACTATCATGAGCGAGACTTGAAAATATGGCTCAGACCCATAATAGCATATTTTATAACATAATTCTATTACTGCTAGGTTCCAAACAATGCAAACAATTATTCTTGCAGGTAAAAAGAATTTGAAACTTGCTTCTAATGAAATATACCAATATAATAACCATGTAGATAATTGGGATCCTTTTCTTTTGTTCCCCTCCTTCGCTTTCATCTCATAAGCGACGCTTCAGTAGGCTTTTTTTATGTTACACACCCAGCACATTGTGTATTTGCTGTTGTTAAAAGAGAGTATCGCGTGCTCACACAGCTGTTCACAATCACGCGACGTAAATAGGGCTTGGGATGGAACGCTTGAGCTGAGCAAAGGGAATGATCATTCAAAGAGATTCGAAAAACGTGTGCCCAGTATTTGCAATTTACGAAGGAAGTGTTCTGTTCAGTAGTTCAAGTGGTGAGGGTCGGTATTCTATGGATAACGAGCACCAGTCTCACGTGCAAATCAACTTTCTGTTTATGAGAGCACTTGTATCGCAAGAAGTAAATGAACATACGAAAAACAGCAAGGAAAACAAACGTTGCTACCTAATTTTAACTTCGATGCGAGACGTTTAATAGTAAGGAGGTCATGAAATTAAAGCAAAGCAAGCAAATCAAAGAGACGAAGAAAATGTGAAAAGATGAAGTAAGTTTAACAGAGATTAGTGAGCGCTGTTCGTTAGCTAAGAGCACATTTAGGCGAAACGTAGCGCAATGCAGGAAAATATCGAAGACGTTCCAGGAATCCAAGACAGAAACACGAATGTAGAAGAGTCCTCTTCAGTTTGCTTTATCACAAACGATGAATAGAGTAAGGCGAAAACGATGAAATTTTATGAAAATATGAGCGCTTTGTATTCGTTTTCGTTTTTTCAAATTTGCAAAGCAAATATCGACACTTTAAATAAGGATCGCCCACATAATATGACGCAAATCAACTATGCCATCCGCAAAAAACATCCTCCAACGATGTGAAATTTGCACGGATAAAGAGCGAGAAAGAACCTGGATTAAATACTAGTTTCTCACTCATTAATCGCATCGAATCTCAAACAACTCGCCCTATTTTACTCTCAGTATCATTCAGCAAAAACCAAGACATCTTTTAGGAAGTATAAATTGCGCAAAGCAAAACGATTTTTTATGCCAGCGGGTTTCTCTTGGGAAACAATGCTAATGGATAATTGAGAAGGAATATTTCCATGAAAGTTATTGATAAAACGAGAACTACCGTTGAGTTCGAATTTATGTGTACGGATGGTTAATTGTTAGCGGAGCGGAATCAAACTTTAACTGTTCCTATGAAAGGTCGTCTTTTCACGATAAAGTAAAGAGGATATTCACATTGCTGCAAAAATAAAACAAGTCTGATCGTTCGTGCAAATTAACGAAATACAACGATCGTTCGTTGAATGGAAACAAATGTGTTCGCATTAAATAGATCACTCTATCCAGCTCAATTGTGTTATACGGCGATTTCCCTATGTGCTATGCAACCAGGCCGATTGCATCCACAGAATACACAAACCATAATGCATTTCAATGTTTCAATTTATTATTCCGCCATTTTACCATTGGTTTACATTTGCAACGTTGCCAAAGACAAAAATGAAGCGCAAACCTGACAAAGATCGACGTCAACAGACGGTGAGTGATCGACCATATGTCGGCCTTTTGGTCATCGGTAGTTTCGCTTGCTTATTAATAACTTTTATTTTTCCGGGCAAATGACAATTCCTGTTATTTTAGGTATTTTACATCGAAATTTGTTTATTTATTGGTTCCCTATTTGCTTTTTTTTTCATTTATTCATACATCTGCAACACCTCCGTTGCTTTCATTTGCTCAATAGTGATGAAGTTCCTCTTTTCTCATTGCAAAAAGGGAACGCCTTTTCACTGCATATAGCAATTTCCTCACGAATCATTCTGGATTATTTTCAAATCCACGGGAAGCATTTTTTCCCGGAACGAATATGATGAGGAGCCAATTCAATAACGAAGTGACATTTTTTGCCGCATACTGATGAAAAGCACCCAGTGGGAGAATGATATCGACTAAGCACGATTGAAAAGATGAATGAACTGCATATGTTGCTAGTTTAGGGTGAACATTTGAATAGTTGTGTCTCGAAACGAGAGCCAGTTATTTCAACACACGTAAAGATCCCAACATAAGCAAATTGTCGGGAATCTACTCGCATTCGATTCGGATGTGCATTTAGGGGGCCATCTTAACCGAGTAGATTTTTTCCGTGTTATTTAGCAATGAGACGTGCAGAGTATACTCTTTCATCACTTAAAGACGGCTCCTGATGGACAGCTGTTCCTTTAAAAAACCGCTATTAAGTGACGATTTCCTCTAGTTTATTTCATAGAGCTAGCCATGTTTATTGAGTGGAGTCCTTGATATGCAATCATAGTGGTGGGAATGCTTAACGTGTTTTGTGCTCACTTTGTCTGTAGCGCTCGAACTATTTATGAGCAGCCAATCCAGGCTGCGGCAATAAATCTTATAGAATTTTTAGGAAGTAAGCAAAATTATGCAAAGAAAAATTGAACGTTGGCAAATTTCAAGGGAAATTCAGTTAAGTTCGAGCTCTCAGACTGAGGCGACTACAATAATTCATTTTCGTGAAGTATTCTTCGATTCATGTGCATAGTATCCGGAGCTAGATGAAAGAAGAAACCACATAGTCGTTACAATGATGGGAAGTTTCCTACGATACAAAAAGATGCCACTTGTTAAAGGTTCTGCAGCAGCATTTTTGCAACTATATTGTGGCCGATATAAAATGAAATAGAAAAGGCATTAGATTCTCACTAAGATGATATGATATTAGCATAGACAAATGATGAAATATACGAGCCATTAAGATTATGAGAAGTTCCATAAATTGGTTAGGAATTTAAGTGTAGCAGTAAAATTAAAACTGCTGATTGTGGCATCGATTTAAAAAAAAAAACGAAGCGCTAGGGTAGATCCATAAGTCGAAAGGTTTTGGACGTCCATAAGCCGGTTTTGGACGGATACGTAGGGTTCTTGCCGAGAATGATATATCCGGTTTAATGATAGAGCGAAGAAATTTTATTGTTACATTATTCGCTTGTCTCAGATTCAATGCACTAAGTTCGCATTTTAGGTGAAACTTATAAGCTCGGCCGCTCAAAAATATAATATAACGTTGATGATGCAAGAAATAAATTTGCCAATAATACATTAACTTTTCAATTAATTGCTACAATCGCCGAATCACCACTTCCACATTTTCGGTATTTGTATATAATTGACGCAGTATATTTAGTATTTTATAGAAAGAAACAGAGTTTGCGCTGTTAATGTGAAGTAATCATATTTGCATGTTTGGCTCTGATCGTTGGCGACATAGGTCATTATCTTGAGTGGGAACTTGACCTAAATGTGCACAAGTTATTTTACGAGTCACTTGTTGAGCTTCCAAATTGTTGACCCTTTTGAACGGTGGGTTCGCAATTGAACGCGGCGCCAGTGAATTAGAATGGGAACGCCGCACGTCCAGCGGCTGGCGTTGATGCACGAGCGCATATCGCAGTTTTTATATTCATGTCTTTTTCAGTTGCCCGCCACGGAAGGGGAACTCTATGGAACTGAAGTACTTTTCTTTGAATATTTTTTTTTCTTCTCACCGGAAGTACCTCCATGGAAACAAAGTTTATGATAAAGAGTTTTTCAAGGAAAGAGTATTCTTTGCTTCATTTCTCTTTGATTTGCTCTATTATTTACTTTTATTTTTTTAGAATTCAGAATGTTTTGCGATCGCCGCTTTCTGGCAGCGATTCACATCTCGCCATCCATCATCAGGGTACGTCAGTATGACGACGTAGCAGTGTTTTGCCTATATTATTTTTCGCTTTGCAAGTGTGCAGAACGGCTGAGTAACTAGGTGCAGTGTTTTTATGAAGAAGCGGGTAGAGGGAGGCTACTCCTTAATTGTTTCCCACTTTTCAGCACTCGAAGTGCAGTAATGACAGAGCAGAATGCTGCACACCAGCCAAATGTGTTCACCATTTGTTGCTCCACCTGCTTGAAGTTTAGACCTCAAGACTTTCCCAAAATGTGAAGAGAATGTCACTTATTTGCACAGTGACGATGTTTAACATGTTTATTATGTATTTGCTGATGCTAAAGTGTGTCGTACTCTCTGTGCTAAAAGTTACTTTCAATTTTGTAAAAAAACTCCCTCAGAGAAATATTTCTCTCTATTAAAGATGAAGTCTTTACCAACTTTCATTTCACATATTTAACTAGCATATATTTATTGTCGTTTGCTTATCGTCGTCGTATGTTATCATTGTTGAACGTGTCCAAGTTAATTCCAGGGTGTTTGGTTCTTTAGGAAAATGGCGTCGGCTGAAGGTGGTTCGGCTGTTCGACAGAACTTCGCCGTTGAAGTGGAAGCGGCATTGAACAAACAGATAAATATCGAACTATATGCCAGTTATGTCTATCTCAGTTTGGTATGTTCATAATTTCCATCTTTTTTTTTTTAAATCGAATATTCCATTTCCGCACCCTGATTTCGTACTTTGAACAGCGAAATATGCATTTGGTTTTAGGTTACGTTGTAACAGTTCGAAACACTAGTGAAAATAAGCGTGTTCAAAAGAGTGTAAGCTGATATGGAAGGGGGAGTACTTGAAGGACGACCACCCCTGTCTCAGTTTCGTTTAGAGTAGGTGGAATATGAGCATTATTTGCAAATCCGAATTTAAGCAGAAGTTTTTCGGTATTTTTGAAAGTGCACAACGCTGATTGCAGCGATTCGGCTTCTGTGGCAGTTAATTTCAAAACGCATCCGTCAGCGCGGACGATTAATTACTGAAAGCAAATTTGCTGCAAAAGTCACCACTCAGTAGACCGTGTCTGGAGTGTCTTAAATAAAAAGCTCGAATGCACATCTTGCCGTAGTGATAGGCGCTGTGGCGTGCTTTGATCAAATAACGCGGTTCGATGTTTTGGAAACAGTCGAAAAGTTCAGCATGCAGTTGTCGAGATCCTTCAGAGTAAAAATTGGTTTTTGGCCCACCTGATCGGCTATTCAGCAGAACTCTTTTGGAGTCTTTGTGGCATTTTAAGATACCACTAAATGATGCGAAGAAGTGAAGCTGATTAATAAAGGAGGTGGCGCGATATATGTTTCTATTTCTGCCCATCTAACCAACAGTTCCAGTGTTTGCCAACAGATAATTAGTGCATTGAATGTAATAACTATTCAGTCACACAAATTACCTGAAAATTTTTTTCTGTCGTCTAGTTGAAATAAAATGCACCAGTCTTTTAGACACTTTTATGTGGTTGTAACTGTTTTCTTAGTTCGTGGTCAGAGTGAGGATGGTACAGAAGGTCATCCCGTAATTCCTCAGTTTTGCAGCTGTACTCAGATTGATATTATAGAACAGGTCAAGGTGCAGGTATGTGCGCGCAGACGTTGCATTAGCATAATGCGCCTTACAGATATGAATATACAAAAATTAAAAGGTGGATAGTGGTGACCGAGAACGAAATGAGCGACAGCGAGAATATGGTTGCCACTATCTATACTCTCAGCAGAGATAGGAGCCTCCTAATTTAATTTAAGTAAACTCATTAGAGTAATATGTAAAGCGTCGTTGGGTTTGGATGTTTTTAATCAGGGCGATGCTTCAGTAAGCAAAAATTTTTTTTATAATAAATTTCCGGGCAGCGGTTGAGTGCTCAAATGAATTCGAACTATCTACCCTTTCCACCTCCCTCACATCTTACCGACTTACCCTCAACGTTTCAGAAAAGGATCCATGTAGAACTTTATTTAAACCAATAGCTCATCTTTGACCACACTGATTTTGTGCACGATTCCGTATTTGGTTCTGAAGGGGTAAGCTACTGTTTGGTTTTATACAGAATTCCATATCCGAATATGAAGAATAAATTACCCCACTGTTGAAAAATCTTTAATTTTCCAGTAGTGTTGGTATCCGCGGGCCCGAAAGTATAACGGCCTTAAACAAGATTCAGGGCTATGAATTCTTCTGCTGTCGAGGCGAAAAGCCTCGCGGCGAAGCTGGCATGCTTCTAAAATTTGGGGGTCCTCTTTTGCATACCGCGAATAGAACCGGTGAGCATTTGTTAACGCGTTTTGCTACACTGTGCAAATGTAGGCTGCAGTATAAGTGACTCTTCAGATCTTTTGCCTCACCGTAATCGTTTCGAGCCGTTCGCCTTTTTCTCAAGGCAAGGCAGTGCCATGAAACGCTCCTAGTTTTTAGAGCAAATGTATATTCTTCCCGATTCTCACCTAGAAATAAGTTTCCACAGTAATTTTGGCCGCTGCAAGTTTCAAAGTACCTGCGGGATCTCCGGGATTCGAGGACTATCAGATTCCGCTGTTTTCTAAATAGTTTTGAAAATTATATGTCAGTCACAAAAATCAGAGTTTTTCGTAGAAGCGGTATCTATAGCAGCACAGTTTTTTTTTGCCATTAAATTTCCTACCGCTGACAAATTTCGCGGATCGGAAGCTTATTAATAGGGTGGCGTCGACAAACGCGAGTACGCAAGGAGAGCAAAATTTTTTTATCAGAAGACTTGAGTTGTTCGAGGGGTGACAAAAACTACTGAAAAGCAAACTCAGAAAGCAGGTCCACTGAAAAACGTCTCCAGTTTTCGTCGCATTTTCACACTGTAGGTGAGATCCCTATTTTACATTTCGGTTTACCATTGCTTTAGTTCTTTTCACAGAGGGTTCAAGCTACTAGACTGTGTGACATACGCGTGGGCCCATTTAACGTCTTCGTAGCGCGCTTTTTGCAAAAAGCGTATGGAAACCCATTAGTTTGGGTGCCGGTAATTGTCCAAACTCAAAGAGATGGTGGTTGAATGCAGATATCATCTCCGCTTTCTTGTCTCTTCTGCCGCTTAGACGAGATGACTGATTGTTAAGCAAAGGTCTTATGGTGTGTTGTATAAGGAGGTGTTTGATGGGATGCGAAAGAAGGATCTGCGAATACGAATTTCTGCTTTGGATGGACCTAAGCGTTATTCAATAGAGAAAGTGTATTGTTTTACTCGCATTTTCTTGTATTTAGTGCTGAAAATTTAAGGAAAATGAATTATTTGGCAAGGATATTCAAGAGAATTAAACAGTGATAGCTACACTGAAAGGACCACATCTACAGGCATGTTATTTTGATCGTGACGATGTGGGATTACCTAAAATATCGAAATGGTTGAAAAAACAGAGTGAAGAGGAGCGAGGACACGCAATCGGTTTCATGAAATACCAGAACACACGTGGAGGTCGAATTGTCCTTCAAAATATTCAGGTGAAAATTCTTTTCTTCTTCATTCCTTTGCTCCCACTGTCTTAGAAAGACATCTCCCTATTTGCCGACTATCTTTTTTATCGTTTTAAGTTAGCCGTAAATTCTTTGATCTCCTGAAATCTCGAACAAAACATTGGGGGTAATTTTGTAAGGTTTAGCGGGCCAGTAGATTCGTTGAAGAGGTCGAGCCGTTGTTCTTGCCAGCGGAAATTTAACGTTACGCTCGGTGATGAGTTTTTAACCTGCACAGAAAAGCAAATATCTTTCATGTTTTCAAACTTTAAAAAAAAGTTCTACGACGGAATCGAGAAGACGGTTTTTTTAATTTCATAGAGCTGGCTGTTCAGGAAAAAGGATCCTTTTATAGGGAGGCTCTGTTTGTTATTTCGCTGCTGCGTTTGACGTATTATGCTGCCTTAATAATTTTATCCCTTATGCTTTATTCAGCAGCGGTATGTTTTACCGCTGCGTTTCACAATCGCATAACCTAATATATTGCATTATGAAATTCATATGAAATTGAGAGCTTGCATTCTTATATATAAGTTCACTTCGTTCTTATAAGAAGGATGGCGAGAAAAATGAAGAGATTAACATATGAAGTCAGAGGGTGTAAATCATCACCCCCAGCCAGTGGCTGAAAATCACATTGGGGAAATGAAAGTCGGTGTCCAGATCGATTGTTTGCAACGGGATGCTAAAATACGTCAGTGAGCAAGCAGTTCTCGTCAGTAGCATTAAAATCTAGATAGATTTATACTACTATCTCCGAATCGTTGTCTTAAAGAAGTAGTTTTAATGCTAAAAGAGGATTGGTCAAGTGCACTTTGAACTTGGAAATGTGGGCTTTATGAGTGTTTAATGGGTTCATCGTCATTATTGTGCTTCTAAACAAAAAACGTTCATTTGAGTTATCAAAGAAAGTCGTTATTTGGTTAGCTCGGAATTTTTAAAACTTCATTGTTTTTTGAGGTGTTCATAAAATACTGATTTGAATAAGTTTAGAAGGGTTTTTAAACGAATTTTGCTACAGAAACCAGAAAAGAATGAATGGGGCAGTGCGCAGGAAGCATTCGAGGCGGCACTTGAACTCGAAAAATTCAACAACAGTGCTCTTCTCAAACTTCACGATGTGGCTGCATCGCATGACGATGCGCAGATGTGTGACTTTATTGAGGACGAATATCTTCGCGATCAGGCACGTCTGCCTCATTTATTTGTTGCATTCTTAAGCGAAAACTGCTCATTTGTTTGTTGCGATGCGGTCGCCTACCAGCAGACATTTTCGGGCTAAACAAAGTTTTTGAGAACCACCTTCGTATAAGTTTGATCACCGTGTCCTTTATATTCACGGCTTCTTGCCGCAGCTTTTGACTGTCGCTTTTATAGTTCCAGTTTATGTTATTTCTACAAAAATCAGATTACGACCTTTTATTCTTATGGCAAAACTGAAAAGTAGCACCGGAAAACTACTGAATGTCCGTAACTAGTGAATTTCTGTGACAACCGTGAGTACAGGCTCTCACAATTATGTCCGCATTTTGCATCAGCCGAAGGTTTAATGTAGTCGATGATATTGTGCATAAAAATTCGATTAATTTCAGGTTAGGAGCATCGAGGAAATCAGCAAATTCGTAACGAATTTGAAACGAGTAGGGCGAGGCCTCGGAGAGTATATATTTGACCGAGAGCATTTTGACGATAATTAAACATCGATCACTTTTCGTGCACGAGCATCCTTTTATGAATTCCTTTCCAAGTGAACTTTCCTCAGTGAAAGGTTGTAAGTGATTTAACCTGAAGCGTTGACTTGAGTAATGAGCGATGCGCTTCTACTCTAGCTCCTAGCAGCATAAAGCCTGCTGTCTACTTTTGCTTCATTGAAGCATAACTTGAGCGATATTCTCATCTCTTTATTTTTTATAGATTACTTCCGATCGTTCTTATTGTTTAAATGTTGTTTGAGAGTTTTTAGACGCTTTTCGTTCGTTGGATTTTTTGAATTTTTGTATTCTCACATCTGCAAATTGAAACTCGATTAATTCTTATTCGACTACCTCATCCAGAAACGTTGAGTTTTTTTTTTCGTTTTGTATGCAGGGAATCTCTTTATTTTCTTCTGTTTCATCACTCGCGATGTGTATTGTTGTTTATATTTTTCGACGCTCCGTATTGTTTTTTCCCATAAAGTTTTCTTTTTGAATATATACCCAACATAACGTATGGCGGAGAAGGTAGGCGTTGTGTGTAATTGCTGAGGCGATTCCCAGAAGGAAGGAAATCGGTCTCTTTGCCAGGAAATCGCGGCGACACAAGGACTGTTGAATTTTTTGGAGAATTTCGCAGGTTTTGTCCAGAAAAATGTCGTAAATAGTGAAACGTTGAGTAACAGTGGAGCTTTTCCATTCGTTTGGAATTGCTCCGTTTGAAAAATAACAGTAGGGTGGTTCTGATCACCGTCGGTTTTTTAAAGTACAATTTTTGCTGCCGATGCTACTCTTAGCCAGTTAAATTTCCAGCCTGATCCATATTTTGAAATCTTTGTCACAAATTCCCAAAGTTTGACGCCCTTTGTGTACATAGCAAAATTAAGCAATAAGCTTTTCAACAATAACAGCGCCAAGTGGGTGTGAATCTTGCAGTGCAAGGGTCGGTTTCTAATGTGTAATTTACTACTTCAAGAACCAGGTAATCAGCAGAAAGCGGGGATGGTTGAAGATTTCGAGGAGTCATCTTCCGGAAATGGCAAGATTTCCGGTGGTTCTCTTTTTGTTTAGCTTATCAGGAGAATCTCATCATTCGCTGTTCACTTGAAACAACTACAAGCAAATCTGCTTAGATTTCAATCGCGCAGTGCAAGAAATGATCGATAGCATCTTAATTTGGGCTCTAGTCAGAAATGTGTGGGACCATTGTGTGGGATGCGCACATCCCGTCATTGTGATGTACAGCACAATAGCTGTGCCACTTGTGAGCAGGACTGCACAGTTGTGTCGGTTTAGTACTTCAGAGTACTTTTCCGTATGGCATCAGCTTCTCAAGAAATATCGCCTGATAAATGTACATGGGGAACGGTGTTACTTCATCAATACGAGCACTCGGCTGGGTTGTTAACGTGTCGATATGCGGGAACAGGAAATCTCGTTTTGGCATTATGTGCGCTAAAGGATGATGCTACTTTGAGAATATAACTGCACAGAGTTATGTTGGTAGCGTCAGAACGCAAAGAACGTTGGCGTGGTAATATGGGAACAATGAATATCGGCTTGTTAATATGGAAGAGGGATGGAATCACTTTATTGACAGTAGAGGAGCGTGAGGAACAGTGTTGCTGTACAAATCAAAGTGAACAATAAAAAGTGCTCTTTTATCGCTGAGAAGAGATGAGGAAATATTTGCGCTGAAATGAGCATATTTTACTTCGCAGTGCAACGATGTATATCATTTTCGCTATGTGGATGCAGTTCATGTACGCGTTGTCCTCATTCCATTCAAAATGAATGAGTTGTCTGTTCGCCCTACTGTGAAGCATAACGGTCTGGTTTGTTTGCAGCGATTTATCATGCAAATATTACTTAGTGGTTCCGAGTTCAACCGTTTTAGGAATCAGTACAAGTTTTCGCAGTTTTTGCGCAAAATTTTGCAGCTTATTTTGTTCTAGCTTACGTAAAATTACTTTTATAGCTGTCAAGATTTTGAAGTAATCCTTCTGACAGCTTCCTCAAAACTTTATCGTGCTTCTCTCAGTATGTTGTGCAGCAGCAATTTTATCTCTACCCAGATAATATCGATTTTCGCCTTCGATTTTAGCTGTTGCAGCAACTTTAGGAGTAGCTTTATTACTATTTTGGAGCTGTCTTATGGTGATTTCACACAGCTTTTAAAGTTTATTCCTGGTAAGCTTTGCACTTTTCCCTATAATAGACTTTATTCTTGTTGTTATGAGAGGTTTTACTATACCGGTAATTTATGCAACAGGGACACCTAGTGTCCCTGTTTTCGATAACTGTAAAACTTAACAGGAGAATACCGCAGACTTTGCAGTATCAGTGATCACTCATCACGTCATTCAGTGCAAGGTCTGGAGGCACACATCGGGCTGCAATTACGCATACACAATGCCGTTGGCAGATGTTACGTAAAACGGCGGCTTTGTTGTCGCAGTGGACGGACACCAAACTCATGTATGGAATCGATTTGGCGCTGTGTGTGTGGCCAAGCTTCTTATAACGCTAACTTAGAATCTAAGTTGCATAGCGCTTTCGTTCTTGTACATTCTTGTCGTATGCTTGTTTCACAGCTAATGGTGAAGCCGTATCATTTACTCGGTTTATATATTGTTGGGAAATATTTCATATCGTCAAATTAAAAATATCGTGTTTTTTGCACCTCCAGTTGCACAATGCCGGCCATATTTTATAATTGGTTCAGAATATAACGCCATCACTTGAAGTTCATTTTGCGATGTTTTAATTCTTTGAAGGATAGTAATATCTCGGTTAATGGTGCATGTATTATCATTGAAGGGATCTGGAAATGAGTCTGTTGTTCGCCTCATATTTTATAATTTTCTTCGGCGGCAACTGTGAGATTCTTACTGATGAGGAACATTTTTGCTTTGAGTTTCTTGACGAATAGTCAAACTACTGTACTGAAATCCTAGAAAAGCGCTTCATGTAAGGATTGTGGATCCCGCCTACTGCATAGGTCATTCTTTGACCATTCTCTACTAATTTCCAACAAGAACGTTGACATAATCAACTAACACAAGCGCCAAATTATCGTCTTTTTCGAAATATAGCATGTATATAGCATGCAAATATAGCATGCACATGATCACTAAATTTAATCAGTTCAGCATTTAGTTGCACTGCCAGGCGGAGATGTGATGCGTATTGTGGTTATGTTCACCTACCTACTATCACGTTTTATGTCTTTCTGATTGTGCAGTTTCTTCTCATTCATAATAGCGGCCACCGTAAATAAGGATTGTTTTTGTTCTGTCATGTTTTATTCATTTTTCATATCAATACTGGGATAATATGAGAATAAAGTTACTAACAGCAATAAAAAAATTTGGAACTTATTGCCGGTATGCGTTGTATCTGAAGGAGTTACATCGACACGAAGTATCGCTTAGTGGAAGAGTAAAGAGCAGTTGAGACGCAACTTCATTCGTGCAATGCTGGAACGATTCTATTTGCTCAGCAACCTGCACTCACTTACTCACTCTCTTCCTCTCACCTTCTGTTTTCTGTCTTTATAGTTGTTCTAACTGACATCTCAGATGCGCCACTCCTTTACTGGCGTTTGCATTTAAAGGTATAGTTGAGCAGGAGCACTTAAATCTCGACTTTTATGTGTTATGAAAAATGTAGACGGGCAGTATCCCATCGATAACTTCGCCGTTTTATACTAGAGCAAGTTGTGTGAGTGCTTTATCCGTCAATGTCAACAGCTGCGTTCAATTTGGTTTGTATATGCCTCAGTTAGCAGTTGCTGTGCGGTAAAATGCTTTCGCCATTCCACACGTCTCAATTTTTTCTTCCTGCATACTACTATATGGTTAGTGGTGGTGTATGTGAAGGATTTTTATGAAAACTTTGAAAGGTCTCTAATCTTTTTTCTTTGAGTTATACTCAATTTCAACCGTTCAAATAAAATTCCTCACAGCTAAAACGAATTCACTTTTATTTTCAAAAAAGTATTTGACCTTCTAAAAAATTTGATTTAAACGATTTGAAAGATTCAATCGCTTTCAGAAACTCCTCTGTGGATTTATCGATTCTGCGTTCCACCTAAAATCCATTGGCGATTTGCACGATCCAATTTATTTAAAAACCGATACAGTTTCAAAGGGCAGCTAACAGGCATAGGTTAACTCGAGAGTGAAAATGAAGGTGTAATAAGTTGTGTGAGAAGCAGACATCTTCCCGTCTTCCCTCACTTCCATAGCTGAAACTCTTCACATCTGATAATTTGCTTATATACGACGCAAGAGAAGTCAAAAGTTAATAAACGAAGGTTCTAAGAAACAGTTAACGGGAACTTTGCACGATTAATCTCCAGCAGCATTAAAACTATGATGCGAACGAAGTAAATGAGCTTCATTCATTTTAATTGAGTATGGGTGCGGTTTGTATGATTAGCTGCTCTAATCTCTGTAAGTGATAGTGAGCAAACAAGGCGTGATGGCATTAAAAAATTAAGTCAGAATAACTTTAGTAGGTTGTTATTGAACTGAACTCAAAAAATTGTGTTTTTTCTTTAGTTCGTTGATGTATCGCTGTCGAATTAAAATCTGCTTAAAGTTTGACAGGAAGGCTGTTTGGAGCTTTGAGAGGCTGTTTTCTTGAGCTGAAAATATAACTGCTAACAGTCCGTATGAATCACTTTGATCGTAATTTCGAAACAGCATTATGGCCATCACGTTATCGACGCACATTTATAAGTTTCTTTTTCTCAGCTTTGTATGCAAATACATTCTCATTCACTTCTCGAGTACCGCATCCGAGTTGACTAAAATGTGGCACTTATTTGGAATATAAAACAATTTTATTGGTACGACTGGCGTTGGATTTTCATAAGAGCCTATGTGCGTCAAACGACTGAAATTAGATCCGTTTCGGTAATCCTATCAGCTCAGTGTTCGTTTATCATTTTAACTGTTAGGTGTTCATGCTTTTTAAGGCACTAGAATTTCTATTTGCTAACTTATTCTTTAAGCATTCATGCACAAAATATCGTTATTTGTCTCGGAAAGTGCATTTATTAAGCAACAGGTGTCTAATGTAGACTCCTAGATGTTGTTGCCTTATTCTTTGTGAAGGATTTTGAATGACAGTGGTTGCCGAAGGTGAAGAATGTTCGTGCTTGATTTCATGTAGAAGTTCAATTAAATGTTTCCAGTACGGAAGTTACCATTTCGCTAATAAACTGCATTAGACGTCGCGCAATCATTTTCAACATTTCTCATTTATCTTCCGACAAGTAAATTTTTTCCATCGTTCAGCCGCCTGCATCCTAACTGCTCCTAGCGTGTCCGTCTTATTTCAATTTCTCATTTTACAACCATCCTTTTCGTCGAATCTTTTCCTGTCGTTTAGTGTTTTCTGAATGAAATTTGCAAGTGTATTATTTTTCTCTAGTTAGGTAAATTCATTGCTGTGCATATGAAAGACTCAGCAAAAATGAGTTTCATCCCTTATGTATATTATTTTTGATTTACAGCGCAAACTTAATAAGATGCTCGTTATTCTGCGTTAAATTTGCCCTCCATATTATTACCACACAAGCATTTGCAAAAACTATCGTTATCTTTTTTTTTAGTGTACGTCGAACGCAAACTCTTACTTCTTTTTTGTCCCATCGCTAAAGAGAGAATATCCGTATTTATGTTGTGCATCTTTGCACATATTTTGCACATTTGGAGTTGAACAAGTTAATCTTATGTATGGAGTAAAAACTAGTTTTTGTTCTAAGCGGAGACGAACGCATTATTCCGCTAACGGGACGATGTTACTTAACTTTCGAAGAGACCGCTGATTGGCATATATGTGGTGACGTGTTGACAGACGGAATGTAGCTCTAGAAGGCTTTCTAGCGCTCTGCTTCCCTGAAATGCCGTCAATTTCTCCTCATTCCTCGACGTTTTATTGCCATTTCCACTATGCGTACATCTTAATAAATGATCCTTTTGCATTCAACTTTGGTTCACGTTTGACTCATTTTCCCTCATTCATTTCTTGGAATCTTTTTGCTCCTACCGACTCTTTCTATGCTCTTTTGTGAGCTCACAATTGCTGAGGGAATTATGAAGAAATCATCCCTTTGTGAATGTGCGAATTTGTTTCTGTCAACGCATTCGGCACTTTTTTTACTCGGAAGCCATAGCTAATTAACATAGCTACTGGTATAGGTTTAGAAGAGAGATCAGACTGTGGGAATTATGAAACTCAGTGACTATTATCTATAAAATAAGACTGGATGTTTTAAGAAGTTATGGGTATTTTAAACCGCCAACAAATTTGCTTATTCATAGGAAGTCGTATTTTGGCCGACAGACTTCAAAATCGGTCTTGCGAAGACAACGATTTCTCTGGAGCAGATTCGCACAAACTCCGTCGGAAAAATTAAAATCTGAATGCGCCGTTTGTTTAATTGTTTGCCGGCGAATTTTGCAACAAATTTATTGGATAAACGGGATTGCAAAAGAGCATATCATGCAGCCTTGTATCGCACGTTTTTTCATTTGTTTTCATGGGCACTTTTATTGCATCCTATATTCTCGTTGTTATCACTGTTCACTTTCAGCTCAGCTCTGAGCAGATGATCAAACGAAAACGGTTTCTGGACTTAAGTGCAGGTTGGTCTTTTCTTTTTCCCTTCTTCTTATCTATTCGTTGAAGAGTGAGTGCACTTAACTTTTATAATCACCAATAATCACCAGATGGAAAGTTTTCTGGAAAAGAGGTTTCCTATCGTTGTTATTTCTCTTACGAAGTGGTATGGCGTGATATTGCTATTGAAAGACAGCGTGTTTCTGTTGGAGAAGTGAAGCCACATAATTCAAAGTTCTCTAAGAAACATGCGGTCTTGGTTTTATGAAGAGAGAGAAGTGGTTGTCGGTCAAGAATTCTGCCTGATTAGCAGTTGCAGTGTTCAGTGAAGAAAATCACTGCATAGTTCTATTCACTTCGCTATGATTTCATTTTCGCGTTTGTTCTTCAAATGAGAAACTCGAAGAAAGAACAGTCCTTTTCTGTCAGTAGCAAAAATAAAGCCACTTGGTCAAAGTATGCTCATGAGTAATAAAAAAACTTGTTAACCTGATGACAACTAATTTCCTTTTTATGCAAGTGTTTATTCATTTCTCATTGTTTTTCTCGTTTAATTCAATTTTCTTTATGTTCATAGTCATTCTTCCGATAAGAGTTCATTGTTTTCGATGTTTTCCTATGAGCACGCATAACTTTGGCGCCTTCTCTTTTCGAGATTATTCATTGCGAACGCCACAGATAATTTCTCTTTTTGCCTGTGCTTGCTAATTTTGCACTTCATCACTTTTATGCACTGCTGTATGTCTCTGAAGAAAGTGTACTATCGTATGTTCATGCCCGGAATTATTGGACAGTTTATTTGCTCGTCCTCCTGTTTGTCCAACCTGCATCAAAACTTATGGTGGGGAGATCTGTAGGATGTAAATTTCGGTATAGCATGATCTGATTTCCTTAGTTTTGTAGTGTTTGCTACGTTTTATATGAATCATAGATGCCTAAAAAGGCTGTAGAATTTCCATCTCAAGTATATTTCGCTATTAATCAATGCGCTATAAAAACGAATTTCAAAGCGAAGATTTCTTGCCTACTCTTTTCTTTCATTTCTCTCTCCTTTTTTAAGGCAAAGCACGTTTTTAGGTGTTTCGTCATTGCAATTGCCATGGTGACGAGTGAGAAAACTTACGTCATGTTAGCCTTCTTCCAGGTGTCTTCATTTTTGCTACAATTTGCGTGATTCCGGTAATGGATGGTTGCTGTGAGTGGATTATTCATTTCACTTCAAATTTTCACGTATTTTGCAGAAAACGTGCTTTCATACTTCTTCATTAGAGGCAGAGGAAAATTAGGAAGTCTCTGCTGAGGTGAATTTTCTTGATGCTAAATTTTACCTGTTTAATGCCCTAGTTTTGGGATACACTACTAACATTTTGGAAGTTTAGTTCGAAAACACTCTCAGGACACCTCACGTTTCCCTTTTTCGTGATTCATTTTATTGCTCAAAAATACGATTCCACTTATTTTATAGTACACTGCTTCCTACTTGTGCGACAGGTGTCATGTGCACTGGGGTATGTAAAAAGATGCTAGAATTTGTTGAGGAAAAAGATTATATTTGGTAAAGCTTGTTGTTCTTGTGATTCCTAACGTTGTAGTATTTGAAAGCTTCGTTTGCAACAGCTACGGGGATTAAGTCCATTTAGAAATAAAGAGAAAACGGGTGAAGATCGACACATGATTCGAAAACCGATAAGCCCGTTCAAAGGAGCTGAGACCCGGGCAAGTTTTGGTAACTTTAATTTTTGCTTTGAGGAATGTTTTATTGAATGCATTCACCATTTCCTCTTTCTTCTTCCTCGTTTACTGTTCTTCGCCGAATAAAACATAAAAGAGCGCTGAAAGGTGAATCCTTGCATTCTTGTGTTTGAGCTTAGGTGACGAGATGATATGGATGTATGATCTTTTAGACAGTGGGAGGACAGGGCGTTGATGCGTCATTATGCTGGAGCATAAAAGAAAATGTGGGATTTATGTAAGTATTACTTGCCGGTTGCTATTTGCTGCTGGGAGTATTAAACATTGCTGCGCTGTTTAACCGCCCATGGTGCTTTATTTTACGTACAATTGAATATTGCGTTTTTCTAAAGTCGCATTGTGTCTCTTTAATAGTTGCAGCGTAACCTCATTTCTTTGCTGTATAACTTGAACTAGGAAATCCTCAAACAAGTTGAAAACATTTTTGGGAAAATGCGTAGAACGCTGACTAAAATTCTGTCACATGCATGCAACCTTACTTTCCATATGTTTTATAGACTGAGAAATGGAAACCCTCATTTCTTACTTGCTCTGCGAATTGAAGTTCTTGTTTCCTATCAAACAGTTCATCGCGTCCAATGAGATAGATCTGTTTCGTCTTTTGGTGGTGTTCCCTTGAGTGAAGATCGGCCGGAAGAGTGCCTCAGTGTATGCGCTTCATAATGTCACAGTATTATGACGACCAGTCCAATTGCATGGCAGTGGCTAGTGTTTTCCTTCAGATGCCACAAAGTGAGAGAGTATGAACGCAGTTTGAGTGTGCTTATAATCAGATGTCGCAGCAAGCGGGACCCCAGCGAGCAGCTCCTTCAGGCGGTCATCGCTAATGTATTCGGCATCAAGCTGTTATCTCTCTGGAATGCCGTTCTTTCGAGAGCAATTTTGTGTTTCTTCGACGATGTCTTTTTCGCTGTGCTCGTGGTTTAAAACACTTGGGCAATAGAAAGTAAAAGAGCATTTTATTCTTTTTGGCGAAATTATTTCGTAAAGGCCAGTTGCTTCTATTTCATACTTAAGCGAAGTGCTTGCTCGTATAAAGTGTGATAAGGTGATATTCTGTACCATTTCACACTACTTCCTAAATTGTGAATGAGGTAGTGGGCACTTTAACCTGTTGCGGAAGATGCGTGGGTTGTCAGTTCATTTATAACATGTTTTACCCCTTGATGGTAACTTAGTGAATCCGGCGTGCCGTTTCAGTTGATTCAATCAGAGTGTACTTCAAATGCTGCCTACAAAGTGAAGTTCTCCAAATAATCATAAAAGAAATGAATTTCATATTGCGGCAGAAATTTGTGCACCGTTTCAGGTCACTTCCAAATGATCTTTTCAGGCCGAGTGTAAATTTTCACTCTGCAGAATCGAGAGTGCCTTCAATTTCTTAACAATATGCCGTTACCTTCTGATTAGTAGCAAAATTTGCGAAATAGATGCAATATTCAACGAGAATCATTCGCTAACAATTGTGAGAAGGAATTTCCTCAAGAATCTGCTTTAATTTTTTTCATCTTTCTCTTGTCTCTTCCCATTTTTTACTTGAATATTCCTTCTTTCAATATTCTTATTTTGTTTCCTTTTCGACGATATTTCTTTATTAGCAAAACTCGCGCTGAACAATCTTCAACAAAACGTCATTCAATGAGTTTTGATGCCATCCTTCATTAAATGTCTTTTGCGTCCATCAGGGAATTGCTTGCTGCACACGTAAATGATTCATAGGTTTTCCGAAGTGAATGTAAACATTGAAAAATTTCTTCAGAGAGAGCGATAATAGGTGCCGTTGCTCATCGAATTGTTTGAGTTTTGCCTTCGAATGTTGCTTTGATGTTGTTAGTACGTTGTCCAATATCGTTAAACTGTAATCTAGCCACTTCTTGTTCTGACTTCACCATTCCCTCAACACTACATCAATTCTCATCTCATTAAAAACCATACATGGTGCATCATAAGTGAAAGATTATGCTGAATAACAGGATCTCATTCGTGAGCACATGTAATGGAGGTGGGTTTAGTTCTGCATTTGCAAAGTGATGGAGAAATGTGCAATTTAAAACGAATGTTCCCATATTCGCGTTTCGATTTTCCTCATCATCGATCACTGCGCCTTTCTTCTCCACAGATTTTCGTCATGAGACAAAAGGTACTTATGTCTCGAATAAATCTCAGCTTAGGTGAAGTTTTTACAACTTTTTTTTCAGTCATAGAAATTCTTGCCGATATTCAAAAAATTGATCACCTCTTTAGATGACATATCATGTGCTAATCAGAGCAACGACGGACTACATGCAATGGAAAAGTAACTCATGAGCTGCCAACTAACTCGACGTTCGAACGGCGCAAACAAAAGCTATCGTTATCTATATCCGACACCAGACTCATAAGTTGTGGAAACTTAGACTGGAAGCTCCAATATCAGCGTTTATAAACATTTCCATCGGGTCCATGTTGCTACATCCTTCATTTTTTAAAGCCGTTGTGTTACAAAACATCTCGGTAAATACAAGATGGCTGAGAAGTAGCAATGGGTTTTCACGTGATCGATCTCTCCCATTTTATGTCAGTTATTTTAATTTGGTACTACGAAAGGTTCTCAGACTTTGAGACTGGTACTATGGAATTTCCTTAAGAACCATGTGTGTATGCAAAACAGCCTTTCCGTGGACGTTTTCAGAAGCCGAACTGAAGAAGCATTCTTTCTTGTGGGCAGAAAGCTGCCGCATCGCTAGTGCGATGCAGTGCCGAAAATTCTGAAAAAGTCTATGGAGCTTATGGCACCCAGATGGAATTGTTGACCAGCGTTTATTGTAATTTTCGAAGACGGCGACTTCCTCAGATAAAATTTTTTAAAGCTTCCCAGAAATATGCAGAATTCGCAGTTACATCTCCACAAACAAAACACTGCTAGTTTTGAACCACTTTTCACATTGGCATATTTACGTGTAGGCAGGACGAACCTTTTATTGGGCACATATCCGTCTGTGGTGTTGTGTTTAAGAAGTGGTTGAACCATATGAATACGTTCCAGTAAAGGCTTCTTAAACCTTTGTGGTATGGTAGAGTGAAATTATCCATAAATTCCAGAAATATTGGTATTTCAACCGCTGGATGAACTACTTCGATTGAAGGGTTAGTTCATCAAAAAAAAGAAGTCCACTGCGTACTTCTTCCGACTTTTTTTGCAGAGCTAGTGCAGACGTGGTAATTACAAAGTGACAGAGCAAATGCATTATGTTTGCGTCCTCATGAGCAAGTGATATTCCTCAAAGGCTTTATGGCTTAAAACCTAATCTTCTCAGTTCTCTTGTTCTATGAAAAACTTTAACATACTGAGTCTCCTATTGCACAAATTTCAAGAAATATGGCTTCCAGAGAAACTTTAGATGAAGAAATTGCGCGCCTCAAGATGATCGCATTTATTGAAACTCAGTAAAAATATAGCGCATAAAAGAAAATGCACTTACATAGCAGTAGTGAAAACAAATATGCTTGTAGGAGCATTTTATTTTGCCAGTTAAATCCCAAGGTTTATGTGCTTTCTTTATGATTCAAATGTTCGCTCTATCTTCACTACAATGCTAAAATTGCTGGAATCGCGGCCGATGAATGCAGTTAACAGTAAGAGATTTTCCTGCTGCAAACGCAGTAAAGTTGGCAAGTGGTCGAGAGGTGTCTGAGAAGGATGAACACCTTTTTTAAAAAGAAGCCTGCGGAGAACGGAGGTGTGTAGTAGAAGAAGGTGGTAAGAAACTCGTTCAACGCGTTCAGATGGAAAGGTTTTTTCTCTTTTTTGAAATGAAACGGAATCCCGCTAATCGACTGCTTGGAAGGAAAAAAGAATGGCGAACATAACATCAACTTGCATCGAAAAGTTCATGCAATTTGATCCGAGGGAATCTGCCATTTGCACAACAACAACCCCGTCGAGAGCTCTCAAATTCTGATTTTTACATCTCGAAATTGCAGCTTTATTTAACTTCACCACTCATCATGCAATCAGATCGCGGCATCCAGTAGTTATATTATTTTTTATTCGGAACACCATCATCGAGGAAAGCGATGCGAATGCGATGAGGAAGTCAAGTCAGCTGTGGAGGCTTGAGGCATTCTTTAAATGATGTGATACATTATTTCTTTCAGTGGTTTGAAGCGATGTGGGCCAGATGTCAGAACTGCGCTGATACTCCAAAAATTGTTTTCCTATGATTATTCCAACTGTACCATTGCCGATACTTGAGATACCTCTATGCTTTTCTCAGTTCTCAGTGGTATTCTTCGCAGTGCTTGGCAACTGTTGATGAAAACCATTTCCAAAACAATGAAAAATGACAAGCTCCCCTTTGAATGAGGTATCACTGCTTGTTTCAAAACTTGATACTACCCTCTATCCGCCCACCTCTGTCCTTATTCATGAAAGTGTGGTGAATGTGATTGATGTGTTCCATTGCTGCTTGTTGTGTTCCTACATATGCTTTTCTAAGTTCAGACACTTCCACAGCAAATATGAGTTGCATAAGTGGAGGCTAACCGCGCATTGAAAGGAAACTGATGGCAGTCATACCGCATTCACTCTGATTTAACTTATTGCACTTTCTTTTGATGATGATCTCACAAGCATTTTTTCATTGTTTTTGCACTCCCCAAATTTCTATTTATTTCATTGTTCTCAGTCAACCTCCTCCCACCTTTATATCCTTATTTTTTAATTCTAGCGTTTACATCACTTACAGATTCGTTGTTCATTTTTTATTGTAAGATTATTCATTTCGTCCCACCAATGACTAAGATCGCGTGTTTAAAAATTTGCTGCCATCATGCAGCTTTCATCGCATAATCCTGAAATCTCATAGTTGGTTATTTTTATTCGAGTTTTCCGCATATTTAGGAGCAATTAGATCCAAAACGATGGAGTTTGTTCCATAAAATTCTCATCAATAAAATTTTCCACTTATCTTATCATATTTCATATTAGTTTCGAGAAAAAATGTGCATATTTCAGAGGCGTCAAAAAAACTGCGTTCATTTTAACACCGGGGGAATTTTTATTCTTCACCCATTGGTCATAGAAAAATAAAGTAATTTTCGAAGATTTCTAAGAGTAGTGGAGCTTGTCATGTGAAATATTGAAGGCAATATTTTGCACACGTTGCTTTTTGGTGTTAATCAATGAAATCAGTTGAGGATTATGCAAATACGTACGCCATACCGCATATTTCAGTGTATTTTTTAGTTCTTTTAATTCAATTCAATTCCTTTCAATCTCAATTTTAACAAACTCGAAATGTAGCACTTCAGAACTGTTTGCAAAATATATATTAGGTACTTTTTATATCTTGGGCAGTGTATTCTTCAAAGTGTTTTTAAATTGAAGTATTACAGTTTTATATTGCAAGTATATAGTGGAAGCTTTTTTAAAGCTATTCTTAGCGAAGAGGGATAGAGCGTGCGATTTTTCGTAGATTATGTTGCCCAGTAATATCGCATTCTACTGAGTACCACACAGCTCTGTCCGCACCTCTTATGTTCGCTGATGATCGTCGGGTCTGAAAAGCAGTTCGCTATAGTTTATTCAGTTCAGTTTGTTTTCAGCTTGGCTTTGGAGGTTTGCTGGCTCTAATCAAGTCACCATGACTGAGGTGAGATCATTTTCAATCAATTAGCATAATTGTTCGTTAGATCGCCTGTAAATTCTCGATAATTTTTCTCGTAAGGTTCCGAAATCTAGCCCACTAAGAGCGAATTGTTGCTTCCTTACTTGAAAAAAGTATAGTTTACTTGTCCCTAAATGTATATAAAATACTCGATAATATACTTCGCATTAGTTGTTTACAAAGAAGTGTTCACATAGGCCGTCAACTGATTCAGTGTTTTACCTGGGAGGGACAAACAGAAGAATGCTGGGCAGTGGAACTTGAATGAGTGGCACATAGCTAAGCAAATAGGCCGCAAATGCATTTTACGACAGTATAGTGCATGGGTAAGATGTGGGCTGTTTTGAATTGAACTTGCTTATTGTAGTAAGAAGGAGACCTGTTTCACAGCTTGAAATTACGAGATTAGTGTGCTGGAATTGTCGTTGAAGTGATTCCTCATCGGTGATTGTGAGTAGTTCAAAACAACTTCGGCAGTAATGTTTTTGACCGGAGGGCGCGAAGATCATTGATTTGCTGAGGCCACGAAATCATTTTACACTCATGTCGTCGTGCATCACTCTCGCCTCTCACTTATTCTGCGTTCGCCCCGGCTTATTTATCCTATATCTTCGCTTATGATTTGCTTTTTGCATTGTCACTCGTTTACATTTCTTATAGGCTGATTTCGTAGTGTGGTTGGGCGTTTGCTTCGTTGGTGATAGGACATATCAGAGGTTAAACAAACGTACTTCTGCCACTACATAGATCCCTTTATCCTTCTCAATAAATGAACTACTTTTTATATGCTTTTTCACGTTTCTACATATTTTACTGTCACTTGAATAATGTGCTCTAATATAACCGGTTGATTGGAACAGTGAATCATTTCGTGAAGGTTGATATGAGCAAATGGATCCGGCAACGTAGTACTCAGCATATTTTATTACCTCGTATAACGAGATGCTGGATGAGATCGAAGAGGCGCGTGTCATTTATTGAGTACTTGACCTCCTCGAGCACCGTTGCTGGTTCTTTTGTTGTGGAGAAAAGTAGTGTTCGTTTAAAAATGATCTTTGCAATTGCATTTCCAAAACTAATTTTTGCATTCGCGAACCTTTCAGCCGGAAATATAAGCCTTTGGCCAACTGTTGATTAGTAAAACGGAAGTTCAAAAATGATTTAACTTGTGTTATACTCGCCTAATTTTGCAGTGAACATCGCCACTCGTCAAGCATATTTTGACTAATAAAGATTGAATTGCGTAGTATGCTATGACCAGCAGCACACCAACTGAGCATCTGCATCTTTCTGCCTTTTCGCTTATTGTAACTTTGAAGTTGTTTGAGACTCTTATTTCACAGAATTTCAGCACTCTAACGAATTCCATGTTTCGAAAATGGTAATATGCGAAGCAGTTTGTTGTTTTCGTTAAAAACATTAGGCTAAGTTCGGAAGTGTATTTGAAAATACCAATGAGCCAAAGTTATAGCGTGGATCATTTTTTCGGAAGAGGTGCCTACATAAAAGAGAAATTTAATTCCAAATTTTGCTCGATTGCAAACACGGAGAAATTGTTCGGCTATTGTTTCTTCTGTGCTAAAAATTTTGAGAGGTCGTTGTTTGCTCGTACGAGTCGAGTACACACATTAGCTAGGCGTTGGTCGATATAATGCTCTGCCCAGATGATCATTGTATGTAAGCGGGGCAACGAGGAAAAGAGACAAACAGCTTTCCATAACAATATTTACGCCGAAGCTGTTTTTAAATCATCAGTGGAGCTCCACTACCTTATCGCTAAGAAATTGATTGTTTCCAGTATGGCTGGCTGCTGAAGGAGAGGGATGTGGGAGAGTAAATCATCTTGCTGCCATATCCTTGATATCCTAATAAACTAGAAAAGAAACGGCTCAGCAAACTTATTTATGGCATCACAACAAACGATTCGGTCATTTGTGCGCTCATTTTAAGTTACCGATTTTTTTAAACGCTGAAAAAATATGTGGCCAGCCAGGTGTCAGCACTGAGCTCGGATGCAAAATTCTATGGAAATGTAAGAAATGATGTTTTGTAAATTGCAGTTCCTTGGCAAGATGACCGAAAAGATTGAGCAGAAATTCGTGCAAGCTCTACGACTCGAGAGCCATGATCGCATATCGGTATGTGTTTTCGACTTCACTTCAAGTATTTTGCATTTTTTTTCTAATATCCTCGCCTCATTCTCTGCTTTTTTTTTCTCTCTCTTGTTGGTGTAAATAATATTTCTTTCAACTATAAGCGTTTATGGCGTCCTCTTAATCGTTCCTCATAGCTGGAGTTTGTGCTGCAGAAGTTACTGTGATTGATGCTTAGAAGGTTCTATAGAATTTTACGACATAGTAGACTAGTACGAAATTGTGAACTTGAAGTTACTCAGCGGAAACCTTAAGGCCTTTTCAGTTTGTGCTGAGCATCGCTGGTCTCTAAAAATACGCCAAGTTCTGAACCTCAGGCAGCAATAGTTGTCAGGACCGAAGTTATTTCTTTGCGATATAGAGTTTTTTTGCATAATCTGTGCTGTCATGCCGTTGTGCAAAAAACGAAGGTCTTACTTCGGCTATTTGGTGCTAGGATCTTATCACATCATGTCCTAGGCCAATAGTTCTTCTCATGGTAACTTCTTAACTGTAAGTCTTCTCAGTTAGTTATCGCGTGGGGTTGAGCGAAATCACGAAATTTTGCTTATAAAGAGAATGTTCAACAGAATCTCTTTTTTTGGTTTGTTTAAATGCACTCGAAAGTGTTAGGCTTGTAGCATTACCTTTTATTCGTTAAAATTGGAAAGTAATTTCTGTAACCATCCACCTGTTGCATATAAATGATTGATCCTTTAAAATTTAGAGTATTCAGAGACAAGTTCGTAATCTTATGGCCTCCTGCTTCTTCTTTGATGTTCTGGCCATGTAGTAACACTCTTTAATCACCGTTTAAAAGTAGAAAAGAACCCTTCGTAGTTCTTAAGCTGTTATTCCTGACGCTTACGTTTAGGCGGTTCCTTGTGAACTTGAGCTTATTAATTTGATCCGATATTGCGTGGTTGTATTTTGATGTTCGTTGATGACGTCCAGTTACTGTACTGTAGGTATCCGATGATGAAAGCATTGCGGAGTATTACTATGGGGAGCTAAGAAACAGTCGAGAAAAAGCTGATTGTAGAATCTTTGAGGATAAACTCAAAGAAAACTGCTGTAGGCAGTTACGGACTTGGCAAAAAGCGTGGAAGGAATCAGAAGAGAACCTGGTGAAACGTTTTATTGTACAGTATTCCCAGATAAAGGTTCAATGAACTTCAGGTGTGGAAGTAATTTTTAATGAAAAAGTGTTGTCTGAGATGTATTTTTCGGTCGTCTACATGTAGTGGCCATCTAGCATATACAACATAGAAAGTGCGGCACATGATACTGTACGAATAAAATCCACTTTCTTCACTTTAATCGTCCTAAGAGTGACGGCATCGAAGGAAGCTCGAGTGATTGCACGGCGAAGAAACACAAGCACCACAAAAAATGGTCGATTGCATTTAAAACAAAGCAATAACTGTGCAATTCCAGAACTCCTTCAGAAAATGGATTTTCATATTTAATTTGAAAAGGCGATTAACAGCAGCATAAATGTATAAGTAGATAGGTTTTTAGTTTGATAAAAAAAGCGAGAAATGTTTGTTTCCATCAAAGGCAGCGGCAAGAAATAAAGCAAGTCCATAGAAAGAGGGTGTAGTAGAGTATAAAGTAGTAAGAAAATATAATGTATTACTAAAGGATGTCCTTATTTTCGCGTAGTTTTGTTTGTGAATAAGTGATAAAGTAACGGGGGGCAATGGTGAGTTCTCAGAATATGTCAATCATTGTTGTTCATCAGATTTTTCGGATGATCAGCACGGTATTCGCAGACTTCAGCAGCAATACTGAGATCGGCTTCTTAACTTCCTTATCCTCTTCTTCTTACAGTAAAGATGAGGCTTTTTGTGGACGTTTCACATTGAGCACCCGTAAAAGGATGGTGCTATAAAATCATTCCAAAATGCGATTCTCGAATTCTTTATAGTTTCTCATTCAATTCTCAGAAGAGAAATAAAAAGAGCGGAAATTGAAAACTTTGGAGGTTTTCCGAACTTTTTCAAGAAAATATGCACCCGCTTCGTTTTTGCTAATATAAATGCGCTAAATTTTTTAAAGTCTCACGCCCTCCTAGCTAGTTGGAACGTTATTTATTTCCAGATTTCATAGATATAAATTGAGAGATTTGTACACTGCTCGGAGTAAATGGCCTTTCAAAAGGCATTGAGCTGTATGTTCACTATGGGAATGTTGCAAGAAAGCTTCCGCTTTGGCTTCATTACTTGGCAATTTTTGCTGTCCCCGCGATGAATGTGACGCAAGATGATGGCTTTTTTCTCGTCGGCGAGCTTGAAAATGTCGATGCTGGAAAGCTTTCAAAGAAGAGATATTCGCCGGAAATTTGGCCGAAATTATTGAATAGGAAGGCGCAGACGTGCTTCGGACGGGTCGGCTAGTGTTTTGCTCATGCTGCAGTGTTATGGGATTGCTGCTGTAAACTTCCGGCAGTTTTCCATTTCATGTCAAGCTAACTTGAAATAAGGTGGTCCTTGAAAAGGGAGAAAAGAGGGTGGGGGTTGCCTGCTAAGTTCTTAATTTGATAGTCGTGCCATGTTGTTAAGCTCGGTTGCAACATTTTATGTCCACTCCGAATGAATAGTTTTTGTGCGTTTGTTGGAAGGAAAATGTGAATGAAAGCTTTTATCGATGTTATTTAAGGGAAGATGTTGTAAATAATTTTTCAGCGATGACCGTCGTGTGTATTACTTTAATCTTTATTCTTTATAACATCTGTGTACTAGTTTTTACTTCAACCGGAATATAGCTTCGAATAGTTAGCGGGTTTAAGTTTTGTTAATTTTTTGAAATGTTGCACTTTCTACTAGGATACAGTATAGTGAATTTCGATGTCGCAGTGGAAGGTGTTGCATCTACAGTGGAAGTCTCATTTTGCGTATCCGTTACCCTTCAGATTCGCAGTATAATTGTTCAGGTGCAATTAAAAGTGATCCAAACCACTGATTACAGTAAAAAATAGTACTTCTTTAAAAGCTGGAACTGATGACGGAGTAACGAGAACTGCATCACTGGATTTTATCCTTACTTGTCTATCATTGAAATAATACTTATCAGGAATCAGTGATCAATTGACGAAGCAATCCATCGTAAAACATGAACAGTTGAAAAGAACATGAACTTTAGATTTAATCAGAAGTCGATGTCATTCTATTAACGCCAGTTCGCTTTCGGCGCGGATTCGCTTTTCTCACCCATTTCCATTTTGCAGGATAGATTCCAGATTTCACAGCAGGATGGATCCACCAACTTCCCTCACTTTTTGCCTCTCGATTTAAAATATTTCGCTGTGATAAACCTAAGAAGAAAGTCTTGCTCAGTTTTGCATATTTAACAGATATCAGTTCGAGGAAACTGTAATTAGAATTGTGAAGGTAGCGTTTGTAGTGGTTCATAAAACGCGCTCAATTCATGATATTGAGAGGAAGGCAATGAAGCATGTTATAGTTGTTGTTGAGCGAAACGATGCGTCGCAAAGAGGTGGCCAGATTGATGTCTTAGAAGTTCCATTGAGTGGAATGAATAAACGTTTGCTTGAAATTACGCTTCCTAGAAGCGTGTTAAGAATCACAGCGATGGATGACGCAGTAGTGTTAAATTGCGTTGTGCGCAGCTGTGTGATTGGCACACCTTCAATCTAGCCGAGTTATGCATTAGTTTACGCGTAACGACAGATCGATGGCGTATCCAGCGAAATACGCCGCCGCACCGTAGCACCTACTGGAGAATTATCAGAAGCATACGCATAATGCGTTGCCAGCTGCCGCTTAAGGTGGGGCTCTCAAATTAACACGCATATACATCAAACATTAACGTGTGAACAGTCGTTGAAGTGAGTGTGCATTATTTATTTGCTCCTCATGCGCGTTGCCCTACACGATGGGCGTGACGCTATCTGTTTGCAAAGCCCGGAAGGTAATTGTCATTCCCGTTATTTCTCATCCGATTTTATTGCATCTAGAATTATTTCCAAAGATCTTTAAATGCATTTCTCATTTTATATCACTTCTATTTTGAGTATTACAACAGGCCTATTACAAGAAATCATTCGAAGTGCTACTGCAATAAAGTATGTGCAAACAAGTATAAAATATATAACATACACCAGATCTGTCTCTTGAAGATATCATAACAAACTATTCAACATGCTGTTGTCTTTGAATTGAGGTGCCAGCTTGACAGCAACCACTCAACAAACGAAACATGATGTTTTGTGACAGTTGGAGCCGAAGGTAGAGATTTCATTACCTCACCGAGAGAGGCCTCATTGCATCCATTTATTTATTCAGTATCGCGTTTGGCTATTTAATCATTTTCTGGATAAGCAACATCCGTAATCGAGATTGTGACGAAATGCATGTAAGATTTGCACATTCGGGGTGATTAATGGAATTTTTTTAGATAAATTCCTTCAAATAACTTCGCATTTTTGTGTTTCATTCATATATATGGGAGGGCATTAATAAACTGAGTAAAAGTGCAAACTTATTTAAGGATACTTAAAAAATTATGAAAGTAATGGACGGTATTCTAAGGTCGACTCTCAATTCAGTTGAGAAGTAGTGAAGTAAACTATTATTGCTCGGTCTGTTGCGTCCTAGGAATCTTGCAGAAAAACTGTTTCACCAAAAACCTCAGAGTGTCTGTGGATGCATATTTAATGCTTTGCATATTTTGATTCATAATGAAGTGAATGTAACGCTTCTATTTCAACTTCTCTATCTTTCAGGATTTTTCCTGAAGTAAGTAATGATATCGCTGTGGGAGCGTGTCATGGATCCAACAGTTACAATTCCGGTGGAACAGATTTTTAGCTGAATTCTTTCCGTTTGAAGTGGATGATTTTTGAGGTCAATATCAGTAGTCGACTAAATCTCATGTATTTGATTAAATTAGTATTTCGCAGAGATCGACTTAGAATTTTTAATCCATTTTATAGGCACTGTTAACTGAAGTTAATTACTTTCGATGGAGTAGGTGGGCGCGAAAGAGTTTTTTTTTTTGTTCTATTCACGAAGGGTGGCTTTGCCTTGAAAAGAATATAGATTTGGATTTGAGGCTTTCTTTGTAATTAAAAGGCTTTCAATGCCTTTTTAAATAAAGGGAAAAGATATTTTTCTCTTCTGTTTAAGCATTCGTCCTTCTCAAGAAGGAAGCTGTTGTTCAAAATGGGAATTATGTTTTTCGCTTTCTTGTTCCCATTTTTTTCTCCTTTTCTTTATAGAGGTTAACGTTTGAACAGTGCTTATTTGCGGCCTATGGTTTAAAATACGCAAAAATGGTATGACCTTTATTGAATTATGTGCTTACGAAGACGTTCGAGTGGAGCGATTTCGAAGAAAAGACTTAGTTGAAAATGAAGACGAGACTTTTATCCAAGGAACTTACATCCGATCAGACCCAGTAAAAATTTAGGATATCGTCAGGGATGTTTGAGAATGTTTCTGAATTAGCAAAAAAAATTTTTTTTCATGATGTCAGCTGGAGTGTTTTGTGGGTTGAAGTGAAGTGTACTGCAGTTTCGACTGTAGGTTGAGGACCGTTTGTATAGAGCGTGAATTTCTCTAACAGCAGAGGTATAGTTGTATTTACGGCAGCTTATCGGCTCCCGAATGAAGTCTCCATGCGCGAATTGCTCGCATTGCTGTGAGTCGTCGGTGACAGCCACGCCTGTCAAGTACGTGGTTGCTGTTGAATTGGCGTTCTAGTAAGATTTTCAGGATGAACGAACGTTGACATCTCGTTTTGTTTCGCAGATTTTTCCCATTTTGCATAGCTTGATTTCCTTCATATGATCGTCGTATATGAATGATACTGGAGACGATAGGTTGAAATTTTGGATTTTATGTTCCATTATGAATGCAATTTTTTATTATTATCCTATTTTTTGCGTGATGAGCATTCTCGTATTATATTATGGAAACAGTTTTTGCACCTTTCACATATAGTTCTGAGAATATGTTTGAATAAAATTTCTTTGAAAATGCATTAAATATAATGGAAACGAAGAGATATTAGATGGGGATGTTGACTGGAATTTAATGCCTCTTTGGCCTTCTTTCCAGTAGCATCCCAACAAAGAGAAATTTCAAGTGGGGATTTATGTGCCCAAAAGTCATCACTTTCAAAAATTGCCACACATGAAACGCTTCCTGAAATAGCTGGACACACTCAACAAAGAGCTGGACACATTCCTCAGTTATTTCTCTCTTTCTTAAATGAAATTTTTTGCCGCTGATCCGATAAATCTGACGGCATATCGGTTGTACTTAAAATACTTACTTAACTGTAGAAAAATTATGGTACTTGAAATTCTAGTGAGAGTATTAGAGAGTGACGTTAACGGACTGTAAAATTTGACGAAATTGAAATAGTTGTACTTTAGAATGCTCATTTAATTAATTACGTCTTGGTTGAGGACAGCACTTACGCCTCATTATATGTATTTGAATTTTTAACACTGGGAAAAATGAAGGTGAATGATGAAATGTTCTCCGCAGGTTCTCATTAGATATAGTTCCCATAAATTTGTCGACATTGGGGAACTGTGTGGAAATATGATTAGGGGAGGGAAGGACATTTGTTTATGGATGGAAAGCGTCTTAGTGAAGTCATTCTTCATAGGAAATTAACCTTAGTATCGTTACTTTGATTTGCGCCAAGTGAGTGGAGCAGTCATGGTGTCAGATGAGAATTTGTTGGGACGTAGTTTTATACGATTTGTTGAAAATAGCGGAAGTCTCGGCAAAAAGTGCTGACAAGAAATGAGCGGGAGAGCGGCAAGTTGTACGCATCTAAAGCGGATCGTTGCGAACAAAGATCGCAACGAAAAAGATCAGCTGTAATAGCGTAGTCAATATTAATTTATTCTGTCCGACATGATTTTTAATGTTCTCATTGATACTTCTCTCGAAAAATGCAGTAGGCACGTTTATCTGATATCTGTCCACGGTCTCTGATATCCGTCCACCTAGCGAGAGAGGTCAACATATGGTGAATGGTTGTTAATCGAGCGTCGAGGTAAATGCTTGTTAAAAGATAACTATTGAACAAAACTCATTTCGATGGCGGAGGAGTATATCGAACAACGATTGTTCGATATACTCTGGATGATCCTATTCTATATTTGAATTGGTCGTGTTGAACATGATGATCCAGAATTCCCATCTGTCCCTCACATCCTCTAAATCCTGAGACTCATATTAATGTTGTAGAACGAGATGGAAATATTGAAAAAGCCGAAGCGTTCCATTTAGAGCATTAAATTTTATGAGATATTCGAATCTGTTCGTTAGATGGGCTATAAAGTGTGCCGCTGTTGAAAACCATAGAGCGAATTTGATGGCTAGTGCTGAGATATCTGTTGGGATTATGTCAACAATTCTTAAACGATATCTATGAATAAATAAGTTGCTGGTGAGATTATGCTGCTTATAAAAATTGATCGGCCAGTGGTCAGTGACGTTATTCGTCTGGAACACCACAGTAATGGTACAACAAAAATACCAAGCAAGCAAGGCATCGAAACTTTTTTATATGCATAAAAAATGATGTTTCATGTGGATGTAATTGAGTGGTGAACGCAGAGGCAGTATAATAGTGAAGGATAGTGGTGTCAAAAAGTTTCAGTCGAAATCCATTGTCGGATAATTTCATTTTGAGGTACGCCAAAAGCGCTGCGTGATTTTAATTACGTTTAGTAATTTCATAGTATGTTCACCTCTTGAACACTGTATTATCTTTTCCTTCACCGAAGTAGAATGCTGATCCCGTGCAGAAATAATATTACCCTGTGCTCACAAGGGAAGTAAAAAAGTTCTTTTTTAAAGATAGCGCTGTGTTTTCAGAAGGAGCAGCAACAACAAACTGACGACGAAATGATACGTCAGGAGTCGATCGACAAGCTAGGCATGCTGTCGAGCATCAAGTCGCAGTTTGGCGTCGGCATTGGTCAGACGCGGCCGCGACTCGGCCGTCGAATGACCATCGAAGAAGAGCGAAGCGGAGAGTATTTTCGGTCAGTGTCGTATTCAGTATTGCAGTTGATGAATTCATGAAATTTTTTCCCCAGTAAGAGTTGCTAAGTTCACTCTCATATCGTTTCATGTGTGCTTTCCGATATGTGTTAAAGAATACTAATGTTTTTTTTTCCTTCACGTTTTATGGTTATGAGAATCGCAGTAGCCAAATTATTATGCCGTTTTCCTTCTGAAATTATTCCCTAATTTATTTTCAGGCAGGAACAGAAAATTGAAGGGCAACCGTCGAATACTCATCTGGAGCATTTATGCAAGCTAAACATTCGGGAACCACCTCAGCTTGTTAGAAAAACCGGCATCATATGCACAATTGGTGGGTTTGGGTTCTTTATGTTGCTGCATTCAAATGATTATTTTGCCTAATGTTGCGCATAAGTCAGCTATTTTAACGCTAGAAATTCACGCTGCTTACTGAAATCTGTATGAGAAATATCGTTCAGTATTTGAAACTAGTTTAGATCATTTGTGGCTCGCTGAAATGACTTCTTGAGGCTTTAAAACCAGTTGAACACTGCTGAGGTTGTGGGAATTGTTGTAGTGCTGATTGCAAAAAGTTAATTGGTTTAATTTCTATCATATCTGAAATATTTGCCTTCATTTGTTTCGTAGTAACAGATTTGATCGCATAATGTCAGCTTATAATGAACAGTTTAATTGTTTCACGCTATTAGCATTATATGCAGACATATCCATAACGTAGTATGAAACCTGTGCAAAACGTAGGGGGGAATGAACACGTCTGCGTTCAATAATTAAAGTATTCGTCCGGAGAATGTTCGCGGGCTTTCTAACGTTTCTGCAAGCAATGTTTTTATCTAGCTTGAACTAACCTTTCGCATTTCTTCTTCGCTGTGTATTCATTTGGTGCATTCAGGACCTGCATGCAGAAGCGTCGAAATGCTGCAGGCAATGATACAGAACGGAATGAATATCGCTCGTATGAACTTCAGTCACGGAACACACGAGGTATTTTTGCACTGCCGTTAGTGAAAAATTGAAGTTGTGCAACATAACGCACCATCAGATGGCAATTTTTGAAATCTGCTTTCGACCATCATCGCATCCGGTGAAATTCGTTTCGAAGGGCGTTCATATCTGGTGGTGGAAACTAGGAGTTTCAGCAGACTTCTGTTAACAACAAAACTTTTTTTGTTCATTTTTTTCATAATATCTTTTGGAAACCTTTGGCCTCGTTATTTTTAATGAGTGAAGAGGCATACAAGCATGAGCCTCGTCTTCCGAACTCTTAACTGCTTCTGTGAGCTGTTATTTTTTCCTTATAAACCACAACTGCCTGGCTGGTGCAAGCTTTCCTAGTCGCTGCGAGCTCCGCTGGGCGAGAACAATTCTGTTTCGGCATCTGTTTCAAGCTCGCTCTTTATAGCCGTGAATTTCAAGGCGGCAAGGTTCCGAGTGTTGCGTTCAAGGCACTAGACGCTTTAACAAAGATACGGAAAATGCAGAATGCGTGCAAAGTATCGGCCACTCACAGCTAAACTCGCATAGCAATTTCTTTAGTATCATGCCGAAACAATAGCGAATGTGAGGGAAGCAGCGTTGAGCTTCAGCGATCCTCGTGTTGTCGCAATTGCTCTTGACACGAAAGGACCTGAAATACGTACGGGCCTTCTTAAAGGGGTAAGTGACTTTTTTGTTTTACATATCTCATTTGCCTGTAATTTAAAGTACACTTTTTATTCTAGCATTTAAAGTCGTTTGAATTTGTACAACGTTTTGCATTTGAAGCTTCGAGCTCATGTCATGTGAAATTCTAGTTTATGCGATGATTACGATGGAACTAAGTGTTGAGTGAGTAACGTTATATTTAATGAACGTCCCCTATAATATGAAGCACTTGTGATGCTCGGAGTCTCTGTTGATGGCAGTTGTTGTCGCTGAAGGTTTTTGAGAGTAGAGAACTACATGTCAAGTTATTAAGCTCGTAGAACATGACAAGTGGTTTTAATTTTTTTAGAGTCTTTACAGCCCACCTTCCTCAACATGAATTTTTTTGTCTGTATTAATCATCTGGGTTCTTGAGCAGCAATGTTCATTTGTTTCATTTAACATAGAGTGTGCATAATCTAAAGCATTCAAATGCTGTATTACAGGGTGGATCGGCGGAAGTGGAACTAGTTAAAGGAGCCAGTATTCGCTTAACGACCGACCGCAGTTTTGAGAATTCAGGAACCGCGATAAATTTATTTGTGGACTATCCGAATATCACAAAGGTGCTGTCTCCGGGCCACCGTGTCTATATAGATGATGGTCTTATCTCTCTGATTGTCGACGAAATAGGTTCGCATTTTATGAATACATGCGACCAGTTGTTCTTAGACAAACGTGGGGACGGAGGGCGAAAGGCGGTGGGAATAATGATTTTGTTCGGCGGTAGCTTTGCCTCTGCGCTGAAAAAAATTGAACAGGGGTTGACCGTGTTTGTAAGGAGCATATTGCTGCGATCTTTGGTAATGGAAAATGTAGTTCGGGATGTCGCCTACTTATAGGGCATTTGCTCATCGCCATTGTTATTGTTATTCATGTAGTAGTTTGATTGTTTCGTTACCATTTAGAGTTTTCCGTGTCTTTATAGCTTCCGATGCAATCGTTTGCACAGTCGAGAATGGTGGAATGTTGGGTAGTCGAAAAGGTATAAACTTGCCTGGAACTGTTGTCGACTTGCCAGCTGTTTCTGATAAAGATTTGAAGGATTTGCAATTCGGAGTTGAGCAGGTTTCTTTCGAACGTTTTTTTAAACTGCTTTGTGAATATGTCATTTTTACATTTCATTAAGAGTGTTGCAGCATCCTAATGTTGACTTAATTTGCATTGGGACTTAGCAAGGAGGGAGGGGAGGGGTGAGTGTTCACTTATAGCATCAATAGTCACGCAGCGTGCGAAATTTCATTACGACACCAAAGAGAAAAAACGCCACCAAGTGAATCAGAAATTTTTTGCGAAGTCATACCTGTTTCATCACCATCACCATCCTCAGCCACACACTTCCAGCTTGTCAAACTAGTTTTATTTTGATATCTTCAGAGCTGTTGTTTACACGGAACAAAGGAGGATAAATTACACATTGACCTGCAGAGTTGGTAAGAATAATAATTAGTTTCACAGAGCTTAAGAATCTGAAGTGATTTCTCGAAAAAGTAGGTCCCTTTATCAGCCATTTCGAGGTAATACAGGTTAATGGCGTGAATAATCCTTAGTGAGGAAAATTTTATGGATCTATGAGCATAAATTTCTCAATTTTATAGCTTTTTTTTCTGATTCCGAAATTTCCGGACGTATTATAACCAATCAGAGACACTTTCGATGGAAGGGTGACGGGAGGGGACGTGAAAATAGCGCTGCGATATCCAGAACAGTTTATTTCAGGAAGTCGATATAATTTTTGCTTCGTTCGTTCGTAATGCGGAAGGTATTCGAACAATTCGCAAAGTGCTGGGCGAAAAGGGTAGAAATATAAAGATTATTGCAAAAATCGAGAACCAAGAAGGAGTAGATAAGTGAGCGAAGTTTTTCTCTAAGAACGTCCCAACTTTTTTTTCATTTCTCGTTTTTGTTCATAATTTCACCTTTTTTGCTCACCTCCTGTTTTTATTTGAAAAGTAGATCTCTTATTTGTGTGGCAGAACTTAGTTGCGGATTATGTTTCGATAACCTTTTTCACCATTTTTCTGTGGATCGCTTTTATTTCCTTGGTTCCTGTTTATCGTTATCTTTATTCAACATTGCAGTATAATTAGCGCTTTTAACAGTTAGATACTTGTTTATGCACTTTCCTTTTTCGATTTTCACTTGTCGTATAACGGGGGTAAGTGATGCTTAATTCCCGCAATGCGTTTTTGCCAAATATTTATCCTGAATGGGAGATTTTGAGGATTTTTAGAAATCTTTCATGAAATTCAGTATTTCGGAAAATTTCAAGTAGGTTTTCCAACACAAAGTTTTATTTATACCTGATCCTAACGCTTTACCGGTTTTCTTTTCAGGCGGTCGGTAATGGTAGAGTGGAAAGTTGAAGTTGCTCTTTGGATGTCCAAAGATGCAAATTATGGCCAATTTAAACTCATTAATTTAAAAATTTTACAGTGCGGACGAGATAATTGCTGAGTCAGATGGCGTGATGGTTGCGCGAGGAGATTTGGGCATCGAGATCGCCCCCGAGAAGGTGTTTCTTGCACAAAAGATGCTCATTGCCAAATGCAATCTAGCCGGCAAGCCGGTAATCTGTGCGACGCAGATGCTGGAGTCGATGGTCAAGAAACCAAGACCCACACGTGCCGAAGGTTTCAAATCTTATTGTTACCCTAGCACGAAATCCCTATTAAGTTCAGATGAGCGCGTGAGAATTTACTGGTGCGTTGACGGCATTGGTTTAATTGGTTGACTGCAAATTCTCTGCAGCGTCTCAGTTATCTAGCGCTATTCGATGACTGTTGCGTGCCAAAGGCAGCAGCCTCTCTTTATTATATTTCGGGTTAATCAATAGTAACTTGAAGTCCACCATAAATAATGCACTTCAAAAATACCAAACAGGCTTCACTGACATATTTGATATACAGTTTCTGTCTTCAGTTCTTTCTGGCCATTATTGAGGACTATCTTAATTGTCGCTATAATGACCAACTCAACTTTTTCCGGTGACTTGCCGCATGGAGCAAAGGATAGCCAGCGTAATATTTCTGCGATAGGTCTCTCTGTGGAGCATATTATTTTCCAGAGAGTTCGGGCAATGCTATTGAACACATTAGAACTTTTCACTTACTGCCACTGCCATGAGGTTTTTTTTGAATTGGATTTATCTGTTGGACCTTCCAGTTCTGTTTAGTTACTTCTGTATGGTGACTCTTCTAAGATGTTATGAGTTTTGATCACGTTCCTTATGAGTCATTAAAAAGGGTGCGCGTTGAGTGGCCGCCTTTAATCCAGGTGTACTTTTTTCATTTCGCATAATTTTAAGGTCCTTCACTGAGTTTTATCTAGAAGATTAACGAACGTGAGTTGTACGAAGCTATCTGATAGGTGATTATCGGATTTTTCAACAGAGAGCATTCCTTCACTGTTTACCATTGGGCCTGTACAGCTATATTTCGTCGAAGCTCAGCGCTACTTCCATGATGGCTATATTGTTTTGTTCATTGATGCCATCCTAGTTGTGACACTTCACAAACTGAGTAATAAAATGCAAGTGATTAAAATATATCGCAAGCATTTTTGGTTTTATGCGCCAAGCTCTTTTCGAATCTCATCGTTTAAAGGTTTTTTTGAATTCGATGTGTTTGTGTGCAGGTGTTCTCGCTCTATAGGTGACCAGATGTCTATAGATATTTAAATTGAGTAGTAATTAATTTATTGGTTTTCTTATTTGTCAGTTCATAGTCGTAGCAGACAGCTCTGAAATATAGCGTGAAATTATAGAATGAGCGGAAGAACTATTGTAAATTCAGTAAATTAATTAAAGTGTGAAATGGAAGTGAGCGTTGGATGTGCAGTTGTGGGGCTTGGGGCGGAGGGGGGACTATTGTTTGAAAAATAAAGTCATACCAATAAGCGAATAAACAACACTGAAACAAAGCATATTTCAGTCAACAAATTCATCTTCTAGCAAGTATGACTTTGTTTTAGTTGCAAGAAAGATGTTTGGTATGATTTTGTTCGGAATTTTTCGTCTCCACAATTTGCGTTGCCTTCAGCGACCATCACACTTATCGAGCATTGACGTCCCACTAGTGAATTGCATTGAAGTTATAGATGTATTGGATGTTTAATGTGTAGCTGAAGTAATTTTCACAACGATGGGTACAGAAAAGTGACGGCATTCGTTTTAGGCAGTGACGTGGCGAATGCGGTGCTTGACGGCGCTGATTGTGTGATGCTAAGTGGCGAAACGGCGAAAGGCGATTATCCAGTGGAAGCCTTGAAGATAATGCATCAAGTAATTCGCTTAATGCATCGAACAAACTTCACTTTTCCATCCGTTAGGGGAGAATTTGAAATCATTTATCGATATTTCCATTCAGAAAATAAAAGTATATTTTCCGACGCATGAAATGATGTCTTTTCAATGAGGACGCATAAAATTCAATGATACGTTTCGCTTTTCTCTTTTATTTCCGTAATTCATCAGTCATTTTACGTATCCCTTTGCAATATAACTTCGACTTTTGATCGTTTTCCTTTCAACAACTATAGGCAATTGTACACTTTTAAATAAGCAAAGAAATTTTTAGAGAAGGTCAATGGCCAAAATGGCAATCACCTCTGCAGTTACTTGAAAACAGCCTAACCGGAAATGTTATCATTAGTGCGGTAATATTGAAACATCAAATTTCATGAGCTCTCTTTATCATCGTCGGCATAATGTTTTGAAAGATGGTTCTTGTCGCGGGTGTGAGGACTGAGTCCGTATGAGCATCATTCAGTATGAAATTCCATGACTTCCTCTCGACTTGAGTGATTGAAAGCTAGCGAAAAAATGCGGTCAAGGTTGAGTAGGTGAGTTGACGGTTGCAAAGAAAAAAGCACTGAGTATTGCGTCGATGTTGCAGAGGGGAATTTTCCTTCCTTTTTTTGCAATGCACTAAATATATCATTCTGCACTTCGGTAATGAACATTTTGAATGTTTTGTTTCTTTGCAGAATTTCCTGGAATCGAAGCTTTTCTCTCCCCATCGTCATCTGAACTGATATGACACTGTTTGCAATAGATTTCGAAATGGTAATGATGAGTATGCGTTCCGCATCGCTAACTTCATACGGCACGTATTTTGCAGATTTGCAAGGAAGCTGAGGCTGCCACCTATCATACGAAATTCTTCGAGGAACTGCTTCGTGCAACCCCGAAACCAACGGATACTGCGCATACGATCGCAATTGCCGCCACATCTGCTGCAGTCTCTTGTCATGCAAGTGCAATTCTTTTGGTCACTACCACTGGCCGGTATGCCACTTTTTTCCTTTACAATAATCTTAACATCTGCTTAAGCGCTATGATATTCCAGTCGTGCGTGGAATTACGCCCATTTCTCATTCTTTTAGAAATTTTATCCCATGATTTTTGAGCGATGATGGTGTTCACCAGTTGGCAGTCTTCAAATTTGTTGCTATTGGGATGCTGGATTCAGGTCGCCGAAATACCTATGACGTTTAGATTTTATTTTTACAGATTTGGAATGTTGATCGAGCTTTGATGTGGCCTCCAAAATTAACATAAAATTTTGCCTTTTGCAGATGATTTTTTCTGAAATCCTCAAGTTTTCAATTTATCTCTGCAGTTTTTTAGCGGACTGCGACTTGCCTTTCCGAAAACCCAAAAGTTTCCCACTGGCACTCTTTCTAATTGAGCGGGGTTTGGAAAGAAAGAAGATGTTACACGACTTAAATATTAAAATTTTTCTACTTATTTAACCGTTCCCAATATGAGAACGGAGATAAGAGCCAATAGATGAAGCATTGCAGAAGTCCTGTTGGTCTTGCACGTTGTCTGAAGCAGACGATTAAGTATCATTTAACTATCAGGAAGATTCATGTCATTTTCTTAAAATAGCAACAATTCTTATGAAACGAATCGATTTGTAAGGAAATGCAACTACCTGTTTAAAAGGGTACAAGAGCGATGAAGTACTTTACTGCTCTAAGTAACCATTATGTACTGTTGTAACTATGATGTTGTTATACTCTATTATACTGCATCTGCACTATTACGCTGTAGATCTGTAGGCTGATTTTTAAGATTGGCTCGTAATGGACATAAAAAAGTAGCCCAGTTTCTAGCAGCTCTGGGAGTTTTCGTTGCTATGCCACCCTTCTGAGCTGGAAATTATTATGCGCTCTTAACAGTTGACAGTTTCTAAGTTAACAGCTACAGTAAATGCTGTTCTGCTGCGATAGGACTTTATCGAAATACTAATGTCAATGAGGCATGCTGATATTATTGTTTTGATTGGCAACTAATAAATCAAAGGGAGTGATTACTTTCGGTTTCTTCAGTGAAGCACAACGTTTCAGTTCTACTATCTAAAAAACGTGTGGCGAGGAAGGGAGGAGAAGCGGTTGGTTAGAAGGACTGGGGTGGTAGGGAGTGAAGCAGCCATTTCATATGGCGATCATTTCAACATATGGCGTGTGTTGCCTCGTGTCAAATAATGCCCACTTGAATCCATCAGATACCTAGTGTTTCCTTCATTCCAGAAACATCAATTTCATCAGTTTAGTTTATTCGTTCAGGCATTCGATAAACTTCAACATTTTTCCAGGCATTCATTCATTCCTCGGAGAACTGTTGAAGATTGTTTTATTGGATTTTTTATCGCTAGCGAAATGGGCGTCCGACGTCTTCAATATTAGAATCCCTGCAAACTTCGTAATCCAGAACCCTAACAAATTCAGCATCGATTATGTAAAAATCTAGCATGCGTTAGTGGACGAGATAGTAGTTCAATGAATAGAGCTGAAAAGATTGTGCCATGCTAAGCGGGTGGCCTCGTCAGCGCTGTCATTCTATGTGCTAGCCTCATACTTTATATAAAAAAAACTTGCAAAGTATATGTGGGGAATGCAGTCTCGTTGACTTTGCCACATGCATTTTTATGCAGTTGTGACGAATCTTGTGACGACAGAAACATAGAAACCTATGGAAACATTTCTTGGAAACAGTATGGTTATTTGAGCGGATGAAAATTTTTACTACGGCGAATGGTCACCATTACCCATCGCAATTGTATTTATAACGAAAGGTTCCAGTAAGAAGAGTAGAGAGCCTCGATTTGAAAAGCTATTCAGGCAGTGCAAGCTCTCCATGATGCACTCAGTGTTCTTCATAGAGATTATCTAATAAATTAGTGTCATCAGTTGACGCTTGGCAACATCTTTTAACCATCGACTATGGAGTTTTTGATCATCGAATAGTCTGATCGACCGGAAGCATTAAGCACTTTAGTTGGATTCCGCGAAGTTTACTGAAATCTGATGAAATGGTTTAGGAAATAATCCTGAGACACGTTGAACTCTCGCTAATATAGTGGCGTCTTGCGCATCATCCGTCTCAAAAAGTGAATGCATAAGGCCTACACTTTGTCTGTACTGTTAAGTTGTAAGCATTTCGTTGATGAATTATATTCTATGATACGTAACAATGAACGATGAAGTTTTCTTTTCATTGTTTTCTACTTTCGTTTATTCGCTCTCTGGGCGCATACGTTGCTAGCTCAAACGTCAGGACATCCCCCTCAACTACTTTTTTTGCTAATTTTTATGCTCATAAAAACAAAAAACTGTTCCCGCGAATTTCAAACTTTTTATTTATTGACCAACGTTCGTTTGATGACCTATCAGCTTGCATAATACGGAATCGGTCGTGAACGAAGAGAGGATTTTGTTTTAATTGTTGCTTCAGAGTTGTTGAAATTTTCTCCTCATTTCCCAATAGGGGTATTTCTTATCCATTGCAACCGGAGGTGTTTACCCTATAATACCTCTTCTGAAGTGTCTTTTAGCACGAGTGTTTGTGTCTCACGCTGTCGGCCATCTTGTCCTATCCTGACGGTTTCGAGGGATCCGATGTTAAGCCGTCAGCTACATCTTTATGCCGGTGCTTTCTCTCTCCTCTACCGATGTAGGCAATCGGCCGTCGACAGTATCATTGCTCTCTAAGCGGCAGAAAGCGTTTGGTCGAATTGATCAAAATTCCTAACTCACGAGTGTCAAGTGAGAGAATAGAAATCTATGAAAACGCTATTAGTATACTGTTGTTTATAATCAGAATAGGTGCTTTTTTGGGTTTTTTGTTTTTGGTGAATATCGCATTTGCCACGTTCCGATCTGTGTCGAAGACGGCATGGCGTCTCTAATCGTTTGTTATTTCTGTGGTTTAATATCTCACGTTATATATGTGCTAAACAACACCATTCATTATATGCGTATCTTTTCTGTGCTGCTCATCGCGAACACATTTCCCGTCGAACCCTATTGCCTCATATCGGTGATAATTCTCGTGCAGATTTTATCAACTCTATTACTCTCTGCCTCCATTTTCAGTGCGGATATGTGTATTTCCACGTGTACATCAGGTAGCATCAGTTTGTAAAGCAGAGGAATTTTGATATTTTGCTGGAAGTGATATACACTATAGGATGTCTTGTTACTCTCACGTTCACTACGCTTTTATTGAGTTTATTGAAATTCGAACGCTTCTTGGAAACTGTCTGATCGAATTTGTTTTGTTGTCGATCAGATCAGGTCGAAAAGCTGACTTCGAGGTGGTCGTCGTGAGATGGGAAGGAAAGGGAGCTGAATTCTTCGGATCGAAAGTTAAACTCTTCAAAACTTTCTTTTATAAAAAATTATCTGCATTGCGAGCATTTTTTCATAATGCATTTTTATATTCAAAGTGGGTGCATAATAATATCTCAAATTCTATATTCGATTTAACATTTTCATTCATTTTCCATTGTTATACCTGAAAATTTTCGATTCCCTCACTCGTTGTTGTCTCAGATCTTCATTTTCCAACTTTTCAGGAGGAGATGCACAATGTTGAACTTTTCTAGCAGTGTTTGTGCTCCTCTAATGTGGTACTTCATGTAACGATATTTTTAAGACAGATATTGTTGCATTACCCATCATTCGCAGTGATCTGTTTTCGACTTGATTTTAATTTCTGAAGATCTTTTTTTGAATCGCTTATATTCATGATAGAGTTCTAGCAGTTTGGAATGTTGGTAAAATAATCCACAAATTTTTATTGATCTTCACTCTGTTTATTTCCTAATTTAATTGTTAATTTATTAGCATAATTGATGTGATTGTGCAGTCTTGAGTGAGAGGTTGCAGTTCGGCCGGTCTGTTGTCCCGATATCGCCCACCGATGCCCGTGTTCTCGATATCACGCGATGCGTTCGTTGCACGTCAGTTACATCTCTGGCGAGGTGTCTTTCCGTTGCATTATAAAGGTTCGCATCCATTGCACTGAATATTTCCGTTTTTAACCGTTGTTGTTTGATTCTTGAGCATGCTCTATTTAGAAGAGTTTCTTTTTGTTTTGTTGAATTTTCAATCGGAGAAACGTTTTCAGTTTCATAAAATAATTGAATTACTCAGAACTTACTTGAATAGATACCTTAGTGAATAGTAGAAGTCCGGCAGATTAGTTTTTATGTAGCAAATTTATTGGGCATAGAAGAAAATTGTAGGTTGAACATTAAAGGAACGAAGGTTTTGCACTAGTTCCTTCAAGCACTTGAGTGCATTGGGTGATTGCTTTGCGAAGGTGTATGTAATCATTTGTTTTTAACAATGCTTTATATATGGAATCAGTGTTGCTTTCGATGGTTGCGAGATGTGGGGTTTGTTGAGGAAAGTGACCTTTTAAATGGTTCTTGGAATGGGCAGTCGACTCGTCTCTTGGTTGTCACCTCGTTAAAAAATAAGTGGGTACGGATGCAGGAAGGGGCTAATATCGTAGGTGCTTTTGTATTCCATTTGCCTAATCATTCAGTTCCATAGGTTGCGAGCAGATAATGAATATGCAGAATAGTGCCTAAATATTTCAACAGAACCGATCGCTTCGACAAGTGTTCTGCAAAGAATTCATTCTCCGAAACTTGACCACTATTAAACGCATATGAACACAGTTGATAGTTGAACGTAAACCATAACCCGCAACGTTGCACTGATTGTTGTTTGGAACGAATGAATAAAACTTTTTTTAGTTATGCTGGAATTGGTGGGAGTCTTTGATATGAACGAATATGGAACGCTTCTGTCCAGAGGAAGTAAAACTACCTCGGATAATTTCTCTGAAAACTTGCTTATTCTCTCATTCTCATTCCTTTATATAAGATAAGAATTTTATTGTAAATATGCAAATATGCGAAATAAATGAGAGAAATGATGTTATCACATTGCCAGTTTTCACTTTCTTACGTCAACTTAGGAAGATGTCTGAATGCGCCAAAAATTTCCTAGGGGATCTGGAGAAGGATAGGTGTATCATTTCGCATCATTAGACGAACGAGTATTCATTCCGTAGTTGTTTACAAGCGATCGGTTCACCTAAATTGTTGAAGCATTATCGCGCATATTTTAATATTTGTTGACAGTATGATGGTCCATTGAGCGAGACTTTGAAGCTGGACTATTTTAGTCGAGCTCAAACTTCATTTTGCGTCGCACTTTCAACCAGGATTGAGTAGCCATGTGACAAACCGGTTCTTGAGTTTTATGAACCTATTTCGTTGTGAGTGTCGCAGTTGGTGAAGGGAAAACAAACTTTTTCTTTCGGGTAAGTTTAGTTTTAAGCTCAGCATCAACTCTTATTTTAAATATTACAAGCTCTAATATAGGTGATAACATTAAAATGTTAACTACATTTAGCGGAACGAGATATGGATTGGCCGACCGATGTGGATAATCGGATTAATTACGGTATTGCTGTAGGCAAGGACAGGGGATTTATTCACAAAGGCGATCTACTCGTTATTATTACTGGATGGAGAAAAGGTGACGCTGATATGTGATGTTGTTTTATTATTACAAATAACTGACAAAGAATGAGGACAGCTGTGAAGAGTATTCAATAACAAACACATAGTTTTTATTGGTGGCTCTAGTTTTCTTATATTTACTGTCAGCTTATTGATGACTATTACGGCTATATGCTATGAAACTCGTAGTAGTTTTCTCTCGCCATCTGTACTGGACAAAGTAAAATGGGACTATATCAAACGAATTTTACTTACGTTCAGCAACTTGATGTGCAGATGCGGCCGATCACGGCAAGTGAATATTGTACAGAGAGAATACGACGTTGACAGCAATTCAATATATGAATAATAGCTAACTCCACGTAGTGGAGGATCACTTGAAGGACGCTCAATAGGGAGCTTTCCTGAGGTCCATACGAGGGGCCTGTCCCTCGTCCTTACCGCTGTCCGACCGACGAGTCTTTGCTACGGGAGCTTTCGCTGATCTGCCTCGCTCCGCCTTCCATTTCTGCTAATGCATGCAACGTGCTCTTTATCCCATTGACCATTTTCGGTGATGTATGTAACATGCCCTTTTTCCCATTGACCATTTTCGGTGATGTATGTAACATGCCCTTTTCCCATTGACCATTTTCGGTGATGTATGTAACATGCCCTTTTCCCATTGACCATTTCCGGTGATGTATGTAACATGCCCTTTTTCCCATTGACCATTTTCGGTGATGTATGTAACATGCCCTTTTTCCCATTGACCATTTTCGGTCCTGTATGCAGTATGCCCTTTTTCCTATTGAAACGTTTAGTTTTTATCTCCCAGTTTTCGCTGGGTGTATCATCGTTTGCACTATGTGTTTCATCGTTTCTGGTCGTCATCGGCACCTCTGAGGCGGTTAGTCTTTTTTTGCTACACGTTGACTGCAATGAGCCGCGGTGACGCATCTCGCGTTTCGCGACACTCCCGCGGCCCTTGACGTTAGTGGGGGGCATCCATATCGGCTCGAAACTGCGTATTTCCATAGGAGGCTCAGTCCCTTGGGGCGAGGCTAGGCTCGCGCGTCGTTCCTGGCGTCGATACCGTACACAGCAGCATCGTGCCGCGCATAACAGATACTCCGGATAGAGAAATATTGCTGCAGCTGCGCACCCAACTGGTAGTACAGCCGCGATCGCTCCTCCGACGATCAATCGCCAAAGGAAGGCGATGTCCTCGAGTTCTCTTGCTGGCGCTGCGGATGACTGGAATGCATCGCTGGCCGCTTCGATGATTTCTTCCGCGTCGTCTGTTATGGCGTCGGCCGTAGACTTCCTCTGTTCTTCTGCGGATCTTCCCCAGGCTTGTGGATTCTTGTCGGTCATGCCCAGCACCCACTGAAGCCGTTCTTCGGAGATATCTGTGAATGGTGGCGCGTCGAAGATTTGTTCCCCTTCTTCGGTTACTAGCGCCCATTCTTCAGCGATTTCGCGGTCCTGCTTCATCTTGATTTCTCTGCAACTAAGTTCTTTTGACACTGCTTTGATTTCGCGTGACCTCGGATGCACGAATAAGATCTTGTCCTTGTATCATACGGGAAGATCTCGATAGCACTTGCCTTGAACTTCGTGATTCGCGAGAACTTGAGAAACTTCCAGCTTTTTGCACGGGAACACTTTCTACAAGTCTCCGATATTTTCTGCGGCGATATCCATCCGTCTGAGGAGTACTCGCGCTGTAGTAGTTGGATCCATCTGCTGAGAGCTCCAATGAGCCAAAGCACATGATTATGCTGTTCGCAAATTCTGTGTCGAATTTCTTGAGTTATTCGCTGTTCCCGTTCACTGAGGCTATTCCATAAAAACTGCAGCTTAGCATTCACTGAGGTGTCACTCTTTTTGTTGATTTCTTCTGACAATTCTTCAACGAACAATAATATTCTTTTACTGAGGATTCCGTTTGATGTCTCTCTGGGGGGTTGCTCCTCGGGGCTGAATTCTATTACTACTCCGTTTTTCATTACTTCGGCTCTCCGAAACTTGCACACGGTGTCAGGGCTTGTATCATTCTGCATCTTCTTGCTCCTGACGAATACTGCTTGCATTGTTGGAATCGTGACAAACCGATGTGATATTTGAGCGTTCGCCTTCCCCAGCGTTCTGTATGGACACCGATCAGCCAATTCGGATGGATCCCACAGAATTGTTTCCGTGGCTGCGATGCATTTTCCCAGAGTTTTATTGCATCCTGATGTGCGACTTAAACCGTCGTAGAACTCAATTACTCCTTGCTCCATACGATAATTAGTGGTTGTATGAAATCGCGTTCCGATCCAGCCGTAGCTATATTCAGTCGGCTGTTTAGACGACCATCGGTTTGCGTCGATTTGTTCGAGGCGGATGCCCTTGAGCTGTTGCGACCGCCTCATTTCCATGCATTGTGACGCCGTCATGTTCTGGACCGTTGTTTCATCACGCGTAGCTGCTAGACTCCATCGAAGGAAGCACTTTGTGCAGACGGTGCGCAGTACCTTCGCACAGAGGGTAGCGTTTGTCGTAATGAACGCTCTGCTCAATACTTCTACAATTTGCGAGGAGCTGTGCATTTCCTCACGAACCTCTTTGCAATTTAGTTTATCTGGTATCTTCACGTATAGGCCGTGGCCATATTTTGCGCATACGTGGAACTGTAAGTTCGTCGGGGCGCTGCTAGTCAGTGCAAAAGTGGCGAATAGTATCACTAGCACGATTGATAGCGCTTGTGCGTACCTTGTCCTGTGGGTTCCAGGCTTGGTTTTGGTTTCTTCCTCTTCCTCCGTTTCTTCTGCCTGCAGATTCTGCTCTGCCGGGTGTTTCACAAATTCTTTGCTTTTTGTTGTCGGCAGCACCTCCCTTTCTTCTTCCGACACTTCGAGGGGGTACAACATACTCACTGGCCACTTCAGCACGTGGTCGTTGGGCATTTTGACGTCGACGTTTTTGTTTTCCCTCCATGGTTCTTGTACAGTTTCTCAACTTTGCCTAGCTTCCACTCCGCTCTGGGTAGATCCTCCTCAGCGACTATGACGATTTCGCTTTCGTTGAACCTTTTCATGGCGAGTTCATCATCCGTTTGTAAAGGGGGGTCCTTAACTCCTACAAGTTCCAGCGACCAGAACTTTTCTAGCTCGTCCTTTGCACTGGCCACGTTGCAACAGTAGCGGTTTGCAGGCTTGATCTTTGAAAAGGTACCGTGCCGACTATTGCGCCCCTGTCTGCTGATCATGTCGCCTAGGCAGGTGCGTATCAGATGAAATCCGGACGGTAACTTTGTTGAGGCACTTCCTCTGAAGATTTCGTGGAAATAATCAGCACCCACGAGAATCTGCGGCTTGAGTGTAACCGTCGGTAGGGTGATGTTCCGCGTTGAACGGATGCGCCGTAACGTTTTTTCTGTTAGCTTGGCGATTGCAATTTCGCTAACCAGTCTTGGTACCGAGTTCGCGAACATCGTGAAGAACCATCCATCAGTGCGCCTCATTTTTAGTTTGACGCGCGCAGACGTGCAGTGGGTAATGTGCATCCCACCAAATCCGTCAACAATCAACGGTTCCTTGTGTGTTACTTCGATGCCCAATTGCTGGACTATTTCTTCCGTAATGAATGAGCGTTCGCTCCCAACATCGAATAGCACGGGCACTTTGATCGATTTTGTGTGTGGTGGGTCGCCTCTAACCTCCACGAAGGTAGATAGGAGTAATACCGTTTTGTCTCGCTCTTGCTGTTCGGGTGTCGCAATCGCCGCCACCGTGCGAATCGTCTGAGTGTGGGTTTCTCCGACAGGATTCTTCTCTTTCCCACGTTGCGATCGATGCCACGTTTTGCAAAGTGCCGTAGGATGTCCCTTGCGCTTGCAATGGTAGCAGGAGACATTTCGTGTACAATCGTTTTGATTATGACCTTCTTTGAGACAATTGAAACAAAGGCGTAATTGCCGAGCGCGGTCAAACCGCTTCTTCAAAGTGGTAAACCGTGGACAACTATCGGCCCAATGTGGTTCACTACAAAACGCACATACCTGTCGAGTAAGGTCGCGCCGTCTGTCCTTCCCTTTGGTTTGTCGTTTCGCTACTGCGGGTAGTGCGGAAGTGTGATGTAAACTTTCCTCTAGTTTTACACCTCCTAGATTTCTCTGTTCTCGCCTTCCTACCTGCCTTTGAGCTTGCCGACCCTCATGCGACGGTTTCCCTATAGCAGCTGTTCGCATATTCTCCCTGATGCGCACTATAGCTTGAAGTTTGTCCCTCAATTTTTGGACGCTCCAGGCTGCATCGGCTCCTTTAGCTTGTTCGACTTCCAACAGCGCCCAACGTGGTAGCCGTTTTTCAATGCAAAGCTCGGTTTGCGAGTTGTCGATGTTTTCTCCCTGTTGCTCCAGTTGTTGTAGAATGCGCTCGACGCTCGCAACGCATTCCTCGAAGTCCTTTGTGGGAGTTGCTGCGTCATGTAGTTCCGCGTAGAGTGACTTCAGCAGCAATTCGGATCTCCCAAATCGTTGCTGGAGCGTTGTTTTAACAACTTCGTAATTTTCGGGCGCTATTGTGAATCCACCTATTGCTTCTCGCGCTTTGCCTTCTAGAAAGGATAGCAGATAAGAAAGCTTCTCAATTTCTGCGAGTGGTTGCGAGTCAACTACATGCAGGGATGTGGCCCAGAATTGTGGCCATTTGTGATGCTGTCCGTCAAATTTCGCAATCTGCAATCTTGGCAGCTGCACTGCGTTCATGGACATCTGTTGCTGCGGTTGCTGGGCAGGCGTGCTGTTTCCTGTAAGGACGCTGCCAGCTGGCGAGGTGGGTGGGGCTATGTGGAGCTCAAGATTCAACTTGGCAGTGAGTAGATCATCAGATGCATTTTTAGCCTCACTGATCACAATGAGGAAACTATCTGGCGCCTCTGCCAGAGTTTGGTAAATTGAAGCTTCATTCGCTCTCTCAGCAGCCGCGCGTAGCTGCTTTATGTATTCTAGCCAAGCATGATGATCAGCCTCGGCCTCCGAAATGTGACGTTCTAGTCTTCGAATTGCTGCCCCCACTTGCAAAAGGGCAGTTTTGAACGCTGCTTGCGGGTCTGCTTGTTCCGCAAGCACACGCAAGTCAGGAAAATTTATGTTCTTTATGACTGCCTTTAGCAAGTTAACCTTCACTCGAATGGAGGCTTGGTACGCAGCAGATGCCATATTTACTTATGGTTACGCTCTGGCCTGAGCCCCCATGTACTGGACAAAGTAAAATGGATCTATATCAAACGAGTTTTACTTACGTTCAGCAACTTGATGTGCCGATGCGGCCGATCACGGCAAGTGAATATTGTACAGAGAGAATACGACGTTGACAGCAATTCAATATACGAATAATAGCTAACTACACGTAGTGGAGGATCCTTGAAGGGCGCTCAATAGGGAGCTTTCCTGAGCTCCATACGAGGGGCCTGTCCCTCGTCCTTAACGCTGTCCGACTGACGAGTCTTTGCTACGGGAGCTTTCGCTGATCTGCCTCGCTCCGCCTTCCATTTCTGCTAATGCATGCAACGTGCCCTTTATCCCATTGACCATTTTCGGTGATGTATATAACATGCCCTTTTCCCATTGACCATTTTCGGTACTGTATGCAGCATACCTTTTTCCCCATTGAAACGTTTTGTTTTTATCTCCCAGTTTTCGCTGGGTGTATCATCGTTTGCACTATGTGTTTCATCGTTTCTGGTCGTCATCGGCACCTCTGAGGCGGTTAACCTTTTTTGCTACTTGTTGACTGCAATGAGCTGCGATGACGCATCTCGCGTTTCGCGACACCATCTGCTTCATTTCCCCTAATGTTGATTTCGATACGCTATATATGCAAATGTGCTGAAATGCTTCTTGTATGATTCATAGTCGTTACATAATTTGTGAAGTATGGCAGTTGTGAGGAAAAAAGGTATTTTTTTAAAATTAAACTGCATAAAGGCCTTTAACGGTGCTTCTACGGTTTTATTGCTGAGTGATTACGATTTTGCTTAGTCAAACGCCAGTGTTTAATGTCGCGAATTTTTTTGTGTTTCATTCTAATTTACAGGTGCCGGCCACACGAATACTTTACGTATTATTAGTGTACCGTAAAAGGGAACGACGATCAACAGTCAACTTGGATATGTGGAAGCCTACTTACATATAGTAGCCCGTTGCATCAGTATTGCGGGTTTCTTTTACAATGGATTCAGCGCAACGATTCGAATAGCTGCCAACAAGCATATTTCCGATGAAATTCATCTCGATTTCAATTTGATTTTGTTAATTAGTCAAGCTATCAGATCCGAGCATTCAGCAACGATCAGCATTGTTCTTCTCAATGGTTTTTTTATTGTGATGTATTCCATCTCATAGTGTTGAGAAAGCTTATCTGCGAGATATTTCTTTGTAGTTGTTTTTTTGCAATAATAATTATATAGAAGGTTTTCTTGGAGAAGCGAAATTCCTATGCTCCTTTAAATAGAACTATGTGAAAGGGAGGGAGACGGCTTCTTTTCTTCACTTCTTCAGTAATGCTTTTGTTCATCAATGGTTCAATTAAAACGGCTATTCTTCGGCTATTAATTTCTGATGAGTTGGTATTTTGAAGGCGCAAAGAAATGTTGGCACACTGTATGCGATACCTGTTAAACGTAGCACTGTTAGATATCGTTTGTACATTCCTCTTTGTGAGTTTTCTTTATGAAGAACGCTCAAGACTGTTGAAATAGAGAGATGCTGTTGAAGATTTCGTAAGGATGTTTCTTTGAAGTGCTTCTGCCAGTCTTCCTTTATTTTGGAATTCTCTGTAATGAATGAGGAATCTTTCGTTTCCAGAGATGAAGCTCTTCTCGTCTGCCCATTCAAAATTCGCTGTTGTTCTCAAAAATTCATTGTAGATGTGTGATGAATTCACTGTTCGGAAGTTAACTCGCATCTGAAAAGAAAACAACGAATGAAAATCACATTGGATATTGTGGTAGTTGTTGTCGAGAAGGAATCGCTTTCGAGGATTCAGATCCCCCACTTAGTCGGAAACAAGCTACACTGTGTTGATGTTGTCTTCACAGTTATTTCATTTCACTTGGTAAGTTGGAGTTGTGTATGTGTGTTGGTGTTGGCTTTATGCATAGCAAAATAATCTCATATTGTTTCTGTTGTCACCGCCTGCCTATTCGTCCTTTTTCCGTTATTGTTCAGAATAAAATTTCCGCTTTTTTTGGTGATTTGTCACCTTTTGATAAGATTCGGATGTAAAAATAACCGGATGTTTGGATTAACTCGCCCTCTGAAGGGATACCTTAAAAGTCACTTGGAAGGATGCCGTTAATAATTGATGTTGAACCGATCGCTCAACTTGATGCTTTTTTCTGTAATTGAGTGACTGATATGATGCACATTTTGCTTGTTGCTGACGTAGATTTTTGCATATGTGATTAGTTAAACTGTTTGAGGTGACGATCGTTTTTGCTTGCAAGTCAGTGCACTCTATGCATGCGACCACACCTTCAAGGTGGCATTCTCAGGGAGGCCGTGGATTTGTCCACCGATGTGGAGCAACCAAGGTGCGCAAGACTTGGAACATTGCGGAACAGTCGACGTTTTGTATTTTTTGTGAGGATTTGCTGAGAAGGCAACTCGTAACATATGTGCGCGTTCGAACGGAATTAGAATCAACTTTCCGTGGAGGTATGGAAACAAACTGAGAACGTCACTGAGAATTGATGAGATGTAGAACGTGCTGGTGGGTTCGGGGAGGGCGCCAGAGTGGTTAGATAGTATTAGTTCTCTTTTTTTTCCAGCTAATGCGTACCATCATCGGTCGTACGACCTCTAAGTTTATTTCGTGGTTCTTCATCATAGCGTCGATCACGAAAGTTTGGGATATTCGGCAACGTTCCAGAAACGAGTTTTTATTTTTTATTGGCAGTAGGTCTTTGAGCAGTACTTCCCCTCCCTCTCCTTTGCTAATGGCTCTTCCTCAGAATTGGACGGTAACAGAATTGTGCTGCTAAATCTTTTCCTTGAATTCACACTTCTTTTTCTCATGAGGATGTAAGAGGCTACAGCTAGAGTTGCATGGAAATCCGCGATCTTTCTCAGAACAAAAGCGGCTGTACATGTGAGCAGTGCTGGAATATTCCGTAAAAGAAAGATGCGGAATGAAACTCTTGAAATCAGTGCAGTTCATATGTGTCTAGCCGACTATTTGGAATACACAGTGAATAACAACTTGATTCTACAGGTTTGCACGATGCGCATTACCATTGGCGGAAAAATTCACGTCAGTTTTTTCGCACCCAGGCGATAGGGTACTTATCTATTTATTGCATTTATTGCAGCTTTTCTTATGAAATGCTGTCAAATAGCTGGCACTCAGAGCTTACCTCGCTTCCATGATTTCGTCACCGATGTTGCGTCCTGACAATTCATTCTAAAGCACGCAGCGCATCATTTTTAACGATAAGAAGTAGGAGTCAGTAAGCAAATTGAGCCAATACCAATGAAGTTAGACTGTACATCGTTATGCAAGTTAAACAGAAAAATCAGCCTGTATGGCAATTCCGGCTGCGCATGCTGACCATGGCGTCGAAATGAGCACCAGCGCATGCTTAAGTTGACGATTGTGAGGATGGGTGATGAGCGCCAAAGACTTAGTGGGAGAGCGAAGAACTGATGCAAAATTGGCGAGAATAGTTTTATTCATTTTCACAAGCTCTTTTGTATGGAGTAGATTATCTTTGCTTCGGAAATATTCGCAAAAATGAATCATTTTCAAGCGTTTAACACAAAATATTCAAACGGTTACGTTTCTGGGCACTTTGCTTTGTTGAATTCCCCACTATGACTTCTTGAGCAAAGGTGTTGTTGCGAGATGAGAATCTCTCGTTGCAACACCCTCTGAAATGAAAACGTTTGCAGTCGAATTGTAGACAGTTTCTTTTTAAAAAGCCATGCTAGCTTTTGGACTGCAAAGAATACACGAGACGTGGAGGGTACGCAGCGCAGATGCCTCTTACTATTCATCCAGACGCTTCATTCGGAAGTCTAGTTTATTATGCGTGTGTCAGAAACGCCTCCGCAAGATGTAGTGCGGACCAGCGATGCCACTGCTGAAAACGCATAAGCGGAGAGTCACACACGACACCCCGGCTAGGAAGGAGATTTTCAAGAATCCATCATTCAAAATAATATTAAAAGTATGCACTCCATGTTAAGTACAGCGGAACTAGACGTATAACTTTCTCATATTTGGGAATGAATGTGAAGCAGATAGAGCAGCTACTTTGGTTTTCTGTAACATTAATGACACTGGGAAACGGACACTGAAGAGGTAGACAGACGTGGTTGTGCATCGTTTTGTGTGTTATTGTATAAGCATTGTTCAGATGGCTTAACGTAATGGTTTCAGTACAGAAGATGGCAAACGTCGATAGATACAATTTGGCACACAACAAAGCAGTGGTGCTTACGAAGGAATTATCCGGTGGCGCGACATTAGGATGAAAGCATTTTTAAGTGAGACAAAAAATATTTCTTGGCAGTGTCAAGAAACCGCAAGAGAAGGGTGTATTCGGAAGAGAATGGCAGTTACCGGATAGAGAGCTTGCTTGTAGGGGGGAGGGAGAGGGGTATGCGGCGTTCTTAGCACCATTTTCTCATTTATCGAATGCGCGGATAGTCCATTCTCTGGGAGCACGAAGCTTGATCACTTTTAAATCGCCTACAAACCAGATACTTGGGTATTTTCGCAGTACTCTTTCAACATCTAAAGATGCGGAATCAGTGTTCGTATAATCTCAATTAGAGCGTTTTATTAAGAGAGTGGGATCTGTGCTCTGTCGATGATAATTTATAAAAACTCGCACCAGTTTCCCACTATCTGTTTCATTCCGAGCCTGTACGTTCATATTTCTCACACCAGAAGGAACGATGCAGATTCGAAGGGATATTAGCTACAGTGCACAAACTCGACACTACTGCTCGTAGGCACTGTCTGCATAAGTCGCCCATCTCAGATTAACTGCCTGATAATGTTGATCCTTTCGTGAATAGAGATCTCAGCATTTTCATCAATAGCACCATTCAAAGTTAGAACTTCAGTAGCCCGGTCATGTAGCGTGACTTTGCAAATGATTCAGGTTATTTATACTTTTCAGGTCTTGAGACAAAGGCACTATCGGATGTGACGCCATTGTTTAGTGTTTGAATTCGTCGATTTTCGACTGCGTAACGTCAGTCTGATAACTGCGGCTTTTTATAATGTTGAACAGTCTATGGAAGAAGCGTAATTTCCGTCGCTGAATTCGCAATTTTAGCAGTAGTCGCCATTCATAATCGCTCGATACGAGCATGAAATTAGATGATGGCAATTTGAAATACGCGAAGACCTGTAAGTTTTTTTGTTAATTAAATCATACTAAGGCAAAAGAACTTTGAAATTTAAGACCATAGACCCATCAATAGCAAAATCGTTGTAAGCAGCTGCGTTTGTGCACTACTGTACAATTGAGACGTAAAAGTGGGCATTGCATCGCTTTGCACATGTAATTTCAGCCTTTTTAAATAGTAGCTTATTTATTTATTTATTTCTTTAAATATGAAATTATTCTAAAGGTTCTCCGCTGCATCCTCCCTCCACCCCCACTCCACAAAGAAATAGTGATTATAATCATTTATTCCACGCCGGACCAAGAACTTATGAGATCTGCTTAAGATTGTTTGTTGGAATGCGCCGATTCAACAAATAATTCTGTGTTAAGATCAGTTCTTCTAGATTTTTAAGAGCTTTCAAATTTTGCCCCTTGAAGTCTCGATGCTCAATTGATGAACTAATGCCCGTTTGACAAAAATGCCTCTTAATTTTAAGATCATTTCACATCGTCATGTCATTATCGTCGCCAACCGCCTATATTCTAAACAGTAATGATGAATCCGTTTTATTTGCAATTCTATGCGTACAACCTATCCCGCAAATAAAACAATATCCTTATTCAGATCACAGATATCCATTACCATCTAACGTCTCCGAAATTTCCCGCTCAGGTGTTTCACTTCCACTTAGCCGACGTTCTTGGTAAGTATGCGGTCTTTTTCTTTTCAGTTTTTCTTTCAAGATGATGAAAATTGTGGTAACGACCCTCTAGTTGGAAGTATCGTAGCTAGTACCATCTCTTTCCTGAAATCCTAATGAGTGTGGATGCCTTAAATTCAACGAGCAAACACTCTTTCACTTAGGGACAAGCCTTTTTTTGCATTCGAAAAAAAAAATTCTAACATTTTGCCGGTAAAGACCACTCAGAAATGCTGCAAAAATAAAAAATAGTGACACGGATTTTCCATAGTACTGTGGACCATTCTCGAAGACGCTTCTACTTACCTGAAGCCATTTGGCTTAGGCATTTCGTGTATTGGCTTGATTTCATTTGGTGCCGGTTCATTGGAACGGCATTCACCACTCGGCTCACAAACACTAGGTCTACTTCTGGAAACCATGCTCCTCTACTTTGAAACAATAACTTGCTTCTTTTAATTTCACCGGTATTTTTACCAATCTCTGAATGTGTTTCAAACCATCCAGCACCGTTATGGTTAAATTATTCAATTAAAGCAGCACCCACTCAATCGCACCTAATGCTTCTTCCACAACCATTTGCAAAATCACAGCTGGAGAAGCCTTACGAAATGATCTTCTTTGACAATTAAGCAGCGTTTTATCGCATCGAATTATCCTACACATTTTCGTCCCTTCATCCAATTCCATTCACAAAAATGGATTCGATAAATTAATTTTTCAACTGTCAGCAAATGATGGCTCAGAAAACAGATATTTGCCAACATCATATCCGCAGATTCATCCTCACCGAATTTTTTGCTTGCAAGTCATCTTATTCGCAAATCTGACCGCTGAACCCGAATCACTATAATCAATAACCTAATTAGTGTGTCTCACACATCGCACATATGACGCCCTGACTCAAGGTATTTCAAATTTCGCCCACTTTCGCCTCCTTGAGTAGTCCACTAGAGGCATTCAGCTTCCTTTCAGTCAGCATTTCGGCTAGGTGACTGACACCTAACAGTTGTATATGAATGGAATCATCTCACGCTGAAATATCATCTCGGGAAGTGCTTCATAGATCCCTTTTTGCCTTCGCATTCTTTTTCATTAAAACCTTCAGCGTATGCGCAAATCTCGCTGCGTAATCTTCAACGCGATTGTGATAAGAAGCTATTCAGCATCACTGTCAACACCGTCGCGTCCCCTAACAATCTATCTGGTTTCGCCAACATCCACCTGAGTATGAGTGTCCCTTCTCACAGGCTTCCCTAGCTGGGTGCAAAATCTGGTATTAAATGAAATAGTAGATATGCTACTGATCGTCCAATGGATACGTGGGGGAAGAGGCGGGTATAGAAGCGTGAGCGTTGCTAGAACGCTGGAGTCTGCACAGCGCCACTGCGCTAGGGTTCGGGGGGCGGCGCGTGTTTTCCGTTGACGCACACGTCCTTTTATCGACCGCTTTTATCTGTTCGCGCACACCTTTAGCAGTTTTCTCTTCTTACGTGGGTTGCTAGTTCGAGATCAAGCTGGACTCGAAAATATTTGGGTTCCTTCGAATAGATATTTCTTTGGAGCGAAGAATTTGAATGATGGCAACGAAAGTCGAATGTATGTGATTCGAACGCGTCATTTGCAGATTTAACTAGCATTCTACTGGTCGATAACTTACGTAGTTGCCCTGCGAATCGAATCTAAAAATTACTTTATGCCTTTATCTGAGGGGATCTTTATATGACAGTTGGTTAGCGCACATTTTCCTGAGTGTTTTGCGTATAGTTTATGTGGTACATGTGGAGTATGTTTAGTGACAACCATATGTCACATTTTCTATGATTTTCCACTCAAGGTAGTAACCTCATGTTTCAGCGTCCCGAAAACGTGAAACATCGAGAAGTCTCCAATGTAAGATAGACACCAGCCGGCTCATTTATGCATAAGTGTCATCAGGGACTTATAAACGAGATTATCACGCTACACAAATGAGGCATGAGATTTTGCAACGAAATAAGTTTAGTCGATGTAGTCTATCCCAGTCTCATGAGCACATCCTCCTATTTCGTTTCCCTCCTTCATCTTCCATGCTCCATTTACTTTCAGTGGCTAAAAGTTAAGGCCTGGCAGTTTATGCCCTCGTAGAGATCGTTTTTACATAATGGAATCCGTGGTTCGTTGTTTCACCAAAAGAGGCCTCGAAGATGAGGAAAGCTTTTACATGTGCGGGTAATTTTTCATCAACGTTTGTGAAAATTCTCCTCAAATATCCGTCCACAGAATTTTTTGCTCTTTCCAGGGTTTATGTGTTCGATTATGACCTCCTAAAAACGCTGAAATTTATGACGAGAGTTGTGTTTGGGAGATGGGATGAGATCATAGCAATATGGAGGGCAAAATTCAATCTTTAAAAGATTTCGTTTCAGTTTCTCACAGTGGATTTGAGGGTGGAAGATGTGATCGTCTCACTGGAGGAGACAGTTACCCGAAATGTGCATTTGATAGTCACATAGCGCATGTAACATAAATCAGAAATGCTTATGAGCGTATTTAAAAGACTTTTCAAATCGAAAGGTGATCTCAGGTAACATATGCAAATATGACTTCAAAATTCGCTGTTTTAGTGGCAGAAAGAATCGTTTTCTTATATATCGACTTTTCCATGTAGGAACTCGGTCAATTTCTAGCGGAATCTTGTTGTTCAACGTTAGAGTATATGTGCAGCAGATCGGTCTAGTCGATCCGACTAAATCAAAGATCGCATCAGCTCGTTTATCACCTTCTCTCTAACATTTCTGATGAATGAATTAAAAAGGAAAATTGTTGAATCGTTTCTCTTTTTAATCTATCTTTATTTTTGAAGCTTTTAGTCAAAAGTAAGTAGCGTTTAACTGCTGGAATGTGTCGTTGATTCAATTGCTGTAAAGACCCGTTAATCGGTATACGATGATGTATGTGCCTATGAGTCGATTATTGTTTCAGGTGATATTTTCGTTGGGGAATCTTTCAAAAATCTATGTAGAAATAATTTTAATGAGCTGAGATTGCAATGTCGAATAGTGCAAATCTGTAGTATTTTCAGTGAAAACATTGATAATCGTTATTTATGCATAAACCATTTTGAGTTCGATGCAGTGCAATCGAATGTTGCTCATCGTTTTTCCCACACGAACGGCTTCTTTTATCCATTAACGCTATATTATCACGACTTCGTTGCCGGAAGTATCAGTTGAATAGAATGGCTTTTTTCATTTAGTGTTGTATTTTCAGTTTGTGAAATTCTTGAACGGAGATGCTTCAATTTTCGTTGATAATTGCAGCATTTGAATATCTGGTCAAATGGATTGAAAGAAACGTTTACAAAAATGGAGTCGAATTATGTTGGATCGCCTTCACATGCATCTTTCCCCTCGACGAGCACTGTTCTTCACAAACAGGGTGCGTTCGATATGGACGAAAAAGCGATATTAAGGTAATTCATTGCACCATCAGCTTCTCATAAGTTCTGAACTCACAAAGGCAAGTATCTAGCGATTTGTCTAGCCTACAATCTAAACATCATACTATGAGTGGCCTTAGAGCAAAGGCAGCTGCAATAATCGTGCTAATAATAACGGTAGCCACTAATAATAGCATTATCAACTGTATTATTATTGGCTGGGAGCTTATATCTCCTTTATTCTCGATCACATGCAATGGTTTTGCATTCTTCTGCATTTTATTCCCACTGCTGTAACACTTCGATCCACTCTTCGAACTCTGAACCAACCGTTCATGGATTCAGCGACTAGCAACGGTCATATTTCACGTTCCTCTTCTACATCTTTATGTTATTAGTTTCCAACTTGACAGCGAATTGATGTGATTATATAGAATCGTTTCAAAGCCATTGCTTCGTCCGTTTCATTCGGAAACATAGCTGGGAATACTGTTCGCTTAGAACGATAACAGCAGTCTCCCACTAATTGCTAAATATCAGTTCTTAGACGCATAATGGATCTGAGCATCAAGAGTCGTCGCGAGGTTTTTGTGAAGTAACTGAAAAAGTTTGCAGCATTGCCACCCTGCTCGATGTTCAATGAAGATATTCATTTTCTCTAAACAAATATGTTATTGTTTTCTTCTCGAGTTAGACGAGTCGGAAGATGAAATATCGACAATTCAGATTATCTATCAGTGCTCTATATTAATCTAACTTAATGCCTTACAGTTTTTTCTGGATGGGGGGAGGAGGATAGAAGGGGAATTGAAAATTGCTATACAGTTGCAGAAGTTGTCCTTCACTTGAAATGAAGCTTAATGGAACAGAAAGTAATAACCTTCCCTCCACTAATCTTTGCATATTTGTTCTTCATGAACATATTATTTTTGCATATTCGATTGAAAGTATAGTGTGTTCACATAGAAGGAATGATATCAACGGGAAAATTTAGTGAAAAGTAAGTCATTCGACGAAAAACGTGAGTGAAATCTACATTAGATGGAAAAACGAAACACATTCGGTGCATGGAAATGCGCTCATATAGTTGCAGTTAACATGCCAGTGCGAAGATAATTCCCCTTGTGTGGATATTTGCCTTGATTCGTGCTTTTCATTGCTAGCCTCGTAGTATTGATTGCTGAAAATATGTTGGTTAGAACTGGCAAACTATCAAGGCCTGCAATAATCATGTGTAAACTAACTTGCTTATTTCTGTGATCGTAGATATATCGATGACCTAATTGTTTTCAACATCCGAGTGAAATGACTCTTTTCCAGATCTGCTGTCGTTATCGGAGCTCTTGCCTGTTCGATTGCGGTATGGGCTATAATAAAGCTATACAGGTTGGAATTTTGCCTTTTCTCTATTAGTTCCCATAATTTATTGTAAATATGCAGTTCGCGTAGCATTAAGGCTGAGTTGATAAAGAGTATACATGTAGGACGTGGATTTGTGCTTTAAAATCGAAGGAACTCAGAGCAGTAGTTCAGGTCCAACGTCGAACAGTAGTCATCTTACTGAAGTGGATGTTAGATATGTTATGGAAATATGATAATAGAAGTTTGCCTTATTGTAATTATCGCTTTTGCATCCTGTTTAGGATTGGTTGCTTTTTACGGATGTAAATTCCAAGATGTGTATGATTGTTTTAGCTGAGGGGAGTATGTGTAAGTTCACTAATAGCGGCAGTATGAATAATGGATAGGCCTGGAAATTCATGATGGATGATTTCACTCAACATAACAACCACCATAAATGACCTTCGGCAATTACATCCCTAATGTCCCCAACAGCCGTATGTTACATAATGCTCACTATGACCAAATTCATATGGGAAATTAAATATTGACTTTTTTACAGGCAGTTACTCATTAGTCGTCCGAGTACCTTTCAAAAGCGCCAAGAATTGCATTTTTGAGTTTGACTCATTTAAAGGAGCGACTGTTCAGTGAAGTTGTTTAAACTCGTCGAAAAAGTTTTAAGCAGTTTTGTCCATGCAGGTTTTTTGGAGTGCTTTTTATTCCGGAGCCCATTAATGGACGCGTTTTTAGTTACTAATAGATAATCGTGGATCGATTTTTTAAACTGCTTTAAGGTCGGCATTCGATCTCTTGCCAGGAACCAAAATGCTTCGAAGTTAGGACGTGAAAAGTGGTGTTGAAATCGATGTTATAATTGCATGAATCTGCTCTAACCTAATACAGAAAGGGCTCCCGGAATCGAGTTCGTCGTTACGACTTATTGTCTGTGAAGCAGTTATCTCCGGACTTAGTGGTCGATTCAGAAGGTAGCGAGGACGAACTCTTTGAATCAACAGCATTGGACGACGCGAATAGGCGACTTGTGTCGAACTCTCGTTAGTGACGGCAGTGAAATTAATGAAGTAACACGATCTCCTCAGGAGTGACGAGCACATTTTTTCTAGTTACCTGCAAAGTATGTACCAAAAAATCTTTAATCAGTTGCTCCACGGTTGCATATCAAAAAATTTGTCTCAGTGCTTAATTTTGGAATCGATAAGAGGGAGAGGGAGGAAAGAGGAGGACGACTTTAGATTGTTGAAATGGGAATGACAATCGTCTAATTTGCTCAGGCAGTCCGTTAATTAACCATCATCACTAATATTCACTTTATAAAAAGTTTGTAGTGGGATGTTGCCTGCATGTTAGTGCAGACATTTTCCTGAAAATCTAATAAAATTAAACTTGCACTCGAAACATTTGCAGTAATGTTCTCTTCCAGAATACAGGGATTGGATGAATTGAATTCCAGTAGTAGATTTAGTAATAAACTCGAAATGCCGTCCGGCGATTATGAAACCGAGATTATTGGGAAATAACTGCGTTACATGCTTTGGGAAATAAAACTGCGTTACATGCTTTTTCAGATGAATGGGAGTGTAATTTTTTATGGAAAGTGATGATGGTAGCGAAAGGGAGAAGTCGGTGATTTATTTTGATGGTATATTATCTTTATTGTTTCATTCGTTCCTCATTCCCAACTATTAACGAGTGATCAGCTTGGCAACTGCTTGAAAAATATTCCAGTCAGCTATGTAAATAAGATCAACGGTAATTATTAGGAGATCGTAACGGTGGATCCGGAAACGTTGAGGATTTTATCCATATATCCAGAAATATGGCTTTCGATCGTCGCAAAATCTTGAATGAAATGTTTTATTGATGAAGTCGAAAGTTTCCCGCTAATTCTTAGTGATTAAATAACGAGATGCTGGCTAGGAGTAGAGGATTTTTTTCAGTCTCTGAAACAAAACAAAACAAGAAAATTTACGGGAATATTCGAAGAAAATATATGAAAAACACCGTTTCATTTCTTCATTTGACGTCCATTTTTGATAGTATGTAACTTCTCTCGAATAGGGTTGAGTGCTGTATTGTATATCACTTTTTTCGCTTAAACAGAAACATTTGCTGACCTATTCGAATTGTTCTGCTTGATAATGCGTTACTCGTCACAAATACAACAACTACAAGTTCAAGTAATCAGTATCTATATCCATTGATGTATCTTTTTGTGAAGTAAATAAATTGAGCGGTTGAAAGTATATTTTTTGAACCGCTTGTGAATTTCGCATACCGTATCGATCAAAACGGTTATAAACGCGTCGAAGATTTGCCGTCATGTTTGAGTCGTTCGATGAAAGATTTTGATGAGAGCAGCATCGATGCTGAGGGCAAAATTTGTTTCTTGTGAAGGCTTTGCTTTCTTAAGTACCGTTATTAAGTGGAACGAGAAGATTGCTTTCTGTTCGCTTAACGAAATGTGTTATTTTAATGGCACTAGCTGTAAGAAGTGATATGTTGCTTTCGGCTTTGAAGGTGGCTAACGATATTGTGATTGCATCATATTTATATGTATATGGTGTCTTCTTCTCAACGTATAAAAGCTCTATGAGGTGATATCATAAACTCCACAAATATAATGGTATTTCGCTACGGTAGGTTGCATTCTTTGTTAACGCGCCGATTTTACTGTGGTCATGTAAGTTGTTTCCCCCAAGAAGGGAACCAACTCACCAATAAAAAAGTCTATCCAGTTGAGAAGTTACTTCGCAATTCATTTATTTTCTAACCTCTATCGTTTCTTTATTGGGATAGACTCCACGGGGAAGTCCCAAAGCGTCTAAGCGATGAATTATAGGAAAATGCGTAAAAAGAATCCGGCGTTACAATCGAATCTATGAATGTTCTTGAAATGTTGTTCATCTCATCTGAGGGAAAGTGGAAACGTGATATGAAGTGCCTATATATAAGTTAGTAGTATTGTACTGCAAGTGTGAAGTTAGAAGAAGGAAAAAAGTGGATGGACGAGAAGTAGGGAAAATCTGTTATGGGGGGATGGGGGAGGAGGAGATGCCCTTTGTTTTTGAAGCACATTCTAATGTGATGTATGATCGCTGTTAGACGAAAGCGATAAGAATGCCTCTTACCTATGAGAATAACTAAAGTTTTTGTAGCTCCAAACTTAGTGAGGGTGGTGTAGGTTTTGATAAAGGAGGGGGGGTGAAGGTGAGATTTTGAAGTTCTAGAAGGGAAGAGAAGGTAATTTCACTAATCTGACTACATTTTCAATTGCAAATCTCCAACGGCACCTTCCCAAAAAGAAATGGTTGTGTAAGTCACCAAACTATCTCTCAGTTACGAATCACACCAAATAAGGGAGGTGGAGGAGGAGGGGAGCAGGGAATGCTGTAACCATCAAAACTCACTTCACTTCTTTGATGCACAATGTTTCAGGTATTTGTGAAACATTAGCGTTGATTTTTATCAAATATTCGTTTGCTTTTCGAAAATTCCCACTGAAATCCAACACAAATGAACTTTGACCCGTAGTCTGCCCACTCGGGACGATAACACTTATTGCAGCATTGGAAATACGCTGGAGAAGCTATATTCGATGAATTCGTTTATGTAGATTGCGTTAAATGAAATATATCTGATAACATATGTTGTGCACTCCTCTTTTTTTTATTAGGGAAGCAGAACTTCATTCACTGCGAATTAAATGAACGATATTGTCATTGTTTTGTTATTTGAGGATTTCCATTCGGCGATACACAATTCTTTTATAAGACAATTGGAGCGTTATTGATAACATCCATAAAAGAGCTCATTAACTGAGCTATTCATTTCTTGAACTTTTATTCAGCGTGTGAATTCTTTTATGGATTATACGGATGGAGATTGTATTCTTCAATTAAAATCCATAAATTTCGGCCTGGAGACGCTGTATCCATAAATTTTAGCTTGAAGACGTTGTTGGTTCAGGATATGGATGATAGTTTCAAGTGCATTTTTCTGGATGAAAAATGCTTTCGCACTTTTCTATCAGACCGTTTTTCGTTTTAGGCCACGATATTGAAGAATTCATTTTTGCTTTTTCTTTCATATCTTCTTGACAAGATACACTGTGAGCTAGATCAGGAGGATTCTGAGGTGAGAGGAAGAAAGTGCGGTACCTCATGAAGTGTTTAGCACTGCGCAGTGAATGAGACTATCAAATAAGGAATGACGAGGGAGAGTGTTTCACTAGGTGTTAATACTGGAGTAAGCTAAACATGGAACTATTGGTTCCCCAATAGTTCCATGTTCACTACTGTGACATGTGTTAACGCTGTTGAGTGATTTTCGGGGCGGATAATAAAGGATATGGTTAATGAAACAAAAACATAAAATGATAAAATACGAATGCAACGTCATCTCAAGGGGATAACATCAGTGTGAACCTTTTAGACAAGGGACCAGTTGTTGAGGTGTGCGTATTTTGCGCCGTTAGATTAGCCAATGGGTCCAACTTGAAAAACATCTGGTTTACGAGGAGGAGGAGGATGACGGGAAGTTGAATTGATGTTCTCTGGGTAGAACCCGCAACCGGCAAGGCAAATAGCGAACCGGCAGGCATGCAACGCGTTGCGCTTTCATTGCACCACCCCGCTTTGTTTTTTCGCTTCGTCTAGCAGCAGCAATGGTGGTGTAGTTGCGGTTGTGGCGCTCTTGTCTCACTGCGTTATTTTGCATCGCTCCTGCTCTCGTGCTGTCGTATGCATGCGGCGTCTCATACTTCTTTCGAGTCATCTACTACTCCTTTGCAATTACCTTGGACGCTGTTTTTATGAGTGGACGTTTCTACCTAGTTTTATTTGCTTACTAATGTTTCGTCTTCGTTAAACTTCTTTTCGTTTGAATGGTTTATTATGGTTCAGCCCTTATGAGTTTAGATGAAGCTGTGCCTGAGATGAACCCCTCTCTCCCACCTTGGTTCCCCTTTTAACAATTGCGAGAACAGGTGACATTTCTTCTTCCCAGTTGTCGTTGCAGTCATCGCATCTGTTTGTGTGTTGCGAATGTTGCACTGTGTTAGCGTAGAATTTTATGAGCGATTAGACCGAATTAATGCCCGTTAAATGCTGTTTACCTCCGGTTGGCTGAGATGAATGAAATGCCAGCAATTTAGGTTATATATAGGTTATGCCGTTCGATTTGGTTTTTGAAAGACTACGACTAACGTTATTATTATTTTCGCTTCCACCGTTGCAGCTATTTCGTGCGCCCAGAAATTGACGCAGATTTTGTGATGGGATTTGGCATATGAATGCTGATTGAAAAATGATTACAGTTGAGGCCGTATTTAACATTTGAACGTTGTTTTCGCCACCTTTTTTCCGGTGACTCATCACCACACATATTTGATGTTCCCATTTACCGGTCAGTTCCTCGATGACTTTGCGATCAATGATCGCTAGGTATAACCGCAAGGAAATTCTAAAAGCGTTTAACTTAAGTTTAGAATTTCAAGGCTCTGGCAAACTATATTTGTTGGTGAGAGGACAGGGAGGATGGAATGTGGTATCGGCTGTTTCATACGAATTATAATATATTATAGAGCAGCGTATGCTGACTCAGCAAATGCGAAAATCCGTAATTCAACCGACAGAGCTTAACGTTTTCGGCTATAAATTGATCACTATTGGGTAGTCGTATCTCAGTATGAGGCCACAGTAAGTATTCGTTTATATATGGAATTAGTTTCTTAATTATGAAATAGTTAAATTCCGCATAACTCGTACAGAAATTATGAAGTTGAGTGTAACAATAAGCAAAATTCATCCCGTTTTGCAATGTTTTCTTTGTGTATAGATTGCGATTAGAATCTTTTTCATAGACGATAAAAATTTATTCATAAATCACTTCGACGAATTCACTTCGAATTAAGGGGATTTCACGTTTCATATTAGACGAATGCACATTCGCATTTCCGCTCCTTATTTAAGTCTTCTCGTAGATTGCTTTGCAGATTTCATTTCATTCATAGCGAAACGACGATACCGTTTCTGAATTGCATATAACTGCAAAAAAATCTGCATTTGCCCATTGTATTCCACGTCTCTTCATATATTACTTAGTTTTGCCTCATACACCTTCACATTGTTGTGAATTTTCGAGCATTTCAATGTTTTTGTCTCTCATCGTATTTTAGAAATCACTCGCTGTTATATGAGAGAGGAAACGGCAAAATTCAAGTCGCAATGAACAATATAATATCCAAAGAAGTTGAAATCATTGGAAGGTTGTCAAATCTCGGTACGTCGACTATCGTTGCAAACCTTAAAATCTCTTTGAGATTATTTGTGAACGACGAAATGGCAAAAATCACAGTTTCAACGTTAGTCATGCAAGATGGATGTATCGTGAGCACTCACTTAATGAAAGGTTATTATTTGTAGGTGTGATCCTCGTTTTAACTCTCAACGCCTAATTTGGATTGCTTACACTTGACCCTATGTGATACCGATATCTCTCTCTCGCTTCGTGCGTGACGTTTCAGTGCAGCTTATGTGAGATATGTATAAACGATGAACAGATGCTATCAGTGAGGAAGGAGGGTTCCGTGTGAGATGTTCGGGTGTGGTCGCCACAAATTCCTCTAGCTGTTTCATTCGGTGTCTCAGCGTGGGAGTGATTAAGAAGTACGTTGGGGCGAAGTGCTAAATGTGAAGCCTAGACCGAAGCATTAATAGCAAACGGACCGATTACACCGGCCGGATTTTACAAGGCGACTTTTGGGCGAGACTAATAAAGTTGCGGGTTTCGTACCCCGTTCTATAAAAAGTTGGAGGGGAGAGGTAATGGAGGTGCATAGTGAAAGGGGGGAAAATAAAATAGAAATGGATGCTTAGAGAAGCGGAACGCTGGTCCTCACATTTAGTAGACTTGAACCGCTGTTTTTTTACGTGGCAACAAACGGGGTTCACTCCTGAGGGCTCACTTAGAGGCTTTCCCGATTAAAAGCTCGACTCTGTCCCCGCGGGCTTAGCTGTAGGAACGCTCCATGAAGCCTTCTAGCTTTATTACAGTTCAGTAGAAACAAACAACTTTTAGCAGTAATCAGGTCAATTCTGGGCCATGTACAAGTTTTAGGCTTCATTAAACAACGATTTTTAGAATACCCAAAGGAATCGTGGTATATTCTTCACGCCCCGTCGTTGAGTCGTTTCCGTTGCCGAATGTGATTAGCGTGGGCTGCTTTCTTAGCGATATGCAAAAGTATCTTATGAATCTTTTGAGAGTTATGTCATTACACTATGAGACAATGGGAATAGTTGCAAGATTAGACCGTATGACATATCCACAGGAGATTAGTGTGTTGAGTGGTACAACAACGACCGATGCCTATGAAATCAAAGTCCTCCTTTGGTTGTTTAATGCGCGGTGTTATTTGTTTAAACATCAACCATTAGTGCTCATTTATTCTCTGAACGATTCACTCTGAGGAAATCAGTGAAGGCTTCGCTCATTTATAATTATAAAATTTTCATCTTTCTTGTCAGTGCTTCCTGGGACTGTTGTTCCTTAGTTCGGAACATCAGAGAGATGTCGCATCAAATCCCTCTTCCCCTCACCCATAGTGCAATACATTCTCGCATGAAAATCGCCATTCCAAGCAAACCCCACTTTCCAGTATCCGAAGCAGTGGGTTCTTTAGTAGAGTCTGCATGGAATCCACTCGTGACGCTTTAGAACAGATATAGGAAAATATCTGGATCTGACGGTGCAAATGCTTATCAATTCGAATATGCAAACGTTGCGCTTATCAGCTTGTGTTTCATTAAGATGTTTTGAAATTTTACAAATAGAAGCGAAATATATTGCATCATGAAAGTGAAGACGACTGTCACTATGCGCGATGTTTAATAATAAAAGCATTATGGGGTTTCGCAAGGATTCTCTGACAGTTGGTTGAAGCAATATACGATTGCTGGGAACATTATGAGTGTTATTTAGAAAGGCACGGCTGAAAGAGATTCGACGATAGTATGCAGCACTGCGATGTAGTTTCTGTTTTACTTTATTCTTTCCATTTTAGTACGATAACCTCGTGAATTTTATTTTCAACAGATGAAAACAAACGTTACGTGAATGGGTCACCGGATGATACGAGTCGCATGCGACAAAAGCGCCGTTCATGAGATCTGTGATCGAGCATTTACGCACTGACCTTTTGCTTACCTTCGTCGACATTGTGTTGCTTATCTTGGCTGCCGAATTGCGACTTTCTTCTGCATAGCTTCTGTTTTGTTAGCTATCCACTAAAGCAACAGAATTCTTCAAGTGACTAGTGACGAGGTCAGAAAACCATGGCTTTATGAGGTGAGAAAGGTTATCGAAACCATATCGAAAAAGGTTATAACCCATAGAAGGGGAGCATGGATGCGTTATGGTGAAGAGAATCACTGAACATAAACAACGGCGTGTTAGGCCGGTGCAGAATGATGAGTGAATATCGAACAATAATGTACAACAGAAGGGGCACAGACTGGTATAGTGTTAAATTGAGACTTCGATTTATTTTGAAGGTGCCACCGATGCAACTAGCTTATCCTAAAGCAGGCAGTATTTATTGCGATATTGTCTGGAATTATCTCCTCCTCAAGTGCTCTTCCAATTATTGTTAGCAGCGATATCGAAATGAACACTGCTCGTCGATTAGTGCTCAGCGTTGACCGACCATAAGCAGCAGTATGTCGGCAGTGTTAAATGGATAGACACTAATGTTCGAATGTTGCTGTCGCGATGTGAAGAGAGCGTTTATTTAGTGGAGGATTATAATGGCGAGCAAAAAGGGAAAAGGAGATTATCATTTCGGAACTTTCCTTTTCACTACTATACTTGCTGATTTTTTAATGAAAAGGAAAGTTCTATTGCAATCACGCCTTCCTTTGTAGGTGAATAGTGTAGGGGAACCACGATGTTAACAGTTTTGATTGTCTGTTCATATGTGTTAGTGAATGAGGAACCGGAGTTTTTTTCTCTCTCAGGATTGAGATTTTCCAAGCGCTAAAGCACTGAAAGGCGAGAAGAAAATAAAGAGTGGGAAAGTGCTAGGGATGGCAAAGTTCGAAAAAATTAGGAACGAGGATGGATTCATCGACCTTGCATCCTGAAAGTTGTTCCCCGTCAGTGTGCAATAGTGTTATCAATGGTCGTATGCATGGATCTCATCAGCATATTTCTGTTTTCATGCTTTCTTAGCTTCCCGTTCGCCTATCGATCTTTTGTGCTTTTGTTCTGCATCGTTGAGAATATCACTTCAACGTTTCGAGGATTAATTGTCAAGCGGAATGTTGGGAATGCCACCGTGAAGTATGTTTCTTTTATTCAGTTGCAGCAAACTAGCGGAAAGTAGCAAAATTTCTGAAGCAAAGAAGCATCTAATAGTTATTTCAGAACCGTTGACCATATATCAGTTTATTTTATTTTCTGAAATCAATTCATTTCCTTGAGGTGTTTGTCATTTATTCTATCATTCTTCATACGAAATTTCGGATTCCATACCCCCTATCTTCTATGTTTTTGTCAGCAAATTTCATTGAACATTTGAAGAAGATGTTAATTTTGTATTGCCATAAATAAATACGAGCGCTGTTGTTGTGATAAAGCTAAACACTGCCAACTGTTATGCGCGGATAAGCAGTTAGACTGTACCTTATCAGCATTCAGTAATGATCATATGTAATCTGTGTATCTTTGAGGTTTGTTCGATTGTGAGAGATATCTGTTGGATGCTTTCATTGAATGATATCAACGTGAATATCTCAAAAACAAATTCTCTTTTTGAGACTGCAATGAAATCGCAGCGAAATTCGATGGAGCACATGTTTTTGTGCCTGTGATGGACGTACTTTGTCGTCATTCACACAATTGAATGCACCAAATAGCATCGTTGCTTAGGATATAGTGCTTTTCGCTTCGAGTGGGTTACCACCTCAGCTGCTATCGATTCTTCTGTTATGGTGATGAATTTGCGGCGATGCTCGCTTCTGTTGTTCAGAAACACAAATGTGCCACCTGTATATATAAACTGAAATTATATCATTAGAATGAAACGATTGCAATTATGAGCACTAAAGTAAAGCGTTGACGAGCACCGCAACTACGTAATGTTTGTTTCGAAGTTCATTGTGTCATATAATATATGCAGTTGTCGACCTATACTTCCGGCAGCGCACCGCTGTGAAAAAACAGTGTGCATCATAAATAGAGCAATTGTCATTTCACACATTTATCATGTGACGAAAAACTAGCCACTGGACCCTTTGCATCGTACTGTTTTTGACGTCATCAAACAAAAACCATCAGAAATCGTGAATACTTCGAAATTGTTTATCAGAGGATTGCGTATCGGCAGGTTTTCTCGATTACCATCAAGTTTGTAATAAAACTGTCCTATATGATCGGCGCAGAGGCTTAATCACGTGGATTTCATACACGATGTGCAGTCCGTGCGAACTAGTACCACTCTCAAGTTCGCTTAAATCTCCGCAGTAGTCGACAGCGTTTCCGTCGCGGTCTTTTGCATTTTGGGATATATGCACAGCGTGGTACTTGGAGTGAAGACGATTCCAGTAAAAGCAAGTTGTCTTGTTCACAAAATGTCGATATGGGGTTTTCTTTGCTATTTGAACGAACTGTAGAATGCCACGACAAGAAGGATTTTATCGTTTTTTTCTGCCGCGCCCTTTGCGGTATAAGAAATTTCCTCCACTGGTTCATTTGCGCCTCTCCAAGTGACCAATATCCTTTTATTTCTCACGAGACCATATTGAAAACACTTTCGCCGTCCTGTCGAATCGTAGGAGAGAATTTGCTGCAAACGTAGCGTTTCTAAGGTTTGCTTGTCAGTCACTACGGCTATGTAAAGTCAGTTTGAGCGGGCAACATCTGTCGTTACCTAACTTGTAGCGATGGAACATTACGCGGCGATTGATCGTGTTCAAATTTCGAACATCATTCATGGTGTTCGAGTTTTGCTGGACCTTCATCCATAATGTCTGAGATTTGCATCAACTGCTGACCACTACGAAACACGTAATGACAGTGGAAGGATGCTTGGAGGAATGTTGGATAATGATGGTTAGTGTTTGCACGGAAGGATTGACTTCTTAGCTGCAATAAATTCGGGCCTAGGCTTAAGTGTGGAGATAGGCTGCTTGCTAGGAGTGCTAGATTTGGCGAGTCAGTTTGTTTCCTTCAGTTCTGCAAAATGGCATTTACTGTCGGCAGTGTTCGAATACAAATAACACCATCGCGAAATGATTGCGTATGAGCATTCGAAAATCCTCAGTGGCGTTCTACTAAATCGTTGACTGGGATGCTGTGGAGGAACATCATACAAATATTACAATACGTCTCAAACGCATAAGCGGCGAGTTGTCTTGAGGCGAGCTGATTGATGATGAGCATTGCGATTTCATTTCCAAATTATCATCGCTACAAAAAATGCATTTTTTGAGAATTTCATTCCATCGGTACAGTTTGTGTTTTCAACTCATTGCGAGTTGGTACTTCAACTGCCGTCCACCTTATTAGGACCTTTGATTTTCCTGGAATTTGTGATACTCATTTTTCCCCATAGCTGTCAGAAATGTATCATTACACTCTTCAGTAACGCAAACATCATAGGACTGAAGTGAAACGATCGAAATCCCGCATATGGAATTAAGTTTATTAACCTCTCGCTGCGATACAGCAGCTGAAAGTCCCGATTGAATTCGGTGGGTCTCTTATATGCATTGGAAGCTATACTTGTAGATAACAACTGAAGCGACCCTTTTTTTGACTCAGTCAAGGATGATTCACGAGCAATTTAGTTTCTCGCATCATGGTTTTGACCGTTGCTTTTAAACTAGTGGTTAAACGAATTTCTTCATCTCACAGATCTCCTGAAAAAAGATCACTGCAGTAGTAAAATTTTAAGGATTGGTGTTGTTATGGCCGGTTCCTGAGGTGGTGCTCTTCGGACTACGGCTTTTAGCTCTTCGATTTCTATTCCAATTTTACTTCTATTTCCAAAAATGAAGGAAGTGACTCTGAGAAAGTGCAAACGGATGCCTGCAGAACTTTCACATGAAAGCACTTCTGATTTTCACCACTTCTAGAAATGGATTATAACAGATGCTTTGTTCCCTCTTCAAATGTGTAGACTCATTTGCGCTTATGTATAACAACTCTCCGTATGTGTGCTATAGTGGATAACATTTGCAGTAGTTACTGTGCTCAAATGTCACAAGCATCCTCCGAAAGAAGTCGCCTCAAGGTTGACCAGAAGTCAATTTATTTTGCGTTGCAAAGAAGAGGAGATGGGATCGAAGTCAGGAAGCTAACTTTCTTGATCTAATTCGAAATCAACAGGAATCAGCTTCTGTTTCCTAGGAAGTTACCGCCCCAGCCAGATATGCCTCTTGCTGTCGAGTCACGTTACTCCTGCTGATTCCGAATCGTAGGAGGGGAGTTAACTTCTTGACTCCGGATGCGCTTTTTGAAGTTTGCGTGGAAGTGTGTAACTTCAGCTTCAAGTCATTTGTACTCTGGTTTTCACAGCTTTCCTCAGTATCAATTTCGTGTTCAGAAGGTCATGCGCAGTTAAATGAGGTCGGACAACTGAGGCGTCTTTCCTGAGGTTCAGGGGTTTCCAGTTTCCGGCCGTTCCGTTATATTTGAATCCTAGAGACTGATGAATGCTTTGTGCAGCACCAATAATAGCCGTTTGGAGGGAGTCTCACAAGATAGCCGTATAATTTGAACATAATCGACTTATTTCTTTGTGTTCGTTGCTTACGCGAAATTGTTATTTAAATGGCGGTGTTTTTGATTAGGTGCAGAATCACCCACATAGTAAGCAGGTCATAGTATTTCCAAGGTTTCAATGAGAGTTATGCGATCCTTTTAGAATGCAAAATTTTTTCTGAGAGCGCTGTTTCCATTGATCGTCGGCTGGATCTCCGTGATGTTGTTTACACCTGATCGCTGGCTACAATCGGGTATATGTTAATGGCGGCATCGAGCGGCTCTGCGTCGTTTCGGAAAGTATAGTGGGTGATCGGTGCGTACGTGTTCGCGAAAGAAACCATGCGTTGTGCATCGCTTTCATTGATTCACTCGGCTTTGAGATCGCTGAAAAAAACTTTAAAGATTTTCCCATCCTCTTTTTCTCCGCTGATTGAAAGATTTGCTGTTCTGAATTGTGGTAAAATAAAAGAGAGAGAAAAAGTGAAGAGAACGAGAGAGATCCTCTTCCTTTTTTTGAAACTCACCGTCGGTTATCTATCGAATGCTCGAAATACGTGACTGTTCACATCTGTAGAAAGCGGCCAGCATTTAAATAGACTTCGAGGTTAATGTGCTTCAACCTCTATCAGTGATCTACAAAGCCGTATTTCTGCTCTTCTTTATTTGAATTTCATTTGGTAGGGAGCGAACAGTTCCCATACTTGTTCTGATTTATTTCATTCTCGTCGCACATTGAAACGGTTGACGCTGTTATTTTTCGCGTTTCGTTGGATCATTTCAAGGGGGATTCTTTCCCGAAATGCAGCTTAATGCAGCAAGTTACTACTACTCGATATTTAATTTCCACAAATGACGATTATATTAGTTATTCCATAGAGGAGGAGAAATTAGTGGGAATTTGATTCGGAGAGGAACGTGTTGAAAGAGGGAAAAAGATTACTTATTATCCAGATATTCCCGAAAAGAAAGGAATAGAATTGAAATCAAGTGAGGTGAGGTTCTAATGGGATACACTGGTTTTGAGCTGAGATATATTGGCGTTGAGGATGATTACTCCACTATTTGTTGAGGGTTTTTTATTTTATTATAGAATTCTCTCAGTCGAACTAAAAATTGAATAGACGTTGCGGGTTGTTCGTTTCGGCTAGTATGTTGTGTGGCGACGTGTTTGTGCAGCATTCTTGCATTTTCGTGTTGAGACGTCGTCCTTTCCTCTTTTTTTCCCCCCTGCATGCCAAGCATACGACCAGTTGCTCCGTTGCGTCCTCTACTGCTTACTGCTCGTTGCGTATTCGCTGTGAGCAACGATTGCGTGCTTATGCTTTTGCCTTATCGTTTTCTCGTGCTTCAATTTCACCTCTTCAGGTACCATTAGGAGTGAGGTGAGGTGAGTAGGAGTGCCATCTCGAAAGGTCTATTAGCCGTATAAAAGTTCTTTTTTTTCTGATTGGACAGCAGTTAGTCGATATGTTTCTTTTAGCACCGCCTCCACATGTGAGTTCTTCTGAGGAAGTTAGCATTGCTCGCCTTTTCGTCTCCGTCAGCTTGTCCCGAATTTGCGGAATACCTATAAAGCTGGTATTCATCTTAGTTGCCAATTGGAAAAACTACAGAGACTACAATTTTGAGTCTCATAAATCATTAGAGCAAATATGATTCATGTGGAGTTTCAGTACTGGATACGTTGGGATTGGAAGTAGTTGCCGCTTACTCTTCAAATGGAGGGATTTTCCTCCATGAGGGAGGAGATTTCCTCTCCACTCCTAGTAGTCGGTTTTTTCCTCATCCTGCGCTTTCCTTCATCTCTTCGATCTGCGCTTTCCACCTAAATCTCTCATCACCATTATAATAGCACAACCTCGCTGTGTTTCCATCGTCTTTTCTAGGATAATTGCCGTTCACTAACCGCAGCTGGTATCATATTTCCTCATGGTCTTAACGTCAGCGCGAAACTGAATAGCTGTTTGAATAATCATCTCATATTTGAGGGGTGGGAAGGCATACCTGTTTCCATCATCCAAGTCATTACGTAAAACATAAGGTGGTTTTCACTGGAATGTAGGCTTTCATAGGCAATCCACTTTCGAAACGCAGAAATGTTGCATTTGAGGAGCGTCGATGTCTATTTCAGTGCTCAGTCATTCATCGATAAGTTCATACCCTCCGTTTATCCGTCTCGTGGTGCATCCTGCCGTGCTTGGTTGCTCGAAATTGCTTGTTCGTGAATGCGGCCAGCAGTTCCTTTCCTAAGTATACTGATCGCCACTGTTTCGAGGAATCATTGACCAAAGGGTTTTATTAGCGTTTGTTTGCCCAAATGGTTCTACCAGTGGAGCTAATATTGATTTGTTAAACTCACTTTCCACAAATACAACGTAGGTGAATATCGAAACGAACATTAGCAGCTGATGAAAATGAAGTTATCGATCTATGAAGCTGTGATTAGTGAGACCACGAAAAGAGGGTGGGGAAATGTGGGCAGACGGATGTGAAGCAAACAGGCGGCATTTTAAAAATAAGGATCGTGATGTTCTTCGCAATAATAAATGTTTTCGACCACCGAGCTCGGTGGAAAATAGCAAACGGAAGAACATTTTAACTTTTTCGACTTCGATTAATTTGTCTGAAGTTTGTTGATCCCAGACTTTGATTTGCGAATTGTGAGGCATTGCAGACCTCAATGGATGTGCCTATTCCCATTCTTGGTTGCTTTTTTTCTCTCATAACATTCAATATGGTTGTTTATGAAAGGTCGCTCGCATTTTGTTGTTTCTAGTCCCATCACCCCTCGTCCTCAAAGAGGTCCTACTTTCTACTTTCTAGGTGGAGTTGGAACATATACTCAAATTCTCAAGCTCATGTTTAGCAGTTCATTTTCGATTGGTTCATATTATTTGACCGCCAAATTCGAAGGTAATGCAAAAGATATTGTCTTTCTTCCAGCGAGGTTTTATTATTGAAGATAGCGAATATAATTGTCGTTCCGACATTTCGTGCCGAAAATCGTTTTATGAACGTTGTAATTGATTTAGGATCTTGTTGCATGCTCATTAGTGCATTATCATGTTGTACATGCTCTTTTTGACCGGCGAACACCTTTGATGATTTTTGCGGTTATTAATTTTTAGATTGCTATGCGGTGTTCAACTTTTATAGTTTTAAACTGAAGGTAAGCAATTGAGAATGTAAGGTGATGAGGGGAATATTCAGAAGGCGGGAGGGAGTGGAGGTTGGAAGGTAAGACGAAGCTGATGGAGCTTTATTTGTTAATAATGCAGGCAAATAAAGCACTTAATTAGCAAAGAGTACCGCATAGTTGTCAGTTAGTGGCGAAGGAATTTCAACTTCGTATATCCCTAAAAGCACATATTGTTCTGGATCTTGTGTCAAGATGACAAGACTATAGATCAAGTGATATAGATCGTCGCAAGCATCGTTGAGAGCACAGTTCGAGACACAAACATTGTGGAAGTTTGAACAAAGACCCCACGAGGTGTTGCAGTACATTTCAACTTTTGTTATTTAATTAATGCTTAATGTGATCATGCAGTTTGGGTTTATATGCATGATGCCGGATCGTTTGCACTTTCAGATCGACTGGGGCTAACAACAGCTGTGTGTTGGCTGCGTCCGCCGCTCAACTAGAGGGGAGACAGCGAATATCTGTTTGCTAGAAATCTTCCATGCATATTTTCTGCGTGCATCATTCATCGGCTTGCTGATTACCGTTCCATTTTGTGCGCTTTCTCGGGCCTTCACGTTTATAATTCCTCATAGCGGATCTCACTCGCCATCCGCACATACGATTGTCGTCTGTCTTTCATCGGCACGCTTCTTGTTGCCCTACTGCCACAACAATATTGTTATTGAAGCAGCTGATATACCTCGTTGACTGCTATTTGATTTTTATTCGCACGCACTTTGGAATCGTTTGTGTTTTTGCAGAAGTTGACCTCTTCTGCTTTATTTTGAATGGCAAGCGGAGATCTGCAGCAGCATTTGCTGAGCAAGTTTTCGCCGATTACGAGGATGAATTCTTCGAGAGAAGGCGAAGAATACGCCTCCAGTCAGCAACGTCAAGCAGTTCGTGTCAGCCGTCGCACCACTTGTCCCCTCAACAAACTGTACTCTCCACTAACCACTAGCGGCCCTCTGCTCGTTGCTGCATCCGGTGAAAAGCAATCCCTCTCGAAGGTGAGTATTGGTGGGCATGCCACTAATAAGAACAGTACGGGGCTGTTAGGTAGATCAAGACGTGGTCATGAGCAGCAACCGCAGCGCAGTGGCAGGCGAACGTCACGACATCCAGCGTTCAATCAGCCAAATCCAGGAGCGCATCTGTTTCGCGCGGAATTCATGCAGCGAGATCTGTCTCCGTCGGCGTCGAGCAGTGCCAGCAGCGGTGTTTCATCGTTGGACAGTGGTCACGGCAGTGACTGTGGTACTCATTCACCAGTGCGAAACAGCGCTGATCGCCGTTGCTGCGATATGTCGTGGTATATCGGTGATGAGCATGTACCTGCCGAATATGCGACCGACTACACACATTACTATCTGCAACAACAGCAGCAAAACTGGTACCGTATTCAGCAGCAACCCTATACTGGTATGATGGCGGCCATTTGTGCGGCGCGTCATGCTGTTGCTTTGCAAATGTGTCGTCAACAAAAGGACTTCTACAGCGTCTTCGCTGATGGTCGGGTGCAAGCGGCAGTCCCTCGACTGGAGCCTGGCATTGCCGTTGGTGGAAACTTGGATAATGGTCAGACATCTGCTTATGCGACGAGCTATTTCATGGTGCCGTACGATGTGATCGAGGCGTATTTACGTTTCCTTGAAAGGCATGTTTCACATTCAGTAGAAATCTACCCATCATCTTGTTGGGATCTCTCAAATTTCATAGAAATTTAGCTCCGTACTATCTTGTTCATTTTATAAAAGAAATAGCATGGAAGTGCCGAGTGATTTGGGACTACTTGATTGTTAGCAGCTGTATACAATTGAATAAAATGCTATCAGTTTGCAGCATTCTTCAAAAAATAGAGACCCAGTATCATGCGATGTGTGAAAACAACAAAGTTAGGCCATAGTGCATAAAAAGAAGGCAAAGGAAAACTTTTTTTTCAGCGTTCATCTTATTGTTGAACGTCTTTTCGTCTTAAAATTCTGCTTCTGCAGCTTTCCTCAGTTCAGTGAAGTTGACCATCTTTCATCACTATTAGTAATTTTCAACAAAAATACGTTTATGTGAACCTTAGCTGTTTTGAATATATTCAAATATTGTTGTGTTTGAGTGTGTATTTATGCTTATCTCTTCAGCATCTGTCCACAGTTGGTGCAAAGTAATCAGCAATCCGTCGAAGTAAGCGATCCACCACTCGCATTATCACATACGGCATCGGAAGAGGCGTCGGCTGGAGAGGAAGGAATCGTATGTCGCGGATCGTCACTAACTGCTACCAGGGCCTCATCAGCACGTCAATTTCACGTCGACAACGCTGTCAAGAGTAATTTCAATCAATATTTTTTATTGGCATCAAGCGTAGAAAAGGGCTGCAATCGAATAAATTCATAGTTAAAATTTTGTCTGCATAATAAATGTTTGCTTTGCTTTCGATGATTTGATATCCCGTGATTCGTGAACGAAGAATAATTAAGTACATCCCATCGGTCCTAATCGATTGTGAGATTTTACTGAAAAATGCCTGTTGGAAGTGTTGTGTGATGAATAGAAAATTGTTGACGCCGTGCTGTACTTCCTTTATGCATATCCTACGATGGACAAGAAGGTAGATGAAGTGGGTATACTACAGAAAGATTTCATCGTCGTTTCAACGCTAATATTTGTTTCTGACTAGCGCATTCTCTCGAAAGTGGTTACAAATTCCTTTAATAAGGTCTTCTAGTGTATAAGGTTGATTGATGGGGTGAACAAGCTTTCTATCTCAAATTCTAATCTCCCCCATCCCTAACTATTGTTGCTTAAGCGGTTTCCTCTTTTGATTGTGCCCTAACCGTAATTCCTCGTTATTTTCAAAGGAATTTGGAGGCTTTCCCAAAGAAAAGTACAGATGTGAGACCTGTGGTTGTAGTTGGCGGAAATAGAGTCAGAAATAGTAACGTTGATTGCTGAGTAAAATATTTTCTTGAATTAATGTATCTCATTCGAAAATAATTGGATACAAATTTCAGATGCGTGGAATTCTCAGCATGTTGCTTCTTCGGGAACTGTTGCGTCAGATGAGATGGTGTCTAGTCGTGGACTAACACATACCTCTTTAGAGGCAGAGAGGTTTGTGCAAAGCTTTTTTCTCACGTTGCTGCTTTCAAGAATCTATAATGAGCTAAATGGAATGTTTCGTTCTTTCACTTGTAAAGTATATCTGTTATCCGACTGAAAGTAGAAATTTATCTGAACTAACGGATGAAGTGCGCATACTAAATATGATTGTCATGATGTGATTTATGTACCCTTCACTCGGGCAGGTGAATTTTTCGCAAATGAGTTGTGTGATTTGTATATTTGAATGTTTCATGTTTATAAATGTTTTTGCATAATTACACTTTCATTTGGCGTAGTGGATAGTTGAGGTGGTGTGACTTTGATGCCATCATTTCGGTGTATTTTCTGCTTCTTGAACGATAAGTTAATAATAGCTGGATTGAGAGTTGATACGCGTCGGCCACGGTGGTCACTCGACGAAAACTTAACGCAACAGACTTTAGTCGTTCTCACACACAGCAAGAAGCGTTTGTTGAATTACTTCAAGAAGATGTGTTATGATTCATGTGTTACAGGCATCGTCTCATAGGATTACACCAAAAACCCCATATCTGGTTTGAGTGCTTGAGAACAAGATGTAAAATATGCTTATGTAACTCGTGATTTAAAAAAAGAAGAGAGAGACGACGACGACGGGATTAATTTGCCACTTTGTACAGCAATATCGCCCGATAATTTTTATGAGAAATTGATTTTCACGCTATTGTGAGTTAACTATTTGCCCCTAAATCAATCATCGTTTATTTCAAGTTTTAGTTATTTTGCGTAATTTCCAGTGGAAATTCCTCATATTGCATGTTCCATTACGTTGTGTGGTTATAAACTTTGCACATCGTATAGTGCTTATTTTTGAAGCAATCGTGAGGAGACTGAAAGCCAAAGAAGTGACACCGTTAGTAGTACGAACGAAAGTTCAACTCAACATACCCACAGCGGTTCATCGAACATCACTTGTGAGTATTTCATCGTGCTCATGAATATTAAAATGTGTATTCCACTGCCATTTGGATCATTTATTTCACCTTATTCGCGTAATGTTCAGTTTAGTTTGCTGAGTATTTTTCTTGAACGAAAAAATACCTGTTTTGTGCGTTTCTCGCCGCAAATTTACCATTGAGGGTGTCACCATTCCTTCTATAGGTTTTCTTTTTTTCTGAAGCTTTGAAAGAGCGACCGTCATTTCATGAGGGATTTTTTTTTTGGAGGGGGGGGGGGAGCTTCGTAGTAGAGAGAGGTCCTGTATAAAAAGAAAAATAAAAACTAATTTGCAAAGACTTTCAAAACATTGCTGAGACGTTTGCGGTGTGTACTGCTGTGATGTGGTCTTCAAAGTAGAAAGTTATTCATTGATGAACCTATTAATTTGGATGGCACCCAAGGCGTTTTGGTTATTACAATTCGACGAGATGCTTCAGACTTTAACTCAGGTAACGCGTGCTAATCTATCGAAGTATTCTCTCATTGCAGGCAGCGAAGAGGAAGAGAAGCAACATTTGGGCAACGTGCAGCACGTGCCACGTCCACATAACTTGGAATTGACTTCTGTCAACGTTGAACACTATCCGGTATCTTCTGCGCCTTTCATCATTTGTACATTTGATCTATGCGTGGACGTCTATTACCTTCAGTTATTCGATTTTGCGTTCTTTTTGACTCTGAAATTTGGCGAGTACTCAGTGCCCTTACTTAATCTAGCTCACTTTTTCATTGTCCCCATTCGTTTCTGACAAGAAGGCATAGATTTTTTCCCTCGTATTGACGAAGAAATTTTGATTGTGTTTTTAAGGAGTGCCTTTCGAAAGTATCATCAAAAAGGTTATATTTGTTGAAACGCTTCAGCTTGACATATTCTCTCTCTGTTCTTATTGAGTGTATGTACCAGCATTTCTAAATGGATCAAGTTGAAACATTCTACGCAGGGTACTTTTTGACCGGGCAATTAAAGGAAGAAAACTTTTGTGTGGTCATAGGAGCGAAGACGATTTTAAGAGCAGCCTGAAGCCCGATGTGAGAAGCGACAAGCTGTGTTAATTTCTCTGACGTAAACACGATCGTAATGTTTATACAATACATTATAGGTTCTTCAAGTAGCAGTGGCTGATGATGCAAACGGTACCGTGGAGGGCAATGTGGAATTCGGTAGCGTAGCGCAAATGGACACAAAACAGGAATGTGAGCATTTGGACGCCGCAGCGTCTGAAGAGGTCGCCGGTACGCTGCATCCATCTCTGCCTTCCACGTAGTTTTCTTTGAGCAATTTTTCGCATGCTGTTTTATTCTTACCTTTGAAAAAGCCACTTTTGTAGTCTTTTTGGCATATACATAGAGGGTGTGCTTTATTTATTCATCTCAACTCCTTCGGCCATGTGCTGAGACGCATTACTGTTTTACTTAATGGGGTCAGTGGTCACCATAAATTTCAGCTGATGTTCACCACCTTTCCACTGACCATATAGGCCACTATAGTCATTCGTTTTTGGCAAGCAGTTGGAAAGACGGACACCACCCACTTCCTCACCTCCAGGTGATCGTGAAGTGTCTTGCAGTCGTCGGTCGCTGGCAGTTTCTTCTGATACAATGCTACTCGTGTTCCCGTTTATACTTGCAGTTGCCCGCACTGGACGTTGCTAGGTGTACATCTATTGTAGCATATTACGCATTACTAACCGCATTACCTCGATCGGAGCCTTTCGAAAGATTTCTGCTCGTAGGGTCTCACTAAAGTAGGCCATCCTTGAGCAGGGCATCCGAGTTCAGTAATAACTTTCTGTGGAATTTCTTTTGCATCTCGGAAGGTTGATATCCTCACCTACATTCGTTGACGAGATTTTATTGTCTATGCTGGAAAATTCGTTTTTTGTCTTTAGAATTCATTGAAGTTGAATCATAGCCACTGCTGAATCATATGTACACGCTCGCCTTGGGTCGCTGTGTGAGGTGGAGCGCTCATTATGTTATGTAGTGAGGTGGAGCGCTCATTATGTCACTGGAAATGGGAGGAGCAAAGCGCCAGGGCTTCTTGTGAGGTAATAAGAGAAGGTATATTTACGAGTGGTGATATTTACGTCACGCATGTGATTGATGTCTTCGCGTTTGAGTGCGTTCATAATCCCCTTTCTATTGATCGTTTTTTAAACAGTTGGCACATTGTCTGCGTGCTTGGAAACCATCGTAGAAGCTTGTTTCGTCTGTTTTGGTACCGTCTCTCATCAAAGTAGTGTTTTGAGTAAGGTTTTTATGCAGCGGTGGTCCTTTGCAATGAGAAATGCTTGCTTCTTTAGGTACAGTTTTCCGCAATATGTGATACCGATCCGTGTTCGTGTGTCTCTCTACAAGTTTCGCATGACATCTATAGCTCTATAGCTCATTTCTTTTTTTTCGTTTTTACGAAGGGTGTGATGATTGGATTTTTTTTTTTATATTGGTACTGTTGTTGTATTCATTTGTGTAGTGAGTTGAGTTGATGATTCCGAAGCATTTCAGAGTCAATACTTAGCCGTTTTCATCATTAGGTGATTCATTCTGATACGCTTCTTATATTGTCGAATTGACCGCGTTGCGTTTATCACATGTAGCCGTTTTCATTTGCTACGAGGAGAGGAGATTTCCTTGTATTTACTTTCAAATGGGATGACCTTTAATATTTAAGTTTTGAAGATCATTTGATGCCGTTGCAAAATTCCAATTGCCGTTGAGCGATACCACATCTCCGCCTGCCATATGCGCTCTTTCAGTATAGCGTTTGCGATGCAGGAGTCTTCTTGTAAGGTGTAGTGTTAGTTTTCTTCTTTTGTTTATTTGTTTAAGAGTTTCACTTACATATCGTTGTTTTTTTTTTTTCGAATAAGTCTCTCCAGCAATTTTTAGATGGCGGTTTAAAAACTGCTGGAGAGGAACATCGTTCCTGATTGTAGAATAATTGAAGTGAGGGTCGGTGATGTCACCTGATGTGTTGCTGGGGAAGTTCGCTCTGAGGTGAAAATAATTTGAGGAGATTGCGTGAGGAAGCTGTTATCCTTTATTCTTTTTTGCGAGCGTGATATCCACGTTTGTGTGATTGACTGGTTGACGTTTAATTCATCCACAAATAATCGATTTTATTATGAGGCCGTTTTTTGTTTTGGCCTGAGGTCACTGAAAGGAAACAGAAACATTGCGGTCACTTGGCAACAGATGTCGCAGTGAGTGATCTATCACGAGGGATCTGTCAGAAGTCGATCGAAGAAGTCCTTTTATTTAAATAGTTATGTTGTAATAGTAGAGTAAAGTAGTGGAAACGAGCAGCTGTTTGAGTGATTTGATTGCTTTCATTATACACACACTGGCACGTCATATCCACACTACAATTTCGGCGTTATTATCGAACAAGGTTTTTTTGTTTGGCATCTAAATAAGTCATTTAGAGAAAGGGAGAGAGGAATCGGTCGCTAGGCAGTTGTATAGTAAACGAGGGATTTTGTGCCCGATGAGCTAGGTTCATTGCTTATTTGCTTCAATATTGCAACGTCAACACCCATTTGTGGTTACTGCAAACTCACTCCGCATCGTTTATTGCTTTTTAGTTCTTTCGCGTTTTGCAAATTTGTCTCTTCAATGTTTCATTAGCCGATCAAGTTGTCACTGAGGCTCGAATTGAATTCAACCTGTTCGTTGCCCCTCTCTTGCAAATTATTCTTATCTGCGTTAAATCTTCGTTGTCACCGAAGTCCATCGTTAAGGGTTTTACAGTCGATAATTGGTGCCACAGGAAGGGAGAGATCTGTTTTGATTTCCGCTTTATTGTGCGGTGTTTAGTTGTCTCAAAATCAAATAGAAGGTGGCGATAATGGCGAAAAAAGCGACATAAGGAACCCTTTCATGAAGGAATTTTTTTCCCTAAAGGAGCTGAACGGGAACAATCCCACCCAGAATGCGGCCAGCTGATTTACGCACTTCTCTCGGGCACTCTTCTACCGAGTGCGGGTGGTATCCATGTTACGTCACTTTTCATAGCGCAGCAATGATCAATGACGAATACGGCGTCTTTGACGTTAGTTCTCTCCAGTTTGCGTGCTCTTACGGTCGTTCTTTAATCGTATGGGGAAACAAAGTATTCTTCTCCAAACGCGTTTGTTTCTTTGTCGAGTGAATCGGAGAATTCTCGTGGTGATAAGACGCACCAGTTTATGGATTTTCTCATCTGGCTTTCGTAGTCTGCAACAGCTATTGTCAGTTGCGTTTGCAGTAGCTTCAGCAGCTTCTCTTAGCTCTCATTTCTTCACATTCTCTCTCCTTGATATCTTTGCTTTCTTTATTAGAGCAATGTTAATGCAGAAAGTTGTTCTTTTCACGATCACCATCATCGTGTGTGTTTGGCAGAGAACGAGAGAGCGTGTGGGGCCTCTAGCAGGGCTGAATCGGCGGACGTGCCGTAGAGGCGTGGCGAGCTCGGTACCGCGTTTTGATTCCACGTATACGCGTCCGCGTGTTGGAGCGAATTCAATGGCGTCGTGGCTGCCCTGAGAGGCTGTCTACTGCCATCTCGTTTAATGCATCATTCGTTCAGTTGCTTACCTTGTTTTCCCTTCCGCCCGTTTCATCTGCTGAATGCATTACTTTTGCTCATTGATTGGAAATTTTGCACTGATATAAGTGTGGTGAACGAGATGTGCTTTTCGATTTTCGTTTTCTTCGTTCTTCGTCCGTTTATCGGAGCAGTCGGCCTCTTTATTGGTACATGTTTGGATAGATCAATATTTCACTCCCGGTTCGTCCGTCCGCGCCCACTGCCGGCATGAAAAATAAGACGAGAGGCGGGATTTTACTCCTCCATCAAAGCTAACAGATTTTGACCAGGATATTAGCTCGCGGTGTAGTAGACATGCGATCATTGGAAATGCTGCTCAGCCCACTCTGGTCATATCATGTAATCACTAGTCTCCCTTTCTGCTGTTTTTAATTTTTTGAAAGGGACGGTGTGATAGAAAGATGAAAGGTGAGGAAGCGGTGCCAAAGAGAGTGGGAGAGTGTGGATTTTACTGATCTGTGATATCTTTAGTCGTAAACAGTTCCCACTTCGTTGATCCCGTAGACGTTTCTTGTGTTCGAAAATTCGAAGTGTTCTAGTACCTTTACTCGTTTGGTAGAATGTGACTTTCAGCTTGTGCTAATGATGGCAGCTTGTTTATACCATCCGGCTTTAGCGTACAGCGTAGGGATTGCAATGCGTTTCGATGATGTGATCAGTGTGTCTAATCCATTGTTGACTGAGCGTATTATATCACGAAGAAGCTGCTAGTGTTGAAATTTTTGAAGGCAGCGGATCAGTTGTGGGCTTGTTCGTGGCGCCCACGACTGTTATTTGCGTGAAGAAGGCGATCTGGTCCTCACACCACGACGTTTAAATTTGTGGTGTTTAATTTGCGTTGAGCATCGTCAAATGGTGTTCAATGGTCAACGCTTCTATTGCCGCTGCTACTGTAAGCCTCAATATTGGGCACGACAGCGTCGTCGTTGGCATCATACGTTGTCTTGTTGTTTGTTGTTCGGCCCATCCTGCTACGGTCATTCGTTGAATTCATCGGTCCATATAAATTTTTTGTTGCGGCAGCGTTGTTATTTTTTGTCTCATTTCTCCGACAACGGCGGAAGGATACCGATCGCACTGAAGCCCTTAGGGCAAAGGTGATCGTATTGACGCGCTTTATATTTTGCGCTTTTTAAAGTGCAGTACTTTCATTGGAGAGGCTCGTTTTGGACGCTTCTGCTAGTGCAGCTGAATTATTTGTTGTAATTTGCTGAGCTCTTATCGGCTCCTTTGTGGATTCGCATTCTCATTTAAATTACTGGCTGCGTAAACTTATTGTTATTCACTGTCGGCCCATTGTTTTTGTTGGGAATTGGCGATTGTTATTCCGTGCTTATTTGTTGGGATAGCTGTTTTTTACTGCCGTTTATCTGCTTTGAATATTTATTGGGAACGCGGTAGTTATTTGCAAGAATTCATTTGTTGTTCTCTTTGTTGAGTTTTGTTGAATGCGTGCCTGAATTGGCGAAATATGATTTCGCATCCGCCGTATATTATCGAATGCAAAGGAATGATTGGGGAAAGCAAGTCCGGGGATGACGGTTCATTTTGCAGTAGTTTATATCGCTTGTGGAGAAGGTTCATAAGCGCCAGAAATGTGGAATCGGAAGATTATGATGGCAGAGATTTGCGCTTAACTAACCAGGTGGACATTATCGAAAACGACCATGATACCGATTCTGCGGACGAGTTCCTTGTTTTGGCCTCTCTTGCCTCAGCTCAGTCGCATTGCTGGTCGTCCGATCAGTCGTGCTGTTGGTATGAGCCGAGGTTCGTGCTGAAAACATGTTGCTTGCCAAGAGGAACCGAGAAATTGTCCCCATGGTCTGCGGCTATAAGGCGACGACGCATTGAACGTCACAGTCGTAGCAGCACTCCGTTTATACGCTACGACCAAAAATTTCTGGAGCGTGCACTCGAAGAGGCTGCATTGCGCAGTGTGAGCCATGGCAGGGAGGAAGTTTTTGGCTCAAAAGAAACATCGTTAAGCGCGCGAACCCCATCACCTGCACCCTCGTGCAGCGCACTGTCGTCCACCTACTCGTCTGACGAGCTCGAGACTTCTTGTGCCTCATGCAACTCGCACTACTCATCACTGTTTTCGCCTTCGGATGTGATATCACAAGAAAATGAGAGTAGTTCAGCTACGACTCCGTTCCCGCTGTCTGAAGGCTGTAATGTCGAATTATCTGCAGTTGCAAATTTCGATATGGCTCAAATGCTGAAGCCTTCTTCCATCTTTGAAGAGTTCTGTCCCACTTGGGAGCACGGAAGTGATGAGATCTTGGACAATTTAGGCGTCGAGGATGTACGTCTACATGAATACGTGGAACGTGCATTTAAACATAGCCGAATTTTTGAGATTCTTTCACAAGCGAGCAATCGTTTTTGCATATCGCCATCTTCATTCGGCTTGGGCATTCCTCTTTGTCACTTAAATCGTTGTTGGCCGCCAATCGTCGCTGATAGCGATGCGAGAAGATGTTTTCCGGATATTGAAGTGCCTCCGAAATTCATAAAAGTCCCTTCATTCCATCCTAGGAAGAAGAAACGTCACAATGCAGGAGGTGAACGTTTTTTAGTTGTTTTTAACTGCTTGGTTGAACAAGCAGCTTCCTAAGAAGGCCGCTTGTAAAATGAGATTTCTGTTATCTATTTCGGCCTATATTTATTTTTGGTCTTTAGTGGACGTCTGCCCGTAACGTGAAAACCTGAACGGAACGGAGCTGGGGTTTATGGCTTTTCAGCATGGAAGACGTCGTGTGTGGTCATTACGGCTTAGCATTTAGGTGGCTATAAAGGGGGTTTAATGGACAACTGCTGTTATTATTATTCTTCTAAAGGTACATGGATACTCAAAAGTTTTCACCTTTAGTAGCTTCCAGCGGCCTTTGAATTCTAAATGGTGGAATTACTCTCAAATGTTACATTATTCCACTCAGATGGATGTTTGAAATCCTTAATGCAGTCGGAATATGTCCTCATCGCTCGATTCAGAATAGCCTTCAGCGGCCAGCTCGTTTCATTGAAGTGGGTTCTTTTGAAAGTGCAGAATGTGGCTTTGCAGATGAGAATAGTCGTTGGATGTGATTTCCAGACTGCAGCATCGATGGTTCAATTCAGTGATGAGAAGAAGCTGTAGTTGGTCGTTGAGAGCTTTTTAGAGTCGAATGGTGAAAATATTTCTCAAGCAGTTTGAAAAATTTAGCATCTCACTGTAGGAGTACGCTGAAATTAACTATCGTTGTATTTAACTAGAGCCTAGTTTAATTCATTTCGGTTCTGTGAAATTCGTAAATGCTCCTTTGTTAAAAGGGCTTTCAAGAGGTGCTTATGTTGCCGTTCTTATGAAAGAGAAAAGAAGAGTGTTTCATAGGTTGACTTGATCCTTCTTTCGAAACTTGTTTCAGCGCACTGTTCTTTTTTTGTTCATTTTTATCGCCGCTGAACAGGAAGTAGGTGGTGGGTAGTGACCTGGAGCTTCATATTAACCAGATGTCAGTGTTTATGTTGGATTTTTCGGGGGGTTCATTTGATAGCCACACGCTTTGTGAATTTCTTTACGTTCACATCGTTCTTAGGAACGGGTTCTCATATTTGCCAACTACGAAAGTTTTCACACTTCACCTTTCTTGGAAAGTAATCGAGTGTTTTTTTAAGTGCACTCTTGTATTGTCGTTTTGCCAAGTATATCAGTTTGCGACTAAACTGTGGGAATATTTGTGAGGGCAGAAGAATGGACCGGGCTGCATTTTAATTCATAAGGGAGCGTTTTGATATTTCCACCTCTCTCTCACTTCTAATGCACCATCATGATAAGGAGGATGCATCAGTGCACATTTCACTAGGCGTTCTTTTACATTTTTATTTTTATGCATCGCACTACGATTGTCTCATATATATTTGTGAACAGTCTTTGCCGAATCACTAGTTAAAGTACCGTTTTTTGGCTTAAATTCAATGCTGTCGCAAACATTGTGATCACTCGAAATGCTCATAATCACTACTATTTTTATAAAGTCCATTATGGGGAGGAAGAATCGTGGTTCAGATTGCAACTACCGTTTTTTGGCTTAAATTCATTGCTGTCGCAAACATTGTGATCACTCGAAATGCTCATAATCACTACTATTTTTATAAAGTCCATTATGGGGAGGAAGAATCGTGGTTCAGATTGCAACAAGTTCTTGTGTCTGCAATATGTCTGTATTGCAGCAGAAAAGCTGTGCGTTGCCCGAAATGTTAGTGATGGTCAAGGAATTGAGTCGCTGTATTGGCATTCAAATGAACCGCTTGTGCATGCTCGATCTCAGTCCTCGGGTGATTATCGCGACGGCGTGCTGTCATCGTCGACAGGTTGTTCTTCCAATCTGCATTTCCTGGATGAATCATAAAAGTGCACTTGGCGATGAGGATCATTTATGGTTTATTGCTGTCTATTTTTCAAGTTGTTGGGGATTTTCGCACCAAAAAAAGCTTTGAGTGCAATTTTTGCTTGACTTCTTATTCCGGTTTTTTCATTGCCGCTTTTCTTGGCACTCTTTTCTCAACTTTTTAATGTTTATTTGGCATCAGCGTGGGCAGCGTGCTTTCAACAGCTAAACAAGAGCCCTTTTGAAGTTTGAGTGATTTTTGGACCTACTGGACGTCCCCTCAGTTGTGCCCTGTTCGCGGCTTTTTTTGTGATGGGGCAGTTAGAGGTTATTGCGATATGCACGAAGAACAGCAGCCGCAGTTCACCGCTTTTCGGATAGTGCACTTAGGTAGGTGAGTTCTAGTCGACAAGCAAATTTATAAAATGATAGGTAGCATGTACGAGTGCGTTTTTGAAGTAGTGGAATGTACATGAAAGAGGCTGCCATTTTTTTAAGGTTGTTGTTAGAACTGATGTGTCACTAATTTCGTTATGTTTATTCGTTCTTTGCCCTTCATTTGTTCTTCATTCTTTTGTCGCACATACATCGCTCCCACGTATTTTTCCTCCCTTAGCTATTATTAAATCGAATCTTTCCAGATAATGCCTCTCAAGGTGAAGCAGTCCTATCCGCCGCACGAATGAGCTCACCGACAGGCAAATTATTTCAGTGAACTTTTTCTCTTACTGTCTTCAGAGTTATTATTGGAGTGTGATCTGTAGGTAGTCACTGTTATATCCAACGAATTAAGTTTTACTTCGTGCAATAAAAGATTGAAGTATTCAAAAGTTGCAGTTCGTGAGCTTTTTGAGAAATGCTCTTTAATTAAGAGAGAACACGAGAGTGCATCGAAATATTTCGAATGAGCAATTTTGGTTCTTTTATTGTAATTCAGTAACTCTCTAAGTTTTAAGGTCGAAGCGATGTCGTTGGAAAAACCTATGGCATTGAGTCGTTGTCACAGTCCTCTTTTTATGTAGTTTGTTGTTGTAATTGGTGAGCTTATATAGAGAGGTTCGGTGTTGATATATCTCCACCGCAGCCTGTCACCAGTCGGCAGGTGCGTTTTGAGAGATTGGGAGCTAACATCGCTCACTGTTATCCATTCAGCATTGATGGCAGCCATCCTTTCAACGTTACGGCGTTTTTTTTTTCCGATAAGCTGATCTCTTTGATGAATTACAGTCGCAGTCGGTTGCATTTCATCCATAACGGTTGGATTTATGGATGGAAACGTTGATCTGTCTGGAAACCACATTGATTCAGAACATACATGGGCTTACCCACCTTCGTCGTTTCTATAGCACCTTCAAATTAGCTTTAGCGGCACCTAACCATGTCTCTGAAACAACATACTGAAGCCAGAAAAGTCGCTTGGGGAAGGAGAGAAAAAGGGAGCCAGATGTAATTCTGAAGTACATCCTTATATAAAAAATCAAAACTCAGGACATCGTGCAACACATAAAGGCGTTTGTGGGTTGCTTGCGTCTGTGAGGACGAAAGTATTTCTTGGCTGCAGGAGTTCCAAAGATGAAACACAGCACAGTTGTGTGGTTTCATTTTTGTTGTTTTCATTTTATTATGTAGCAAAAGTTTTTCGGTCTTGAGAAATTTTGTTAAGTCGAGCTTGAGCTGAGGAGGCTTGTTGTGATTCGTTTCCCTTATGCAGTTGTTCTTCGGTGAGACGTGATTTGTTCTTGCAGCAGACAGAAACCATCTATAACGTAAGGATATCAAACACTGGATGATAGTGCGTTCGTGCATGACCCGAATCTTCATGTCATCGTTGCCTTGGTGCTTACGTTAGCATGTGACTTGTGACCAAAATATCCGAGCACACTGAGGATAGATTGCTTGATATATGATTTCGTTATATGTTTGCAGGTGTCGTGGCTGTTGACGGTGCAGTTGATAGAGAGGAGTCATTGGAAGAGCAGCTGGTAGATGTTGTCGAATTGGCCGATCCACAGCCGGCGCCCGTGAACGCGTCTGCAGCCAACGGTGTGTCTTTACGCCTTGTTTTTTTCTTCCTTTTGCTAATTTTCGCTTGTGTTCGGCAAATAAAGAATCATGTGGACGTTCTTGGCTAGACATAAGAGGCCATGAGTAAAAATGATTTCACGAATCTCTATTTTCTGGCACTTTGTGTTTTCCTATTTTGAAGCATGAGCGCGCAGTTAAAGCAAAATTCTTTCAAATAATCAAAGTGCTTCCTCATATTAACGTTTTTTTTTTTTAATCCGAGTTTATGGACGGCTTCCACATTTTCGTTGGAAACATGTGAGAGGACCAAAGGAGAGGGTGGGAAGAGAGGAAGGATAAGAATTTTCATTGTCTGGATCAGGTGGAATAAGACAGGAATGGCTTATATAGCAATAGATTGCATTATTCACCGGCTTCCGCGTCCTAATTTCTTATCTCTGGAGGTCGTTATGCGTGAGGTGAAATATAAAGATCTAGTCAAAAGCGTTTGCAATGAGGCTAAGCCACAGTGGAACTCCAGGTGCTGCTAAAGCTTAAGGAACAAACCGCCAGAAATTATGGGATTCAGCATGACTGAAACACCAGTAAATTGCTGGAATACGCAGAGAACCGGGCCGTTACAGCAAATTAAAGACGAGACGCAAACAAATTGAAGAAAGAGACATAAATTGCCTGATAATATTCTCTAGCCATAGCTTGTGCTACCGATAAACCTATTGCTGCTATTTATAATGGTAAAACCACAACGCTGGCCAGCATACGAAAAAAAAACCGTGTGAAGCACGAAGGGAAATAGTATATTGATTTATTACGCTCATATTGCTGGGTATCTATTAGCTGTATATGCTGGTTGTTTGCAAAGTAAGTCGCTGCATTCACGCCGGCTTGAGAGCGGCTATTAAATGCACCCTGGAATGGGAAGCGCGTCTCTCAGTTAGTGAAATATTGCCATGGAATGAATGAGTTCGGTATTGGGGGAGTGGCGTGGAGGCGCATGAAATAAATGAAGAAGGTGCGACGTTATTGCAGAAAAAAGAATCGCAAAGTGACTGTAGATGCAATAAAATGCGATATGCGAACAAAGAAAATCTAGCCCCTAGTAAGTTCAGGTGAAATTTGAGTTCCTTCCTTTAGCTGCCGACAGTGAATGACTTTTTTCGTCGATTCAAGGAACTTAAGTGTGCGGAAGGTATTGGACATCAATGGTCTGTCGTGATTTGTTGAATTTTTCGTGGAGTTTTTTTCTGCTTCGTTGCTTTGTCTGCGAATGCGTAGGCAACGTTTGATATTGATTTTTGTAGTGAAGAGAAGAGAGGAATGCATTGTTGGGAGCAGCAGTGTAATTACAGTCGTTCACGCTTTATGTCTGTACATTTTTGCTTGTGACGCATTGTTATATACTTTGGCATATAGCACCCCTAAGGTGGATTTCGTCGTAAACGAGATTATTATTGAACTTGGACGGTCGATCTAAGTTTAGTCGCCAGTTAGAGGTTGCGTACGTAGACTGCGTGCGGTTCCCTGTTGCAGCAGGTTTCGTATAGAGACCTGGCGAATATTGCTATCTGTTGTTGGTCTGTCTCCCAGCAGTGGAGAGGATCTCTGTGTCCTTCTGGTCGAAGAGAATGTTTGCTAAGGATATGTTATAATGTGGGTTTATTTCCTGCTGACGTTGAGTTAATTTTATTTTTTTCTGCCGCCATATTTTCATAAAACTTGGGCATCGAATATGCAGTGAAGAATGTATCGTTTTCGTTATTTTTTAATTTTTCATATCTTCTGTCGTGTTGCCTTTCAGAGTATCGTTCCTTCAATGAAGTGATTTGAGGGTGCTAGCGGTGGGTTCTGCAAGCGCTGCAGCCACCATGAGTATATTCATTCCCTCTCCAAATTAAGCAAACGCTGTAGGGATTTGCTTCCGAGGTAATCCTACGAGTCTCGAACCTGGTTCTGAATCGTTTTTATGTGTTCATTGTGTTTGATATCTTCAGATTGCAGTTAACTCATGCAAATTCCGGAATTGAGGTAGTAGCATAATTTATTCGAGGATGACGGGAACTGTTGAGGGAGGAGGAAGGGCGCGTTCGGCATTTCTATTATTTGCTGTCAGGTGTTATTCTTTGATACGCTCAGGTTGTTTGTATTTATGAAAATTGATGTCCATCATTTAGGTTAACTGTGCGAAATATTTTAATCATTAGGCGTTATCGTGCTGTTGTGTCGGTTGAGGAAATTGTTTTATTTTCAGGAAGGGGAGGGCGGAATGTTGTGTTCTTGTTTTTAGCTGTGCGAGATATCAATTTCGCCGAGTTATTCTCTCCAAAATTGCTGCATCAGTTCATGAAATCTTTGAATGTTGGACATAAAAAAAGTTTTACAATTGGTGGTGGTATCTTATCCTGGACTTTCTGTCCCGCTAGCGGAAGCGTTGTTATAGCAGTTAGTATCGGTTGGTTTATTGCTCTTAATAAGTTCATGGCTCTCTATTACTGTTTTGGAAACGTCAAGGCAGCTTTTGTTTGAGGATGATTCAAAGCCATCCCCCCACTCGTGTGCCTTTAACACCGCCAAAAGGGGAAAGAGGGGAATGGGAGGTGTCACATTACCCGTTCTGTTCATTTTAAACCGAATTGCTTATTTTGTTTCACCTCGAATAATTGTCGTCATTTACGCTTGCGGGACAGTTGCGTTTGTTGTGCTAGAAAAAACGTGAACCGGTTCTTTGGGTTAACGCTGTCGCTGGGGACGAAAAGCGAATTGCTTGTATGTCGTACTTTCGTTGCGTCATCGTACTTAGCATGTTGGCGACAGATAGTTGCGGGCATCTTTGGATTACATTGCGCTGGTCAAAACTTCCACACTTTTCGTATTTGGAGGTTTTGCTCATAAATCCGAGTGGCTGGCACTCGCATCCAATCAGAGCGCATTTGTAGCAGCGTTACTGTCAACCTGCTAAACGTTATTGCATATCATGTTTAAAATAAGCGAAGTTATGCAGAGGCTACTGGGAAGGACGAAAATGAGTGAGCGTTGACACTTCAACGAAAACAAATATCGTCAGCTGAAGAAGTTGCTCGTTAAGTAAGGCTTTATTCCGTGGTCATTTTGCAGCCGAGTTTGTGCTACTGATCACTGATAACTATCGCACTGCGCTACTGCGTGAGAAAGTTCCACCTTCTAGTTCATCTTATTTCATTTAATGAAGATGAGCAAAAGATTTGTTCCGCAGAGCATTAAAAATTAGCTCCAGAAAGGCAGAAGAAGTAGAAGATCGATCCTTAACGTGCGTTCAAGAAAGTGTGACATTTTATCGTTAGGTGCCGTAAGCAGCGATTGTCGTGAGCGATTTTCGTTCCGTGAACGACACGTTGGAGATTAGTGGAAAATTTTATAGCTCCAAGGCCATTGCGTCCTCCACCGGCGTCATCATTCAGTCGGAGTGGTCGTTTCGAGGTCTCGAAGATGGACGTGTTGAGTGAGGAGATCTGGGATTTTCACAACACGATCACGCAGTCAGAAGCACTTCTCAATCGCAAGCTCCACCTCCGTGACATGCTGTATTGCTGTATCTCCCCTGTCTTTCCGAGTAAGCTATCTTTTCGAGATTCACTTTTTAAAGACGTGCTCAGCCAAGTCTGAATAGAAATAGATTCGGGTACAAATTTTACACATCCGCAACTATCAGCTTCAGTTTTTGCGGTACATGCTGGCTGCGTTTGCTGTTGATGAATGAGTATGGGAGATGAGCTCCATCGTTAGTCATTGTTATTCCAGCGTAGGTTTAACTGGGAAAGGTTTTTCTTCGCAACGAAAACGTTTGATTCTTATCTATGCGGCTTTGTTTCTGCAATCGAATACCGTATATAATTTGTAGTGTGTGGATTGTACGTAGTCGGTTCATCGTTGAATGGTTTCGGCAACAATTCTTCAGATATGGATCTGTGTCTGATGATCTCACATAAAGACGTTAGTTCATTTGGCTGATTTGCACTCATCTCATTTTTACTCTCATTCTAGTCTCATAATTTCTCGAACGTGATATAAGGCCAGAAATCTTTGTAGTTGTTGTTTTTCTTCGTTTTTCTAAAAACGGCGAAGTTATCTCCGTTGTTTCGATAATGTTGAGATCGCTGTTTAGATACGTTCTTCTGTTTAGTGCCAGATATTGTGTGATATGCGTTCATTATTTGGAGATAACGGAATCCGTAGTATATTCTCCACTTAAATGCAAAGATCGTGATCTTCATGTGGTTGAGCACGTGCATGGCGCGAGGACTGTGATATGTCAAAATGTGAGCGCAGTTACTGTGGTGTTTAAAACTGTAATCGCTTGCTGTTATACAAATTTAACTTGCATTTTATGCTTGAAGCTTTATATTTGTGGCGTATCCACTTTTTAAGAGGCTTGAGGTGGCAGCTCGCTTCGGTTAGTTTTTTACGGTCTGAATAAATGAAGAAGTGAATGTATTTGCGCAGGTTTCAGATTGACCAACGCACAGATGCGGTTGTAGTGCTGGGGATGATCAAGAGTGCACTGATAAATGTTGCTTGGGTGAGAGAGCAGCAACTTATTATAGCCAAAGTGCCTATACTTCGCATCAAATTCACGGAGCCATTCACTGAAATTACGGTCGATTTGAACGCGAATAATTCGGTGGCTATTCGGAATACTCACCTGCTGTGTTACTATTCCTCATGTAAATTTCATACTTTCATCGAACTTTTGTTGTGTTTACGTTTTGCGTAGTCTGAAGTCGTCTTCTTCAATAAGTAGTTGAAAATAATATTGCTGCTTTCGAGAAATATTTTAAGTTTCAGTGAAAAATGGAACCTGATAACAATAGTGACTTCAGATTTTCCTATATATTTCCTTTTTGATTTGATTCGTGTTTGTGCGTTTAGAGTGGTATCCTACGTCTGCAGCACTTTCATAAGCCACTATGCAAATGCCTATCGTTTATTCAGTTGACTGGCGCGTTCGGCCCTTGGTGAGCGTTGTGAAGGAGTGGGCAAAGCGGAGGGATATGAATGACGCGAATCGATCGACATTCACGTCATATTCACTGGTTCTTATGGTCATCCATTATTTACAGTGTAAGATCTTGAAGTTGTCTTCGATTGAAGTTGTCGTATATAGAAAGACTGTGCCTGATTAGTCGTCTTCTTCTATGGCAAAGACGAGTTTCTCTAATGTATTTTGAGCCATTTTATATTGTTCATAGTTTTTATTATACATGAGTTAGTCTAAGTGCAGTAGAAGAAATCCGCCTAGTGGGTGATATATAAGACAATAACAGGCAGTTGTAACGACTAATTTAAACGATGATATGTAATCGGCGTCGCAGAATAAACGACAGAAAATGAAGAAGCTAGCACTCTTCTGTTAAAACACAATTCTGCTAATTACATGTGGTATTGTGCTCAGTTATTTTCATGCGCTTTTATCCAAACTTACGTCTTGGTGCGGTGCGTAGCGTGGAGATCATTCTCCTATTTACATTAGCCACATTTTATGCAGCCTGAATTTTGATTCTTTGAATGTGATCCGTTGATTCTAACGCTCTGCTCCAGCTAAGTCTGAACTATTACTTTTATTTCAAAAGTGGTGCCCATTAAATTTAAATACTGGATTTTGAAAGCTGCTGTTGCCATCGAGATTCACGGTTCTTCCTATACAGCCTTTCGTTTCCGAGCCACATAGCTACATTCTTTTATAAATGTAGGTTGCTTTTGAAGGTGGCGCGAACCCGGCGGTGCTGCCATCGCTACAAGAGCTCTATCCGAAGCGGTTCAACCACCGCATAGACGTGCGAACGCTGAATGTGTCTGTGCCACTGGAACCACCGGCAACAGGCGAGTGGCAGTTCTCGGAAGCGAATACGCTCGGCGAATTGCTGCTTGGATTCCTTGAGTACTACGCTTTCAAATTCGAGTGAGTCTGCCCATTGCCCCATTCTGCTAGGAGCTTCCAGCGAAGTCGTTACCCTGCAACGGTTGTTGACTCGTTGCAACGATCTGGCTTCTTCTTTGATATCGTAACGTCCTCTACTAGCATCTTTCTGTTTCCTTTCTTGTCCATCCCTTCCTTCCTCGCTACGAAACCGCTCATTTCTCCAACCCCTCCAGGATAGTCTCCCACTGTGCTACATTTTATGAGATAGGATTTTCGTTGATTTGATGATGATGGTGTGATTTGTTGCACTTATAATGTTTACTCTGATCATCAACATTAAGCTTTTAATTTAAGGGATGATTATTTTTGCAGTTACGTGCATGATGCAATATCTGTAAGGCTTGGAACGAAGATTGAGCGGTCTTTTGTGGCGCGCCAACGATCGCCTTATAACAACAGTATCGCTCAATGGAATTGCATCTGCATAGAAGGTGCTTTGCTTTATAATCTTTTTAAAGATTCCTACAGAATGCTGTTTGCATTGCAGAAGATTTTGAATGGGTTGTGTGGTTTTGTTTTCACTGGCTGCGCTCTTAGGCGAGGTGACATGTGATTGCTTATTTTGTGGGAGATAACGTCGTTTTGTTTTCCTTTTTTGGGAGGTTTTCATTGATTTCGTTGTTTTTGTTAGTGAAATATTGCAGTGATAGTTCAATACCTCTGACAAGCTAATGGCACTTCTGAGCAGTGGTACCGGTTAAATGGAAGTGGCTCTCTTATCGTTGAATGGTTAGCAAGCTGCGCTTTAGTAAGGTACAACCTATAGGTAGGGAAAATTTACAAACTATACTAGGCCACACAAGGAAGATATGTGCTGCTTTGATGTACCTCTCAGAAGGAAACGGGACAGGCTTCTTCTGCACTTTTCGGTTCCTATCCCCGTCCTATAATTCACCAAAATTATCCTTATCAGCCTGTTCACCCGTTTCGGTTATGTATCGCTGTTTTTCGTTTTGCAGAGCCGTTCACTTTGTCAAATACGGCACACTCAGTGCATAGCCAGATGGTATTCGATGCGATAAGGGAGGCCTTTGTCGAAGGTTTCGAGGAACTTGATACGAATCGAGATTTAAATGCATTTCTTAACGCACCACCCATCAAAATTGGTGCAAACATCACGCCACACGGGTATTTTTTCTCAGTCGATCGTTTGCCATTTTGAAAAGTCTCGAGGCGGCGTTCTTTGAGTCTTGCACCGTGTCATATTTGGTCGCCGGTGCTGCCGCCGATTTTAATCGACATCATGTGGATGACGCGTCTCTTTCGTTGCTCCTTAAACCAAATTTCATTCTGTCATTTACATGCCATAAACTACTCGATTAAGCGATAACGTTTACGGATGGCTGAAGTAATCCAGCATACCACATCCTGTTCGAAGTTATGTATTAGACAGTTTTTATTGATGCTTTCACACTAATCCTCAAAGAAATAGGGGACGTTCTTTTCTTTATGCGAACCTGGAACAAACATCTTTTCACGGCGAGCAAAGTTTTCAAGCACTGATCGATGCCACTCACTACTTCTTTTCAGACGTGCGCTCCATTACTCCTAACATTTTTGCACAGTTTCTCTTATTTTATTTAAGTATGGACGTAATATGAGGTAAACTCGAATCGCAGAAGTTCGATCCCAGTTGATTGGGATTTGCGGGTTAGGATCGAGCCAGTGGCAGAAGTTTTTAATTGCTCTTGCGTCATTATTTTAATTGCTCCTGCGTCATTATTCTTATCTATTTTATTGCAGGTCCGGTTCGCATTTGAATGTGCTATCGGTGACGAGCACTGATCACGCGGGTGAACTGGCATCATGCGGCAGGATGCTCCGTCGATGTAGGAATGCCGGTGATGCGTTATTCGTGCTCGACACTGGAATATCAGAAAGTAGTGGTCATAGCAGTGCCTTATCCTCCCCGCGCAGTACTCCGAGCAGTATTGGGTAAGGGCTTTGCTCCGTCGCCATCACTTTATTGCATCTTGGTCGTCCACCATATCTAATCAAGCCCAATATGATCGGTCTTGAACGATCTGAACTACCACAAAGTATGGTCGCCTTTAACCGGTGGTGTAGTGAGTGAATTTGTTGGTGCAGTTCGTTTGGACGGAAAATACCCGTCCTATACTGTTTTCTTGTTCTTCCGATTTCAGCGTTACCCTTTTTCAACTAAACTGCATCGGATAATTTTCCCTCGAAACGATTGATGATTATCAGTCAACAAAGCAAATATCTCGTTTATTGAGTTTAATTATCAAAATTTCTCGTCTGGCCTGTGAAGTGGGACAGTGTTTTTATTGGCGAACGTGAGTTTTAAGTCACACAAATAGTTGTTGAATTACCATGTTTGTGTCAGCGCTGTAATCGTGAAAGAGTTTCGTGTTACGGCTGCCGTGAGAAGCATTAGCAATTGTAACTGAGAAGTTTTGATTTTCAACGTGTTTATTATTTTTGTCATCAAGAATTCCATCGTTAGTTCTCTGTAATAATGTAGCTGTTGTTGTCCCAAATCGCTCAGACTGGACTGTTTTATTTTTTTCAGGGAACATTCATGTGTGGCGTCTAGTGAATCTACTGATGGGGATCTTGTGAGGTCTTTCAACGATAGAATAATAGCTTCCGACCAGGTCCATTTTTATCACCTTTGTGCATAGCAATGCAACCTTTTACATTCGATTGAACGAAGATGAGGATGAAGGGTTGTCGTGAAAGCAATTGCGGATGAAGCAGTTTGTGACAGGAAGAGAAGAGAACAGGACTGCCCGCTTGATTTATCAAAGTGGGATTGACTTCGTTCGTTTACCAAGTCATACGCAGCTGTATCTCCCAACCATTGAAATTTTTGTTAGGCAGGTCTCACAGTTCAAGAATGTGCACATTTTCTGTGCTGCAGAAAAGTGCGTAGTGTTAATAACAAAATATGCACATGTGTGCATATATGCACCTTTTCCTCTTAGGTGTGTGCGTGCGTATATTCGTGCATGTGAGAATATCGAATGGATGATGCGTGTGCGGTTGATGAGAGTGCTGTTCAAATTGTTTGCCAGTTAATGCATTTACGTGTAGTGCCTTAAGCGAAAGCAGCTGCGTGCCATACGACTGGTAGTGAGTGGGCTCAGAACGGGCCTTCTGTCACGTTTTCTGGACTAGCCGAAAGAGATTCTACTCTCCCTGTTTCCGCTGGACCCTTTTTAATCTATTATCTGTGTTCTTTAAGGCATTACTTGTTTTGTTGAATGATCACACTGGTTCTTTGTGTGCATACCTCAGATTCCGTTTAAAAAATTAACCTTTTTTTAGGAGTGTGATGGAAATTATGCTCAGCGGGAAAGGAGAATTCTTGCGACAATCCCTCCTGAGACCGCTAACGCTTCCAGCGTACTGCTAGGTGAGAGGCAGCAGGAGAAAGACGTCGATGAAGCAAGGAAGTTAGCATCTTTATTTGCGTATGACGGAAAAGCCAAAGTGTGGTCGATTTTTTCAATCATAATCTTTCATGATCGTATCCGCTAATTACTTGTTTCATAAATTGTTGTCGTGAAAGTATAGCAGTGTTCCTTTGGATTCCCCCGTCTCAGAGGATGCGTCAGCATTCTGCTCGAGCTTCTGGAGCCGATGCGAAGCGGTGCTGAAGCTTATTGTGCAGGCGAATTAGTGTCCAGTTCTAAAATGGTACGGTGACGGAGGGGGTATTGCGTGAAATTTTTGCCTTTAGTATACTGCGACATCAGTCGTTTACTCCTGGCAGTGCGCAGGAATGATATTTTGGCGTTATTGTAAACATGAGGGAGTCACAAGATTTGAAAGCAGATGGTCTAAAAATGTAGTGGTTCAATTTAAAATTTTTTTTTAAAGTAAGCCATTAATCCAACTTTTCAGAAAACTTGGTTCGCTTCTATTTTCAGCAAAAAAGAGTTGTTGATTCACCTTGTGGTTGTTGGTTAACAAACTTCGCTCTGAAAGAAATGGTCAGCTTAACCCTAGTAGCGTTGGGAGTGAAAGCTAAGTTCCGCATTGCTGTTTACCAAGGAAGGTAAGAAGATGTCGCCGTTTACCAACGAAAGCAAAATATATCGCACGAAATTTTCATTGCTGCACCGCGAAATTGAATTCATCAAAGTATTGGTCCGTTAGGTTTGCAGAAATGCTTCTCCGAAAGATTAATGGGGAAAGCATGAACGTTTTAGAGAAGTTTGTTTTTAGTTCACTTGCTGTCACATATATTGGCTTCGGGATTTTATGAGGCAGCGAAGCAATCTTGAATAGGGCAGCTCATGCAAAATGTGAACGGTATAAGCATTGGGATTCTTTTTGGTTACAGGTTCGGTGATGAGAAATCGACGAAAGAGGCGAAGAGTGGGAACGATTCGCAGGGGCAGATGCAGCAGCAGCAAGGGCGTGGACGCCGTCGCAGGAACGCACGAAAAATTCAGCCGTCGATTAATGATTACACGACAGCACGATTGGTCGAGGCTAATAGCGGCGGTAGTGTGCGCTTGGGCAAGAAGCCGTTCTGCTCATTAGAAGCACACTCATCATGAGTTGGTACTACTTCCGGTTCTATTTTTTTTTCAATATCTGCCAGATTTTTATTAACCACCTTTCTCAGCAGCCTTGTCATCAATTTGTTTATTGTTTGGTGATTCGTCGTCACATTTTTCGCTTCATTTCGTTTTGCAAAATTGCCTTTATCGGCCAACTGGAGTGTGTGGTAGCCGTTTTGTTGATATTTTGGGTTATGTGTTGAGCGATCTCGTTATAAAATGCCACGGCGATTAAGGTCTTTGATGTGCCGTGGTGACCACACTCATGCTGGCAGTATTTTCGCATGAAAAATTACGATCTCGGTTTATCTCTGCACAACTTCGTCGTTAGCGTTGTTCCGTCCCTTTGTTGGGTGGGCTTTTTGGTCGGCAGCAGCAATGTTTTCCTAGCTTCCACCTGAAGGCTGCGGCGGCATAATGTACCCAGTAAGCTTGTTCACTTCTGTGACTGCATTACTCAGCTTGATAGGTGCTGCTGCTATGGTTTGGTGCTGCACATTTTAACACCCACATATGGCTCAGTTGTTTCTCGAGCTTGCCACGTTGTCTTTTTGTATTTATTCATGTGTCACTTGCGTATCTATATGTGCGCGTGAGGCTTTGTGTGCATGCTTGTCTGTGTGTATGTGTCTGTGTCTATGTGCGGTTGGTTGTGTCCCCCACTGAGTATGGTGTTTAATGTCGGAAGTGCTTCAATGATCCGCCACTCACTTGCGTCTCGCTTGCATTTGGCACATGTCTCGGGTATTTGCCTTTATCGTCTTTTGCGTTCTTTCTAGACTGGTGGAAATTAGCTGTTTTCGGAAGCCGTTGCAAAGAGCTGTTCGGTTGTCCGCCATTGTGGTTTATGTGGATCGTTGATTGCGTTTAATAAGTTTATTTCTAATACGGATACAACCTGTTTTCCTCGGTCGTTATTTGCCATAAAAATATTGCTTAAAAATTCCAAAAAAACTGTTTTGTTCTCTCTTCACGTTTTATCGTTAACATTATGTATGCAATATTGACAGATCCCAATTCAGCACGATATTCACAGATGGCTTCCATTGGGAAAGAGAGGTGTGCCTAATTCTGCGCAGTAAAGTACATCATCGGTACTGCCATCTTGTGGTTTAGCAAATTGGGCTCTGCTCATTTCGATAGTTTAGCTGTGTGCGCGTGTGTCACTTTGACGGTGGCAGCGAGGTGATACACGTGTTGCATATCCTTGTTCGTGCTATTGTTGTTTCTTGTTTATTTAGGCATCTCAGTGTTATATCTCATAGCTGTCGACATTTTTCCGTATCTGCAAGTGGACACATTCACAAACGGTCGTTCACCCGAACGAATGCTTTAGACATTGGGTTGCATTTTACAGACTCATGGAAATTGGAGCACCTTTTGGAATACTTCAGACCTGAAGCATGGCGGTTAGATTTGCACAACAGATACAGCATGATTTGTTTTTATCGTTTTCTACATTGTTTTATATAGCGTAGAATGTTACGTTGGAAATCAGCTTTGAACCGAAGCACGACCATGACTCGACGCCCGAAATGAAACTAACTAGTTGCTAGGTTTACGGCATATAGAGCGTACTCTCTAAATTAAATGATGGTATCGACCCAGTATGCACCTGTTCGATCATTTTTACGTTTCTATCTTCATTTATTCGCTAGCTCGTCGGCTATGAGCGGTTATTTGTTTCCGTTTGTTTTTGTAATACTGTTCCGATTAGAGCAAATATTCAGTAGGTGAATATGTTTACATATCTGCCTTCAGTTTCGTGTTCGCTTTTGTGCTTCGCTTGTTTCCTCGGAATCTTCATTGTGCTGGCCTTTTTCATCTTGTCAGTTATTATACCGTTATGGTAGCATATGTGGGATGGGATGCGGGGGGAGAAGAACGGGGAGAGCTGGACAGTGGGGCGTAATCGAGGGAACTGTTGAGTTTGAGAAGACGAATGAGTTGTTATTTAATTCACTCTGCTATGCTCTTGTTCTTTAAACGGTTGCAGTTTCAATGTGGTTAAATTGGCAACTTTCCTGTTTGCTTGTATTTTTTGAACACATAGTGTTGTGGAGGGCGAGTTATGCTTCACGTGAGAGACGAGCTAGGTGAATGTCATAATTTATCGCTGCCATATTTGATGAAACTGGAGTTTTTAGTTTTTTAATACTCAAAATTGTTCTAGACCACATATAAAGAGGGCAGCGTCATGCTATATTCTTATGAGTTGGCTGCTATCTTTGGTGTATCAAGGTATGCCATCGTTATTTGACGTATGGTGTTATCATTTTATTGCTTGGAAAGGTTGTTTGCTTTTTCAGGCTGATGTACTCATTGTTCAGTGTTATCTTAACGTTTTTGACATGAAGTGATTTTCGTGGAATTTCCTTTCAAGGGATTGGAGGGTTAATGCCATAGTTCATTTTTATTGAGCCCTGGTATTGTTGTGCATGTGGTGTCGAGAAGTTGCAAGAATAGCGGAGCGCCGGTAGCAGCTTCGACATCAAAACAAAAACAAAGGTATTTTGTTTTGTTTCTTTGTTGTCTTTTTTTGCGGTAAAGGTTGACGATTAATTTCAGTGAGGTAAGCGAAGCACGCAGTGAAAGATGTGGGTTATTTCAGAGTAAAATCAAAGTGTCGTTAGTAAAGTGATTTATTGGTGCTCATTTGCAAACACATCACTGAGGGCCGTGCTGCTTTGATTTTGGTTAGCAGTACATATAATTGTCGGTCGTATTCATGTTGCCTATGTTATTAATGTTTTTTAAAATGTATTGCCTGTAAAATTCGCGATTTTCATATGTTATAAAATCATCAAGACCTTTTTTGTTCGTAATTGTGCGTCCAGAACACATCCACATCGGAAAGTGATCCAGAGTTTCTTTTTTCAATGTGTCGATATCAAGTTTAGTTGAAGCGTGGGGGAAAACGTCAGCAGCTTTCCCCTTTTAATTGGAAGTTGATGGTATGGGGAAGGATTGAAGGTTTTACTTGTTCCACGCTGATCAAAGGTGATCTCAGGAGACCCATCAGTTTCGAAGTTGTTGTTCGTTCATGCCGAAACTGTGTGAACCTCGAATTTTGGTGGAGATAAAGAGGCGAAAACGACGGAAGTGAAGCGGAGGTATGGCATTGGTAATTGATTCTCTATTATTTTTGCACACTTAAAATAATGCATGGAGCAAGCAGCAGTATATAAGAAGGTTGAGTTTCTCTACTCTTAGGCGTTTGCTAGACGCCTAAAGCAGTGAACTTAAACGTCATTTCTGAAGTGTCGTACCCTTACACATTTGGAAGGCTAAGTCGAAAAGTTGTCGGAGCAGTGTTATTTATTAATTATCATGTAGAGCAGATAAGTCTGACTGCTGCCGACATGAACACTTTAATACAGGTCTCCATAATTTCGCCTTCATAAGAAGACTTTCCATTTCATAATTTCTGTCGTCGTCTGCTTATGGAATATCGCAAGCTTCCAGTGGTTCTTTGTTTATTTCACGTAGTAGGCGCTTTGTGAATTTGCAGCGGCACATACAGGTAGTAGCATACTAACATAACCTGTTATCCACGCACAAGAACTGTCGAGTTATAGTGGCTTAATCTTCAGCCTCAGTCAGTAAGTAATCAATGAGAAATATCGCTGAAAACGGCTAATTAGAAAATATCCAAACAAGGGACATGGAAGTATGAGAGACCAGTCTTGTCTCATTTCCGGTATAGCGCAGAGGAAGAAACAGTTTTTTTCTCACTTTGTTCAGAAAGTCCCAACAGTGGCTGCAATTCCAAGGTTCTTTTACCACTGATGTGAGTTCTGAGCCAGAGATTAAGAGAAACCATTAGTATTATAGCAATTGTTGAGTTAAGAGTTACTATATCAGTTTATGGAGTGGAAAACGAATAAAAAGGATCATTACAAAGCCATCGCTTGCATGATCAGTAAGAAATCATGAGGGACGATCACTATTTGTATCATATGGTGAGGAATCAAAAGTCACTGTTCAAAATAAGCATTAACTTATAAGGCGCACGGCGATCAAATTAGTAGCTGTTTGTAACAGTCAGAGAAGAGAGCAAATTAGGGATTGTGAAGTGCCGCAGATTCCTTGTTGCTTACGACATGATGCACAACAGCTCTATGCAGCTTCGTCTATTTTTTAGTAGTATTCAGTTCAGTCCAAATTTTACCAATGAACGGGAATGGTCCGTTCAGTTTGGTCCAAAGTTTAAGCAAGTGAAAACTGCTTGTTGGAACAGATGAATTAACACATCGATAAGTAGGCATACATGCCCATCATGTTCCGTAATGGGCGTGTATGTGTTATCGATGTGTTAATCCATCTGCCACTTAAATGTATCATAAGCTTCTCTGCTTCTGTACGCTTTTTATATGCTTCCGTACAAATGTTTTGTGCTTCTGAAAATTTAGATATTAACAAAGCATCAAAGAACTGTCACAGCCAAATGACCGGGAATTTTCTAGGAAATCACGCGGAACCTGTTAATTCTAGAGGTCAATCTCGACTTCAAGCCTGATGTATTTTTAACGATTTCTTGTAGTAAGCAAAAAAAAAAACTGTGGAAAAAATAGATTAGGAGAACATGAACAGGAAGTCTATAGTTTCCTGAATATGTGATCTAAATCAAAGAGAAGACACAAAGACGATTGGATTTTGTGATACAAAAACCCACTTAACGAGTGCCATGTGGGGGAAAAAATAGCGATTCCTTCAATCGTTAGTGAACTTAGGGAATAAGCGTTTTCTTGAGGAATTTAGTGGTCATTTTGTGCGGTCAGTAACCGTGCGGATGCAAGTCATCTAACATCCAATATGCATTTATATCTGTTTCTAAATTGTCTCATTTCTTTTCTTCAATTCCCTACTTAATATTACTATAAAAAGGCACATAACTGGATGAGACTGTATCACAATTATGGGCGAGCTCACGAAGCAAAAAGGTATAAATGGGACTAACTTTTTCGTTCTCACTTCCCGTCCCATCCCTTCTCCTCCAGTCTTTCGACTATGAGGAAATATCCATGAAGAAACAAAGCATTTCCAAGATTTAATCAAGACGTCCTAGACATGTCCTCAAAGACCAGTAATACCGCTATACGGTGAGCCTTTTCTGGTGAACATGAAAGCAGCTAAAGAGCCACAGTCAATGGGCGACGACTTTGAACAAAACCACATCGGTATCGCCGTAACAGTTTTTGCGGCACTGTTCTGTAAAGCAATACACCCGCTCGATTTCTTTTTTTGTGTACCCCACATTGCAGCATTTAGAAACAATGACGGCCGACCCGCAGCCTGAAATTCCGTTCTTTGCCTGTTCGTTGGCATGAATAGAAATCGTCCTTGCGGTTAGATATTCAATTTCACATTAGCATCCAAAAGAATCGTTCGGTGCGCAATCATTTTGCTTGCCAGCACTTAATGGATGAAAAAGCTATCTTGCCACAGTTGCTGGTCACAATAAAAGATAATTCACAGCGTGAAGAGGAAAGCCAAGTTGGAGATAAGCGACCCTTTTTCCTCTGAAAGATCCAACTGATCGGGAAAAAAGATTGTGAAGAGCAAAATAATCTCCATTCTTGACCTCTTAATAGGGGGTAACGTGAGTGAAGAACTGTATCTATAAAGCTGCATATTAACACTTTTTGCGTCTTTTCTGTCATGTTTTGCAAACTCATGCTCTCCAATGTAACATGGTATTGCTGGTGGAAACGTTATATCCTCGAACTCGTCTTAGTTTTTCGTCTCTCACAAGCGTAACAAACGATTCGTCTTCTAAGCGGAAAAAAAAGTGATTGTCGATGATAAATAAACATGATGCCAGCTGCGTAGTTAGCAGTTAACAGAAAGTGACAGCTAATTATCTCAAATATTGATATCTCATTTATGACTTATCCTTCGAATAATTTCCAACGAAAGTTCGCGTATCGGCTATTAGTTCAATGAATTATGTAGAAAAACACACAATAGAAGAATGCGGTTGGAAGAATGTGACGAAGACGCCTCGAACTAATAGTGTTCGGATATCTTCAACAAGGAAACAACTGCGAATGAAAGCAAATTTAGCAAATCGTTTGCGTGACGATAAGTTCGGTATCAGTAATTAAAACTTCGCACTTTCAAATGAGTTAAATTTGGAAGGCCTTCATCGGGACTTGAGGGATACCTGAAAAAATTTCCACATATGTGCCTTAGTAGGATAGTTCCATTTAGAGGGAATCCTAATATTCAACAGTTGAGTGCTTGTCTGGATAACTGTGATAATCCTAATCATACTTCATATTACTGATATCGATGAACATTATAAGAGCACGGCAAAGCGAATTAGAACATTAAAAAATCTGTTTCAGATATTGGTTCACTTAGTGGATACTGCACAGTTCTTGTAGCTGTTGTGTCCTAGTCATTTTATATTGCCTGAATGACTCGATGAACGATAGTATAGTTGACTGTTGTCATTAACAATTTGCGATCTACACATCTATATCACTTTATGGATATTTTTGACATTCGTGGCCAAATTTTATGCGTCATAGATATTTGTTGTACTTTCCGATAACTTGAACGTGTCATCTGCAATCAAATGATTAAAAGGTAGTTGCCCCCGCTTCTGCATACTTTTATTGTTCACATTACGGTGATATGCTTTCTAAATAATGAAAATGCGCAAAAATAATGCAAACTCATTTTCGTAATTACAGCAGAGGGGTTTGTGGTTCTCGTATGAGTATACGCTATTCATGATTGCCTCAAGATGAGCACCACGTGCCTTTATGTGTTGATCTCCTTTTAACTGTAGCACAAGCGTTGCGATTATAAAAGTCACTGCTGCTCACCTCGAATTTCGACTGGTCGCGATTCGTAGCTAGAAATGTTGAGCATTTGAACTGGAATCAGAAAAACAAAGGAGAAAGTGGTGGAAGGAAGTAAGAGAGAAGGACAGCCTACTGGCATTTGAAGGAAAGCGTTTATTTTGGGAAGACTGATATGAGGTACTGAGTTGAAGAAGTTTTTCGTAGAAGAGACCAACGTTGTCACACTGAACAGAAGTAGATGTAACAAGCTGTATGCAAATGCGAATACCGGAACAGTATCGCGTCACAGAAGGTAGGGAAAGGCAGTGGCTAAAGGGTTGGGAAAGAGTGCATTTTCACACATGAAAACACTCCATGGAGAAAGCAAAAAGCTTTGAAAAGAAAGAAATCGCTGAGCGGAACTAATATTATCTCTAAAGATGAATGCCGAAAATAAAATGTCCAGTTTCGCGTTCAGTGATTCATTTGTAAGATGTGAACCCACTACCTCTTAACTTCAATTTCCGAGTTGAAATCGAAGAGATTAGTCATCGTGACAGTGGGGAGGATTGATGTTTCCATCGGCATTTTTTTTTCTTTAAATCGCAATGAACTCACGACGAGTTTTTATGTTATCGCATGTAGCTGTTTCGAAAGAAGCATTCGAAGTTGATTTTTCATAGCAAGACGAAAAAGATAATTAAAGAGTCATAGGATCAAAATGTTTTTGAAAAATGTGCTGTAGATCTATTCAAAAACGCAAAAGAGGCCAGTGAATGGCACTACCGGGTGTTGTGCGCACACGCAAACAGATGCTCATAGCAACGAATATAGCTCACTTACTCAGCTACGTCGGATACAAACTTTGATATTAAAAGCTGCCTAACAAGAAGGACCGCGTGATTGGTTTTTACATGCCGATAAATCAGCTATAGGCTCAAGCTTCAAGCAGGCTGATTATTTCATACTTCAGTGAACATAAGCTATGTGGGATGGTGATAGCGGATCGTAGATTACGAAGCAAGGTATCACGACTAGCATTAAAATATTTTACCTCTAATTTCAGGTCCAACCAAAGCCGAGATTTATTGCAGGTAAGACTAAGTTGAGATCCTTTGGGTGTCAATGAACAATTTGAGCTGCTACCGTTGTCGAGGAAGCAGAGAGATATTCGACTATGCGATACACGTTCACATACTGGACACGTTGTAGTGAAAATATTGAAATTGAAGTTATTGTTGAAAGCAAGAGAATTAAATAACAACTAAGGAGATGTATTGCAGATGTTGCTACAATACTAATATGTAAACATATTAGCATTCTAGAACAGCCCACATAGTACAAATATGTGAAAACAATAGAAACGACGATCAATCAATAAAGCGTTTTCTTTGTGTTTTCACGAAGTCGACCAGTGAACATGACAAACCGCAAGGGAAAAAGTGTCCTGGTCTGCATTTGATCGATAACGAATCAAATTTTGCTGGTAAAATTTGTCACGCATTCGTGATACAACAACTTCATGACCAAAAAAGAAAAACAAAACTGAAGGCACTCCTTGTGGAATTTCACCGCCGAAACGGTTAAAATGCGTGAGTTTAAAATAGCGAAGGAGCAGTCTTACCTATATTTAGGTACCGCTGATGATGTAATATTTTCACAAAATTTTGCAGAAAGCACATGGAAATAAAAGCAACTGAACAACCAAAGTGATTGGAAAGTTCCAAAAATTAGGCGGTTTAAAGAAATCTAAGTACTGTTGAGAAGAGCAGGTGAGAAAATTTTCAGCTCGCTGTCAACGATCAGAAGAATCCTATAGAAAAAATATGATCAAATTCTTCGACCTGTTAGACATTCAACACATTTAGCAGCGTAATATATCTGTGCAGTTTTGTCAGTGCTGGCGAAAGTCCGAACAGTGGTTGGCGAAAGAAGTGAGTTTAGCATCGTGGTGGAATCATTTACACATAGTGTTAATTCCTCAACTAGCACCGCATAATGCAACAGTATTCGCTCCAACACGAGCAGAGCAACACAAGAAGCAGTGCATCACCAAAAGTAACGTGCCCTGAGAGAATTTTTGGCAAGGTTGCTTAATGCAGAGAAAAAGTTAACAGTCGCAATCACCAGTGAAGTGTCATCCCCAAAAAATCAGGGCGTCCCATCGTAGGAAGCTTAACCTGATTCGCCTATCGAGACCAACTTTCCTATCAACCGTTATTTTAGAAGAAGAGTTACGACATCCAAAATTTTTTGCCATCGTTCCAAAAATGGAATTGCGGCACAATTGCGTCGAAGAAAACTTCGAAAGTACCCCCTGCAACGACGAAACGCACATAAAACGGCTGTCGCTCATTTTGGCCAAATCTGTTTCCTTACGTAGTTGAGATTTTTGCGCAAAGTGTTCACCGTCAGTAGGAGTTGAACTCGAAGGTTTCTGAGGGGAAAACACGAGGAATCTTCAAAGAGTAGCATCGAAGGAGAGAAATCATATCAAACTGAAAGACGAAGATAGCCTTTATGATTTTTTGTGATGGACAAATAAGAAACATCAAAAGCGACAGGTTATGATTTTCACGTTGCAAAGAGCTTCTGAAATTTGCTGTGCTCGTGAGATTTGAATCGTTTTAAGCAGCTTGATCTTAGCTTAGATGTGTCCCGGAGATTGCTGACATGTATCAACAGGCTTCCTATGTGGAGTTATCCAAATCCTTGCTCTTCACTCCATCATTTCTGCCCTCATTTAAAATCTGGGATTGTCTGGTCATCGTATTTTATTTAGCATCTTACTTGAAATTCGTTCGTTTAGTTGCTTCAAAATACTTTTATTTCGACGTCACTCAGAAGAAAATACAATTCACTGTTTCTTTTTTTTTTTTCAGAACAGATCAGCTGGTCTTAGCAGTTTCCGGCCTTCTACGGCCGTTACTGCAAACTATAAACAGAGGTTTAGTCTCCTCATTTATAATTTTTGACCGACTTTCAGTTCCGACATTTTATATCTGGAAATATCCCACGACTGTGCAAACAACACCCCACCTAGCGTCACACAACCCTTCTAGGCGAATTTAAGCTTCATTATAGCCTCATCTAACTTATCTTTTATTACCGAGCTTCATCTTCTGCAAGCGCTTGAGCACTTATTTCCAACCTCTCGATTTGGTCTGTATCCATTTCCAAGTCCTCCACGTCAGTGTATGCCTTCATAGGATGGCTGTTTAACACTAATAAATTCGCCAATAAATTCATAGATGAATTTCAGAAGATAGACTTCTCCGACTTATTCATTCCGGGGTGGATGAATTTTCTCGAAAAAAGGAAGTAAATTTGGTGGTGAATTTGAAGGCTCCTCCATGAGCCTCACAAATTTACCAACGACCTTCAATAATGGCTCATGATTGTATGTTTGACTAGAAATTACTTGAATCGACAAAGTATTCATTACGAATACATGTCGCTTCATATCACTACCATTTCCGCTCAGCAGAAGTTATGAGGTAGCGTGAAGGTAAGGACTTAGGCTCGCCTCCTGACCATCGGATACTAGAACTATCGTTTTGAATCTTTTTTTGTTGTCGTTGAGAAAATCCTCTAGGTTTTTGCTTTTTATCGACGAAGCAACGCTTCAGTGAATTTCGTAAATTTCTTACGCAGACGAATCACGTGACTCTACCTTAGAATTTACGACACTGATTTCTTTAAATCAACGTACTTCCCGCAGATGGCTCTCTGGGAAATTTATCTGCGACTTGATAAGTAAGTCTTCTCCATAGCATTCACATCGCGAAGTGACAGAGGTGGCAGTTTGAGAGCAGCATCAGGCCCTAGGATTTGACCATGATGAAACAGTCGGAGACCGCGCGTAATGCGCTTGTTTTTCCTCGCGTTGCGTAACGCTATAAGCCTAGTGCAATTTAGCTAATTTAGCTCTCTTCATCGAAGTATTCTCCGTATGGCGGGCGTATTCTCCGTAGCTCCGTCTTCGATTAGATTCTCAGAGAGGATCGAATTTTGCTATAAGTAGAGAGCTCACTGAGCATCATCACGTCATAACAAATTGGATTAGTTGACAGCGAGGTCGAATCACGCTTAGAATTCCAGCAAGTTTAATGATCTCTCGACGTCAGATGTCATCCACCCGACATCTGCGCAGATGTCGTTCTTAAAATGTAGTGTTGAAGTAACCCTTTAAGGACAAGCTAAACAGCCGGATCCAGCCATCACAAAAGATAAGCATGATAAACACTGCTATCAGAATAAGAGCCAGAGTTGACATATATTATCATGGAAGCGGGAAGATTAGTGGGGATCCATGTTGCATATCTGCGGGACGAAGTGTCATATTGCCAGCCAAAAAAGTATTGCAGAAAAAAAAATGCAAGTGAACAAAAAATACTGTATAGCCGGAATAGAACCTCACACTGTGTGGGTCCTGTGAGAGCGTTTCACTGATGATGACGCTCCATTAATGTCTCAAATTGAGGCTTTTCGGAATCGAATACTCCACCGGAAACAATATTTTGCCAAAGAAATACATCGGCATCAAAAACATCCATTCAGGTTATATTAATCGTCGAAAAGAATGGACATGTAAGTGAGCAAAAAATATTGTATAGCAGGAATAGAACCTCACACTGTGTGGGTCCTCTAAGAGCGTTTCACTGATGACGACGCTCTGCCATTGGATACATACAACTGCTAAATGTTGAATAAAAAGTACTGAAAATTTTGGAAGTGAGTGCGTCAAATACGCACAGATGAAAAATCTCGTAAATAATAGTGATATGGAGAGGGTTTAAGTTGAATCTGGAGAGGGATGGAGAATGGGCAGCAAGTAATCTTTATGTCGATGAGAAGTGGTGCAATATTTTCATATACAAAATTTTAGCACGGAAAAGTTTGCTGGAACAAAAAATTTGCTCGACGGTCGCCTTCGATAGCAGAAGTTTTTACTTTCTTTTCACTTCACTAGTGTCTATAAAGGCGCATTTCAATATTTCACTCCACAGAAGCTGCGTATGCTTCATCGCCCATTTAATAAATGATTTTCACCACCGTCAGCTGCATTCATGTGCTATCCACAAATGAGGTTATATCCCTTTCATACAAGAAAATTTTGATAGAATCGAAAGGTTTGCTCCGTCTTTTGCAACTGTGAATTTCAGGTATAGGGGGAAGCTAAAGAGGACAGCAAGAGCAATGTCGAGAAGCACCTTCTTGGCACTACGTTTTCTGCTGTTGTTAACTGAAGTGGGACAAACGAGGAGTGCGTATCTGCTTGGATGCTGCTTGCATGATGTGCGTCGCTGACGTCAAAGCGAATCGATGGTACATCCCAACGGCCATACGAGTTCCTCTAGGCCATTTCGATGGCCGGCTTGTGCGCCACTGCCTGCTGTGGCTCGATGAACATGCATGAAAATCTTTCATGTAATGCTCAGTGGACTTATTAAGCGACACAAAAGGTTTCTAGTCTTCATGTGAGTCACTTCCACTCTGTTTTCTACAAACGGCACTTTGTACACTGATTCTGCAATCGAAGCACAAATCCACGTCACGCATGCAGTTGTAATGCAAAATGCTGGAAGCGTTATTCTGTGACATTCAGCGTTGCCAATTCGCTTCACATGCGAGAAATTAGAACAAGTTGATCAGAGCTTTGTGTGGCATCTATAGTTCCGCAGTGCTCTACCTCGTAAGAATGGGCCTATTTTGTTTGAAAGAATGGAAGCAAACGTGGGTGTGCCATTACGCACTCTATCACTGCAGATTCTTAGCTGCAATACTAAAATGTATTTGAGTTCTTGAAGACAGTCACGAGAAAAGCTTGTCAAAGATTTATGATGGAGAGGAATACTGTTGTTGCATCCTTTCGTTACTTTGCACCTCACCTATTTTATAGTTATTAGAGAAGTGTAGCTTACTCTTCTTGCATTCAAAATAATATATAAATGGCAATTTATTGAAAAGTTTTTGTATATTACCATTTTCAAATCCATTTAAACAGCGCTTCCACATAGTTCACGCTAGCTAACAGGTTACGGTACTAGTGCTAGAGTGTCAACTGCGGATTGCCCACTGAAGCTAGGAATGAGCTAGGAAGCAGTTAGTCAAAGCAGTAGCCAAGCATCATCTGAAGCTCTAGCTGATCGCAGCGCTACCAAGCGGCAGGAGCAACAATACGCTGAGCCGGCGTGATACCTCTCTAGACTAGGCCACACTTATGATCGATGTGCGCATGTGCGCTCATTGAGGGGCGTGACAAGCATGCGAGCCCGTCGTGGTCGATAAGACGAGAACCTGAGGGAGGGGGTGCTTCACAAAAATCGTTTTGAGCCTAGACGGTGGCCAATCATTGCTGAGCATGGAGGCGGACCGAGCCGTCGGGCAGCAGATTAATGAAAGCATGCGCGCTGCGTCGCCCGACCATCGCGCGTCACGCTAATGCCATTAGCTAGGGGCCGAACCGCGTTGTGCGTGTGTTTGTGCTGTTGTGTGCTGTGGTCGTCCTCATTGTTATTATTTTTTTGTCTGTCTGCTTTGTCGGCCCGTGTCTGATAGTGTCTGTTGTTGCCAGTGTCCCGTTTGACAGTTTTCGCCTCCCCCAGTTTTTGCGTCGCTCGCACACTGTAAAATCCTAAACGTCGTTTCTCTGTCGGCCTGTTTTTCGCGCGCACCGTGTTGTACCCCGGTGCGTATGTTCAAGTTGTGAGCCAAGAAACCAGTCGCGTGTGTCGTGTGCTCAGTGTCTTGTACCGCTGCAGAGTACAGTTTGTCGTCTTGTGTCTGCCATTGTCTGTGGCAAGCTACCTGCCGTTGTTGAGAGCTTCTCTCCATATTCAGTGTGTTCATTATCTGTCGTCTCTGTTAAAAGCAAGCTATTCGCTGTAGTGTCTTTACAAGTAGTGATATTCGTCGCGTGTTTTTGTTATGGTCCACCAACAGCTGGAAGCAATGAACGGAGGAGCACTAAGTCCAGCCTCCTCGACCGACAGCAATGGTTTTCCGGTGAAGGACAGTGATGCGATCAAACTCTTCGTTGGCCAGGTAATCAATGGCTCTATCTTCACAACAGCCAGCTAATCCTCATTTTACATGTGGAGTTGCTAGCTAAACGACGTTAAATCTTTTTCAGCACTTCAACCACTTCTCTGAAAACCTATCTCCTCAGCTTCCGTTTACTGTCACGCGTGGCGAAATGACCACAAAATGCTAGCTATGAACGGCACACTTGCCTCATTCAGCAAATTACTAACAATTTTTTTCCATCGTTGTCCGCAAAGCTGTGTTTATTTGCTTATTTATTAAAGTATTGTTTTACTGTTTGTTTGTTTATCTATTCATTCACGCATCGGCATTATTAAGTCAATGTTTCTGTTCACTCCATTGCTTCTTGTTTTCTTCCAAGCCAACCACAGCTGTTTGATCTCGCCAGTTAACGCACTTATGATTGAAAAAACGTACGGATTTTAGTAGGTTAAAGAAAGCATTTACTCGGTCACGATATGAAGTGAAGATATAACATCATCACAAAGATATGAGATTGCTTTAGAAAAGAACATCTCCATTTAGTGTTCGAAGAATTGTTCAGTGGCTTTTTTCGTTCCAAAGTACACCTTGCTCGACGGTTGTCACTTTACAATACCTTCAGCTCCCAATAGTTAAAGTTGATCCTTACACTCCTCATTTGAAGTGGATTTATCATCAGTTTCTATTTCCGTGTCAATATTCGCCAGTAAATTCCGAAAATTGGTCCTCTCTTCTCTCATACAAATGTGGAGTGAAGTCGTTTAATGGAAATCCTAACATTGTTTGATCCAAAGAAAGGGGAGCGACATCTCGTATTCAAAGTAAGCCGTTAAATTTATACTTAATCTGGATCGGCTATTTGATTTGCTTGTATATATTGAACGCCGCAGAACGTCGCATCTTGAGAGCAATACGCTACCACCTTTTACACTCTACTTAGCTCCTGATTTATTCAGTTATAAAAAAAGAAGAAAGAATTTCACCCTTAAATCATAATTTTTTAGCTTTTTTTGCAAGAGTGTTACGAGGTTTCTGTAAAAGACCTATTCTAAACAACCTCTCTTCATCCTTTCATAACCTCACTAGGTGAACTCGTTCGAACTTTCATTGCCGCTGAAGTCTATAATCCTGAAATGGAGAACTCTGCATATATTTCCGATTCATTATTGGTATTACCATTGGATCCATTGCATATGGAAGCTGTGCTAAACTAAACGTTACAAACTTGGGAAAAAGTGGATCTTTCAAAGTGCTTCGTCGGCAGTCTTCTAATTGTCTTCTGATTTCTTGTATCTTTCTTGAAAGTTTCAGCGAGGGCCGCAAATATTCTGTAAGATGCCAATTACTGCTCACTAGATCTCTACTACGTATCAAAATTATATCGCTGCTAAAATGATCTTCGCGAAGAAAACTCCTTCTTTAGAGCCTCAAAAAATTGCCTCCAGAGATCAGCGTCTTGGTTAAAGGTGCCTTCGTTCTTTTATCGTGTTTTTTGTTCTATCATTCAACTTCGATAAGTTAGAATGCCTTTGCAATGATGAGCATTACTAAGCTGCTGTTCTTCTTTATTGTGCGGTTTTTCACACAAGAGTCACTCTTGTATAATAGATGAGTTCAGCTGCAATTTCATAGAAGTTCTTTTACATGTTTGTTGAGCTCATTGTCTTAATTGAGGAGAATTGCTTTTATTTGAACGAAATTATTTGAGTATTGGATGCATTTCCCGTAGGAAAAAGTTGATGTCTTCGTAGCGAAATTTTATTGAAACATATCGGTTGAAAATAGTCACAGTTCAAAGAGTTATCAGTTTTCGGTGTAATGAAGATAATCTAGATTGCAAATTTGGATGTGTATTAAAGGAGAGAGATGTCACCTTGACCATTTTGATCCTAGCGAGAAAACATCTTCACGAAACGATTGGAAAACGATGCCGTCTTCCTCCCTATTCTCAATAATGAACATACCAATGTGAAAAGAAAAATTCCATTTCCGCACCTATGAAATGATATGAATAAAAAAAAATCCAGTTACCTGCATTAATTTTATGACGAGGGGAAACTGTGATGTTCTTTTTCCGTAATTTTTATAAAGCTCCTATGGAACAATATAATCTCGTTATCAAACAAATGCATTTCTCTTCGTTGTGTGATATTTTGATTAGTTGATCAGTGATCACTTTAACATTTCAAAAATTCATAAATGCTTGATGCTTTCAAAGATGATTTGAGGCCTCAACATTTCTTATTCTTGTAGTGGACCTTTCAAGTGTCTAAATCCTGTGCTCAGTGAATGTAAGCATCACCTGACGAAATTAGAGTTCATTTAATTTGCACCTAATTGCATAGGGAGCATTTTCATTCGCTGACGCATGTCGTTGTGAGCAGCAAATTCAGCTGTGAAATAACGATATAATGAATGCACGTTAGTTGATCTTTGCAGTGAAATTTACCAGTAATTACGTCCCGACTAACACTAAAGCCTATTTATTCAACAACTAACAGCTGAGTATAGTATCTATCGCACGTTTGTCTCTCTAATCAATCGTTGAAAATTGTGTGCTCTGAACTTTTGAGTGCTATGGCTTTTCTTCATAAGAACATTTCCCAATGTTGTGAAATATCTGCATATATTTTTTTTGCAATTGTTTTAATGTTCCAGGCGATGGCTAAATGTTGCATCATTTGTGTAACAGGACGCTTAACGGACTTTAAAAAGAATCAGTTCATTTAGTTATTATCGGGAAATTAAAATTCTATATGAAATTTGTGAAAGTGGATCATTTGATGTAATCAGAAATCGCCACTATTCTTTAACTTTTGCATTGTTTTGCTATTTTTTTGATGAATATAGGCGTTTAAAATAGAACAACCAGACATTTGACTATGCTTTTATACAATTCTTTTTGACGAAATGCATCGTATACTCGTTTTGTTAGGGTTTTCAAATCGCTCCACTGGTTGCCACAATATTCATATGGGAGAAAATTAAACATTTTGAAGAAATCTCTGAAGTTCACGTCCCAGTAACACTATCAGATTTTTGAAATTTTCAAATAGCGACATAAGCATTTCAATTAAGTTGGCTAGCCCATTCAAAGTAAACGTTATTTAGTTAATCATCAATACCTGCTGTAATGCTAAAATGAAGCATCCAGTATTTCAATTATTGCTTATAATCTAAGTGGATAATGTGATGGTCAACAACACTTTTGCTTATTCATCGAAATGGAAGTGACGTTTCAAATCGCATGGCTGAATGATGGGTGAATGTGGGTGGATCTGTGGTCAGTGAGCAGATGTGACTATTATGCCAGCGAGAATTGTAGATGCGCGATGGGGGTGCTCAAAAAGAAACACCTGGTTGTTCGATGTATGACCCTCTCGTTAATCATTTCATCATCAAATCTTTGTCCACTGATGGTCTCTTATTCCGCTGCTGAATATGAATATTTAACTGCCTACTCCCACCCATCCTCTCTGAAATAGAAAAAACCCATAAACACTTCGATCCTGAAGCGCCAAGGTACAGTCCTTTCGATAATGAACGCAAATAATTTCTCGCATTTTTAACTGATGGTACTTGAGGATTACTTTTTAAGCGGTTACATTGAAAATATTTTAAAATGCCCACAAGTAGCTGATAAGCGAAGCAATGATTGAGTCACTTGACTCGCCGTTGATTACTTGAATGCCCGCTCTCAGCTCTCAGGATTAGCTTTTCGAAAGGGAGCGAATACTTTTTATGGTTTCTATTTCATAATATCGTATTTACGCAGTGGGTGGGCGCATACAAAATTTATTTCACTCCTACGACTGCTCATGGCTGGATTCATTTTTATAGAACGACGGTGGCTAATTTACTATAGCATGTGGTTCTGCTATGGATGGGCGCCATCCCACCGCTCAACGGCAGTTGTTTATTCGCGTTATATACTGTTGCCATCGCCTGAAGCATTTTTTGAGAAATCAATGATGAGATGAAATAAAAGGAGAAGCTTGGAGGCTGACTTCGTGTTCTTCCGTTTTCCTTTTCTAACAGATAATACATCTTCAAAATTATGTCCTCATCTTCCAATTGAATCAAATTCTGGTGCAAACCCTCCCGAAATATTTTAAATTCTCGTCTTAAGCGATGCGAGCGGGCCTCTGGGAAATTCTTAGAGATTTTTGATATTTTTGGGTACCTATAGACCTTTCAGAAACAACGGATGAACGTAGAATTATAGTATGTGATATATGCGGTGACATAAATTACATCTCTTATATTGTGCACTACATTCGTTCGCGAATTCACATCATATACAGTAGATGTGAAATCACGGTAGATAAGCATCCGCACATTCTCAGAATTCCCTTGTTAAAGAGTTTAAAAATGAGTTTAGCCTATCGTAATCGCATGTTTATAACTTGCAGTTGTGAGCATTTGTTATTTTAGATTCCACGCAACCTGGAAGAGAAGGATTTGCGTCATCTTTTTGAGTCATTCGGCAAAATCTATGAGTTCACGATCCTCAAAGATAAATACACCGGTCTGCATAAGGGATGTGCCTTCCTCACCTATTGCCATCGCGACAGTGCACTCCGATGCCAAGCCGCTCTTCACGACCAAAAAACACTTCCTGGTGTTAGTTCTTTTCTTACTTTTGGCTTTCGTTTTCTCTATTTTCATCAGTACGACAACAAACAGTTGTTCTTTAGTTTTTATTTTTTCCAGTTTTCTTATAGAATCGACGATTTTTTTCCGAAATGGACTTCGTCATGCAGTTTCGCGTTCCCGTTTCAATACCATAGGATTGCTTCCAGTGGCATTTTGCAGTTTTCTCTCTGCCGGTATAACTGACCGTTGTGAACGATGGCGAATTTTCATGAAGTTGTATAAACGCACATTCTCGCTATCATTCACTTTTATCCGACTCACTCTTTCCACTCTTATTGGGATTCAAAGACCTGAGGTTTGGTAGCCTCAACGATCTGCTGGTCATCAATTTCTGTGATCTTCGAACAGTTTTGGGAGACCTTCGAAATCAGAGGGACTGAACGGCTTGCGAGAGTGTGAAACCTTGGAATCTTATTATTTTATGTAAATGAGCATTTTTAAAAACTTTTTGTCTAATATTACAAACATCTTTCAATTAAGATACTGAGCCTGCGAAAATGCACCTTTGCCTTATTTATTGCATGAAGTTGCCATATTTTTGCGATATGCTGCAAATATAAGGTTACTCCTTTAGAAAACTTCGTCTGTCATCAACCGCCGTTAAATGCGCTAGCGTTATAATGATATCGTCTACTCGCTTTTGGGTTATTAATCGCCTCACACTTTCTGTCTTTGTCGAGCGTATTTTGCGGTAAGCTTAGAGTTAAATAGCTATATTTCTGAGGTGTTTCGAGCTTATGTTCACCTGGTTGATGCAGTATTTGAGCAATATGGCTGTCATATTAGCATTTTACTCATTTATGAACGAAGCTGCTAGCTTTGATGCAGCTTTTATAGTCGGCTTCCGCAGTCTGTTTTTATGCACTTTAGCACCGCGTTTGCATCTGAATTCGTTTAAAGAATGTAGCCAGCTCTCACTTATGCCATCAATCAGCCTCAACTTCATGAACTGCTGCGCGTGCAGCTGCATCTTCCCTCAGTGAGGTGCCATCATTAATCGTCAGTTGCTTTCACTTTCTTGGTTTGTTTTGCATGTTCATAGGTATTTTAGTGATTTTATTTCAACTCATTTGCACGCCTGATGTAAGGAAAAACAATTGCTTCCGGTTTAGTCGGGATGTGGCGCGGTGTTCAGTCATTTCTCTTACGGCACAATCTTTGCAAGGCGATTATGTGTGCTTAGATGTTCCGATATGAATGCAGTTAAGCAGAAGCGACAGATCGTTTAGGCGTTGATTAAATTACTGTCGAACACTCATCATAAGGCCCCTGAGAACTTATTTCCTGCCAGCAAGTTGAAATTACCCCATTTATGCTTCCGCTTTAAGTTGTTTTAGGTTTGTTTGTATAAGAGGCGAATACTGCAGATGATCACATTTTTGACATTTGCGATACCCAATCACTCTTGCTTCCTTCGATGCCATTACTCTTAGGATGATTAAAGTGAAGAAAGTGGATTTTATTCTTCCAGTATCATGTGCCGCACTTTCTATGTTGTATATGCTAGATGGCCACTACATGTAGACGACCGAAAAATACATCTCAGACAACACTTTTTCATTAAAAATTACTTCCACACCTGAAGTTCATTGAACCTTTATCTGGGAATACTGTACAATAAAATGTTTCACTAGGCTCTCTTTTGATTCCTTCCACACCTTTTCTCAAGTCCGTAACTGCCTACAGCAGTTTTCTTTGACTTTATCCTCATGGATTTTGCAGTCAGCTTCCTCTCGACTTTTCTTAACTTTGTTTGATTCAGTCTTCTGTTTCATTTTCGTGTAGCATATTGGCTGAACGTCGCCAACGAACATCAGGATGTTTGTGAACATGAAGAAATTTATCAATACCCTGTATGTTATATAAGAAAATTCGCATATGATATCATCAATACCCGTGCAAAATGATAAGCCGAAAATTTTATGGAGTCGCTCAACTGTATATTGTAGCCACCGAATTATGGAGACCTACTACTTAATTTCAAAAAGCAAACAATAAGTAGGAGACTTGATTACAACGGCAGCCCATTCAGCAAAGCGAGGAAAAGTTGCCGGCAATCTGCTGTCAACCTACAGCACACCCATGAGATATCAATAGTTGCTGTTTAGCCTTGCGCAGCAAATAACGGGGAAAGTATATTATAAGGTCTTAGCTGAAACTGATTAGAAAGCCGTCCATCCCTGTCCAAATGTGAAGGGAACCCGCGACTGCATCGTAATATTCCGCGTTGCTTATCGACTGTTAAAATTCTAGACCCTTAAATTTCTAAGCCTCTTACTTCAAAGATTCATGATTCTGGTTACTTCAGGAGACAAAAACGATTTTGATGGCCTTCTTATTTGAAGTTATCGAGCGGATTTTTGGGGGGGGGGGGGGGGGGGGCAGTCAGTGATGTTTTCTACACAGTGTCTTATGAGGTGTGATTTCGTCTTACCGCATGTTATCATATTCATCGGTCTTTGTCAGCTCATTAGCTTATCAAGCGGTGTTTGTAATTGCTTGCCGACCGCTTGGTTTTCTTGTAATTCCTGTTTTGCAAGTGCATCGTTCATGTTGAAAATATTATTGCTTACGTTTGGCACTATTAAATTCCTCACCATTAACGTTTCCACAGAGTTTATAAAAGGGAATCTATTGCCATATTACTAGAAATAGCATTTTTGTAAGGTAATTTCGAACAAAACTGCACATGAAACCATCGGAGAAAAAGGCTTTTCATCGAATTCATTGAAAGCTCATTTAGTGCTCATCGCAATCCTCAAGCTTATCTCCACAGTTATGCGCCTTCTTAAGCGATAATATTGCGCTTGCAAGTTTTAAGGCTATTTGCTATGACATTGAATTCAGCGTGATTTTCAATAACGAGAACAACTATCAATGAGGATGCGAACGAGTTCGTCGAAATGCAGCGGAACTGCCGCTTTCTGTCAACTATGATATATTTGACCAAATCATCTCAAAAGCTGCGCATAGTACTCTCGAAAATATAACAGTAAAATAGTACAGAAGTGAAACCTGACAAATATTAGAGATATATTCGATTTCATTGCCTCTCCCTAATTTTGTCAGGCACCCAATGTCTATGAAAATGCATTCATCTTGGGCGATATCACTCGCGAGCATATCACAGTTCCTCTCTGTAACTGGCACTAAAAATGCGAATTATCAATACTTCTTTTTTTGGTTGCAAAGCTAAAAGCATCGTTTCACTTACAGATTATGTGAAATGCGCCAAGTTGTTGAAACCATTTTCTACTGGGTTTATTAACTGGATTCGTTAACACGGAATTGTGCATTAAGCGAACTTAGACGTCAGGAAATAAAGAGAATTTGGTTGGAACATTTTTGCACGGATTTGATATTTTCTTTCTGAAAGCGTTGACAATGTTCATGCCACCAGAAAATATCTGAAGCGCTGTGTTATTTATGTCTTCTTTTTTTGCTTTTGAGGACAATGCGAATATCAGTCAAGGATTTTAGCCGTCGTTTTGAATGTTTTTATGATGAATATCCCTCGTTGCTTTGCATTTCGTTATGAAGACCTCAGTTAAGATTGCATCATTTCCACAAATCGTACTATCTATGCTATCAATGAAAATGCATATCATTTTTCATTTATTCAATGTTTATATGGAAGAAAACGCCTTCTAGAAGCATCGGATATAAACCTGCAAAGCAATACAATCGATTGAGTAGCTTTGCTTGATAACGCAGATGAAACTTGGACTCTTTAACTTGGACTTTCTGCAGGAATGCGCTGAGCCGATCAGCTTATCCTCTGTACTGTTTCAGCAGATAATAATGAACTATTTTTTTCCAGTATCCATCGATTTATGTGCAAAAAATTGTCCATGAAGAATTACCTGTTTCTGCACTTATTCATTCAATTTTTAAGTAAAAAAAGAAACTTTATTCGTTATTTTTGGTTTTTTGTTTTGTGTTTGAATTTCTGGGTTTATGAATTTTTTCCAGGATTTCTGAATTATTGGCCTCTTTTTAACACTTTCAAGATTTTCAGCTTATATTCGCACCAAAGAAGTTTTTCGTCTTTTTTTTTGCTCTCCGTCTGTATCGACGCTACTTCCGCTTGCATGACACTGTGTAAACACGTAGAGCATTAATTGTCGCTCTCTAATATGCCTTTTCGGAGCAAGTGAAGGATAATATAGTAAGGTGTATTTTTCTAGGTGTCATACCAAACCTAGTTTAGGGCGATTATTTTTTGCATTTCACTGGTTTTTAATAACTTATGAAACTGCCTATTTGGTGAATAGAATGGAAAAGCGCGTATCCAATCAAATCTTCTGTCACGATTATCGACTTACTGAACCTTATTCCAGTGGCTTTATTGCAAATTCACGTAAAAATAAAGGATTTAGCAAAAATAATGGACCCTGAAGAAAGGTTGGGAACTGAAATTCACCTAATGCGTTCACTGTAATTGTGGAACTTTTTTGCATCTGTATCGCAATAGAAACCACTAAATGGACAACTAGTTACGTGTGCACAACGCCATACGGTACCATCAGAACCAGGTTTTGAGGAGATTTGTAGAAGCACATTTAAAGGGTCGACGAAGCATTTATGTGCTTCGCTCATGTAGCGCTATTAGGATGAGCTGCAACCCAAAGTGTACTAATATGTCGCTCATCCAAGCGCATTTTGAGACCTTTAATTTTTTTTTCAAATTTCCAGAAAAAAGAGTGGCAGATGAACCATCAAATAGAATTCCTTAAAGCGGCGTTAAACATAACAGCGCCCTTTGCGTTTTCTCGAGTGTAGCATGAGACAGTATGGCCACCCACTGCGTGTGGCCATCTAGTGTTTTGGCTGGTGATCTCCTAGCGGAAAAATTGATATTGCCATTGATTATAGCCTCATATCTGCTCTAGAACATAATAGCTGAATCGACCTCAACGTTACGATTAAAACGGAATTTGCCGTCAGGAATTTCATTTTGCAGCTGGAAATTGAATCTACAGTTCGTGTTAACCTCTTCCGTTTTAAATAATTTTCTTTTTTTTTGTACCAAGAATATATCGAGAACTCTACAGTAACGTTCTATATTTGCTTTTTTTCAAACTTGTTTGCTAATAAATTATTTTTAAACTCTGTTGTGAAAGTGTGGAAAAGACTGGGTAAGGGACTATTTTGTTGAATTGAATACAAGCGAGTGGAATGAGATGGTAAGCCTGAACGAAAGAAATCGAATTTTTTCTTTGAGATTCATTAGTGCTTGCTTCGGTTAACGCAAAACGCTTCTTTCTGTTCGCCAGAGGGTTCCCTCAAGCATCTACAGCAGCGCCCTTAATTCGATATCCCTCTCATCAGCGCACACAATGGCACCCTAATTGTATTGCAATACCTACAGCTGCCACTAAAATCTCACTTCCTCTTTTTGCGGTATTATTTCTTAAGCTATCACTTAGCTCACTTCATAGGTATCGAAAAAAGGCGAGCGATGAAGTGCCTCGCCGTACTGACCACTTTACGATCATTCCCTCAAATGAACACTGCCAATGAATTTGGCACGTTATAAACTCCGACACTGTGTAGTTGTTCGTTCTGAATGACACAAAAAGCACGTTGTTCATCCGGTGATGAGGGAAATTCTACCTGAATACCCCAACTGTAGTGAAGGCTGTCATTTGAAATACTGAAATCCTCCATGATTTTGTATGCAAAGATAGATGGACAGGAGTACAGGCTGTTATCCCGAACGCAGGAATAGATTAATTTTTCATCCACAGGACTTGGTACAGAAATTTGGCCGTTATGGCACTTTCATTATGCGACTGCTGGTGTGAGTTATCTCAGAAGCATATTATGGCGCCATCAAATGCTCGCATTGTCCTAATTTGTAAAGTTCTATCAGCGTACTGCAAACTATACGTCGAAGTTTTTATAATTTATTTATGCAGTTAGCAAGCTTCTAAAGATCGACTGCAGTTGCAGCAGTATACAGTGACAGCTTCAAATAGCATTCACCGAGTCCTGTTTTAACCTAATGAAGTATACTCCAAGCGCAGTATACTGATTGCTCAATAATAAAATACTGCTGCTATATCAAGCCGAGCAGCGCTGCGGTGGAGCAGATGTTTGTTGTGCATCTAGGTCATAGTAGAGCTATGACCATATGCTAACGATACGTCTGGGCTGGATTTTATCTGAGATACGTGACAGATGTATCGGAATGAAATACTAGTGAAATAGTTATACACCGGATCGAATCGCTGAATATAGATGATAGATTCAGCTAGTAGTCTCTTCCACAAAAAAAAAACGATAAACTCTTCGAACACGCAGCCATTAGGCGTGAATAACGAGCGGACAGGCCAGTTTCATGAAGCGTAATAGAGTTTTGATGCATGTAGCAAGGTTCCTGTCTCATCTTGCAGAATTCCAGTGTCTCTTGGTTAGGGGTTCGAAGAGGGGTCCCTGACAACGGAAACGGTAAGTCGCAGGCCGGAAAGCAGGCAGTACGCGGCTGGCACTTGAGCGACAGCATTCAATCATTGTGGCGTTGCGTCTCGTTTAGGCAGCCGCGACTCTCTTTTCCTTATCAAGCTTGCCTTATAGCACATAACCAAACATATTCGGAAGGCAAGGTCGCGCTCAAAACTGATTTTGTTTCTGCTCGCCTGGTCGGGGTCGTGTTCGCACTCTCTCTGCCAACAACCGACACTTCGTGTCGTCGCTGCCGCTGACCATTTGCAACTCGAAGCAGTGCTGCGAATTCGGCTTGGGCGGAGAGAGCGACGCAAGGCGGGCCCTAAGGAGCCACGGCCCTCGTAATGCTACGGTAATCGACGACACTTCGTTCGGCTTAACGCGGTGACGGCGTGTGAACTGGCCGGGATAAAGTTCATAACTAGAGTTCACTTCGAGTTAACCGACGATCGGCCTAGTCAGTGCATTTCGTCGCTAGTGGCATATGCTCGCAGCCACTCACTAGAATGCTTACCCTCCAGGTATGCGCGATGATTTATTCACTTTCACAATCACTGTTTAATCTCACTCTGCATTAATGAATTCCATTCAGTTGAACGCATCGTTGTGAGCGCTAACTTGGTGCCAAAAGTGTGCACTCACGCTAATCGCCGTAATAGCGCATCTAAAAGCTTCGCTTCACCTATTCCAATGAGCCTATTAATTCAAAGCATATTTTCAAATATTTCTTGACGAAAAATCACCGAAAGTAGGAACGTTCATGATTTCGATTCCTGCAGTCTTTTAAATCTCTACTTTTCATTAAATAATCTCTGTGCCATTAGAAACATTTCTCACAGTTTCGCATTTAATTAATGATTTTTAATTCTCTTCGCAAAATATTTTTCTTTCTAGCTCGTAATTGCACTTATTCTTTTATCTCTATCATCTACTATTCATCTGTGCAATTCTTGTTGTTATCTAAATAAGGAGACGCTCAGAAACTACTGCTGGTGTTGGCAGATACAAAATACTTTTCATCGTTTAGCATCAAACTGCGAAAATTCGCTATGAGAAGCCCCTACTGGTGGCTGAGCTTTTATTCAAAAAAAGAGCACTTTTTAATATTTTTGCTAAATCAGTGTGGACACTTCACAGATTCTAGTGTCGAATATGGTACTTACTAGTTAAAGTGCCATTCAGTTTATTAATACATCAGTGCAAATCATGCAATCGAATTCGAACTCGGATGCTACAACGGAAGCACGAGTGAATTTTATCGTATGGAATCATCAGTTCAGACTAAAGCTTGCTTTTTGTCTCTTCCGTGTATACACGTCACTTTGATCTGCCATTGTGGTTACTGAGATGAGCAAAAATGTCTATTCCAAGGATGCCTCAAGTTCCTCTCATATAAAAATGGCGAAGGCGCCTGTAATTTGTTGCTTCTATGTGGAAACGATTGAATTCCGCCATCGTTAAAGTGTATCATGCGGCTATCATCTTAGAAAGGTGCTTGTTTTTGTCTTCTCCGACGTTGAGCTAAACGGTTGTGAGATATACAGCTATCACCTTATTAGGCGCAGTGGAAGGAAGTGCATGAAATAAAGTGCTCTCAATGGAGTGCGAAAGATCAGCATGACATTTGTGACGGCGCAGTGAGCAGCTGATGAATGTCTATTTGGAAACAAAAGTTGAACCTGGGCATTTATTCGGCATCCATCAGAATGATGGTATCTTCTCATAGTGGATAGCAGTCGTCAACGGTTCGCTTGATTGCCGAACCTTAAATGTCAGCAATCCGTCAACGAATTGGCGGTGGACACATTTTTAAGTGAAGTTCTTCGACATGCAGAACTCTTGGGAGCCGTTAATTGTCTTCGCTTGTATCGTTCGCATCAAGCCAGTGAGCGCTTACTTCCACTGTGAGCGCACCAATCAAAATGCGCGCACTATGTCTCTTGTGTATAAAATCCTTATATTGCCAAGGACAAGCCAAACAGCTGATGCATTCGTTTAAGTTTACTCAAAGCGGAAGTCAACGCTTTTAATTGGATGATTTGAAGTGTACAATAATCAAACTCATATAGATAAACAATAGGGAGAACACTTCGAGTGAGCGATTTTTTTGTTCGGTGGTGTTTACTTCTTATTTTTTAAATAGTATTAATTGATGTTTACTAAATATAAATTGCAAGAGGAGGTGAAAATTTCAGATGAACCGGGCAATGCAAGTGAAGCCAGCTGATAGTGAAAGTCGTCCGAATTCACCAAAAAATGCCGAGGAGAGAAAATTATTTGTCGGAATGCTATCAAAGCAACAGAATGAAGATGACGTTAGGGCGCTTTTTGCTCCGTTTGGAGCGATTGATGAGGTCAGATTTTTTAATGTTCGTTATTCCATTTATTTGGTTCTTCTTTAATGCCGCTATATGACATAATGGTTGATTACTTTGGTGCAATTCTAATTTACTGTCTTTCAATATGCATCCATTATTTCAAGATTCATATCTGGGGTTCATCAAAAAGAGGGGAATGTTTGGTGCTGAATACAAACGAATACACAGACCTCACTGTATTCATATCACTGTTTCTTATCCACTCGTTATTATGCAGTCTTTTGCCATTCTGCAAACTAACAACTCTGCTCTCTTGATCCTTGTTGAATTATCGGTTACTGCTACTGGAGCTGCGTTGTTTTCCAAATAAATCCACTACTAAATGACACGCTGTTGTTGCCCTAAGAACACTGTGGAGAGGTTGTCGATGCCGGTTGCGCCGGTCCCATTCGCTTATTATATTTCTTCAAATTTAGTTGAGGAAATGTGTATAGACTGAGAAAATAAATGTTTTGCGGAAGTGGATTAGGATTTACGTTAAATGTTGTTCTCTTCGACCACTCCTTCGCATAGAATATACCTTTCTGATGAATAAACGCATACACAAATACACGTTTATGTTGTTCGCGATGGGATCCACAGCTTTCCAATTTGAACAGAAGGCGAAGGGAGGCCATGGCACAGAAGTTTATATTTCCATTGGTCGTTATTACTCTTTTGGATGCGTTTCGAGCAGAGAATTGACCGAGTGGTACACTGCAAACGAATATGCTATTGCAAGGCAGTGCGGTGACGAGCGGACACGTTACGCGCTCAGCCGAAAATTCGATTTGCGCAAATGCATCTTGGAATCTCCTCAAAATTGCTCGCTTGAATTGCGAAGAAGCCTATAAGGGGTACAAGGGCAGAAACCGTGGTTGTTTGCCTCAAGTGAACGTCCATAAACTAACTTATAGCAAGCGGCAATCATAGAAAACCACTCTTTAAAGTGGTTTTTCCGTTTTCGCCTGTAGTATTTGAACCGCTTAAGCGTGCAACATCATATATGAGACCGCACTGGTCATATGGAGCAGATCTATTCGAAGGTGATCCAGAATACAAAGGGCCACTGACCCAAGGAAGGAATATGGAGGTTATGGGCACTATTATATTGGCAAGATCAGACGAAAACAGCACAGCTGTATTCATCCTCTTTTTTGCAGAATATTGTGCTTCCTTTTATGCTCAAATGAATCTAATTCTCAGCTCCCTCTTAATAAACGGGGTAGCTAAACTTGTGCTTTCTCGGCGAGAGTAACATAATCTTTAAACGTTCATACAATTTCCTTTGTCTTTAATTATTTGCAAACACAGTTTTATTTTGCAGCATCTTTTTTCCTTCCATTGCTGAGTGGCAGTTAAATAATCTAGCAATAACTGTTGCCGCTGCATTTCACTCTTCGCTTTATCGCCATTATTGATGAAAATGAGTATCTTTGCTTCCGCGAAACCGGCCCTATCATTTCGAGACAGATTACAAAAAAGCGGAGGCCCATTTTTCAACATATACCTAACAGTTATTTCATTCGCTAAATCCGTCCGATGACAATTCCTCGTTGTGTCAGCTTTTCAAAACGTTGAGTAAAGAAGTTGTTAGGATTGAAGTCCACCTGTGCAATCTTCCAAAACATCTGTCCTGAAAATGTTTCCTAGTCGCGAGAACAAGATTTTATTGACTTTCTATGTATTCATTTGCATATTAACGCCCTTTTACCTCTAGCCGCAATAGGAAAGCGCATGTCTGCAGCACATCACTTAGCCTAATGAAAATCAAAAACACTCTTGTCGTAGACTCCGATGCATGCAACACCGAATGGTTGATGTCTGTTTATCGCATTCGTCGAAATCGCATTTATCACCAGTTCGATTTTTTTTGAAGGATTGGTGCCTCCAGCTAGGGCCAAGGCTCAATTTGTTTAGTTAAACGTCAAGTGGATAAAGTTGATCAAAGATGGTCGAAAAGCTACTGGCTGTTCCATTTTCACTGCCGTTGTTAAGTTGTCATGTGATTTTTTCTCTTGATTAATGGCACAGTAGAAGTCAGCTTTGTCAGTGGTTATCTATTGGTGTCATCCTCACAGGTCTATGGGAATCATAATTATGGTTTCAAATAATGTGTTGGAGTGATTTATAACTGCGTCGATACGTGACTATATTCAAATGAACAGTGATGAAGGGACGAGCGTTCGAGGGCGAATGCGTCAAAATATCGATCGTAGCGTTGATTTATTGGAGAAAGATGGCGGCATGAGTGCTTAAGTGACCTACATCCCGAACAAAACGTTTTAGTCGTCTAGACGTTTAAAAATTTGCTACCATATTTCTGAGTAGAGATATTCAGCGCCAATTGAGATGTCTGAAATATGGTAGCGTCTGAGCAGCGGACTGGCCGTGATTCATTTTGCGAGGAAGAACGCATAGGCGGCATCGTAGCCAACGTAAGACGGAAGATCTTTATTTCAGGTAACTGTGCTGCGTGGCGCGGACGGTTTGTCCAAAGGATGTGCTTTTGTGAAGTTTGCAGCGCACTCGCAAGCGGCAATGGCAATCAGCGCATTGCACGGTAGCCAGACGATGCCGGGTGCATCATCGTCTTTGGTTGTCAAATTCGCTGATACGGAAAAGGAACGTCAGCTGCGGCGAATGCAGCAGATGGCTGCCCAAATGGGTCTTCTGAATCCCGTACTTGTCAATCAAGCTGGTGTATATAATGCCGCCTACCAACAGGTGAGAGCCTTATGAAAGACGTTCAGTGAAGCTCTTAGCTAAGGAGACTTGAAGTTTGAACTTAAATCCTCTTTACCTCTTCAATGATATGAGTCGCGGTACACCAACTTTAAAGAATTCGAGGTGAAGTTTCATTCAGTTCATCTTCGAGTTTTTTCTTCCGATTATGTGAAGAGGAAAACAAATGAACGTATGATCGAAAGATCAGCCTGACGTTTTGATCAATTCAAAATCATTTCGAATCCACAAGTGCATATAACGCCACAACACTGATGTACTTTGTCCTTAAGTTTGCCACTTCATTCCGCTGTATATGAATAAGTTCATATCTGCTTTCGGCTGTGATTCACTTTGGCGGTGCTCAGGTAAGACGTGCGATGAATGGTTATGAAGTTTAGAAAATTGCTATTTCTGAAATCATTTATGGATCGAAAAATAGTGAGACAAGAAAATGCTGATAAACTTGATTTTATAAAAACGTTGTCTACAGTTTGCAAAGCAGCACTGCTAATGTTCTTAACAGTAATGTTTGTTAATGTATTTTGACGTGTTTATTGTAGTCTTCTACTTTTATGAGTAGCCAAATCATCTTCATTAGGACTTCAGTTCCTGCAGTGTTTCTTGTACTGCAGGGAGGAAACGCTTTAATTGATGAATCAAAGAATACTGACCGAAATTTTACGGCGTTTTTCATTAGGTTGTTCAATTACACAGAATCCCTTATTAGTTTGATTTCGTTGTTGGTATTTATAAGTTCAGTAATTAATTCGGAAAGTGATTTCATCCCTCATAGCCATTTGTCACTTTGATAAAAAATGACGCGGAGAAGGTGAATTGCTCGAACTTTTTTCACTGGGATCACCTTTGAGATAAAACGAGCGTCCTCCTTCAAAATTCAAAGGTCTAAACGGATGTTGCACTCTAAGTGGCCCCGCATGCCTGCCAGTGCACTGCTTACGAGGTGAAAATGTTTCGACGTTGCCAGTATGATGTATGAAAATTTACGAGCGTATGCAAGTTTTCGCACCAAGCAGCACTACGATTTGTCAAGTTATTGGTTCGTTGACATTCCTCACGTTTACAGTTGATGCAACAGCAAGCCACGCTCGCTGCGGCACAGTCGACTGCTGCAGCTGCTTATTTTCCCGTTGCGGTTGCACCTCATACTGCTGTAAGTGTTTTCAGTTTCAGTAATCTTGAAGTACATGAAATTTCAAAGCAGCACACCTAAAAGAAATCAAGAAATGCAATATTAAAATAGCACCTAACAACATTTTAAATATTTTCTTCGTTTTTTCAAATGGATTTGTTGATCTTATCCTAAACCTTCAAATATTAGCTAAGCTTTCGGCTGTCGTGATTTCTGACACATCCTCATATGGAGTTGCATAAAGCGGGAGCACATCCGATGAAGAGCCTTGCAAACGATGCCTGCCTCCATTCGTGCTGCCAGTCACTTTCCCACTGCGTTTCTCTTCCAATGTTATTCGATCCATCCCCATGACACGTTTTATACAAGCGAGCGCTTATTGCAAGCAACATTGAATGGTGGTAATGCGAAGGGAGGATTGTGAAATGCTACGCATCTGAGACGTTGGAGGAAAAGCGGCCGACCGGTCAAGTGATCCGTTGATTCGCCAGATGGATGGTACAAATATGCGGGCTCTCAGCGTTCAATCTGTCGTTTGCGGCGTTGTTGTCTTCGTCGCTTGAGCTCATTATTTGAGGGTCATCAATTGCTGAATACGATGGTGCTCGGCATACATGCAATCCGTTATGCATCCAGCAACAGCTGCTTCCATGTCGGAGTAACAAACCCGTCACCCTCGACCCACATAAATACGTTATTCATTATCGTGCAGTTACTCTTCTCAACTTTTTTTTTGTCCTGATCGTCAGATAGTCAAAAGATAGAACAAGAATGCTGAGAGTTCGGTTCGGGCCTTCACAGCCATCCTTTTCCCACATCTAGAATTTTTGTAACGGTTCTGTGACCTGAATAGAGTTTAACAGCTTCCCACTTGGAAGTCGGTCTTAATAAGTGTTCTTATCATATTCATTCCTTGCATCTCGTTAGGCAGCTATGGTGAATTCGTTTCTGTACTGATCTGCTTTGAAAGTCTCTTATAGTATGATGCCGGATAACAAAGACTGTACTTACCGTTCTATATTGCAAAGGGATTTGATTAAAGGGACTGAGTGTAGTAATTTTTGCTTTTAAAGTTGGGCATCTCGTTGAAATAACATCCTGAAAAGTTTTAAAGAGTTTTTTTTGCACTTCTTAAATTTTTCTTATCGATCGCTTAGACTCAGATAAGCGTCAATTCGGGCTCGATTTAGGAGTGACGTCGTTTTTTCATGGTCTACGGATCAGTGAATTGCTGCATTTATCAAGTGGTTTGAGGAGCATTAGAAAAGTGCATTCGATGCAGACATATGACATCAAACGGTTACTTTGAGTATTCAGCTCACAAAAAACGCGTTTCAAACACGAAGAGCGGAATAAAGAGCATGCAAGAGAGCAGTAAAATGATTGCTTCATAGTGTTATGTAGCTTTTTGAGCACAGTAATACCCTTGTTATAAATTCACGTTTTGCGAGTGAATAATAACGTTCGAAGCACACCGAGCTACAGTGATGAACTGAAATTTTAGTGGTAGTGAATTTGAAGTGATTGAAATCGAACCAATTTAGTGACATTGCAGATGAGCCTTAGAAAGCATCAAGAGATGTTTCCTCATAGTTGGTTCTTTTTTCGCTGTTCAGGGCAAATAGTATCATAATTAAAGAGTATAGTGAAGTTTATTTTCTTTCAGCTAACAGGTTTAACGGCAGCAAATGCAGCAAGCGCATTTCTAACGCCACCCTCTTTGCAACCACTTTCGGCACTTTCGTTGCCTGCACCGCCCGGTTCACTACAGGCACTATCTGCTCTTACACAGTCTTACACACCGAACGATTATGCAAACGGTGTCGCACAATACACTCGTCAGCCTATCTCTGTTGCTTTATCAGCCTCCTTTCTTAGCTACAGTATTACTCCTGCTAATGTAGCATCTTATCGTAACAACTTTCATCTGACCAATTGGCATGATGGCTATAGCCTTAGCTTTTTAGCGTCCCTAAAATTTGTTGACGAGAACTTGTAACTTAGAAACATTTATTAGTGCAATATCCTCGCTTGAAATTTTTGTCCCTTTATGATTGTGGTAGGACTTAAGGAAATCCAACAGTTAAATCATTACAAAAGTAGTTTTGCTGATTAGTCTCCTTAGTTAATTGTTCACGGAAGAATTCATGCGTATTTCTTCTTTGATGGGTGAAATTTCTTTTCCCACTGGCCACTTTCAAAAGTTTTGTATTACCTCGGTTGAATTTACAATTGAGCTGTCATAATTTCAATTATTCACTAGGTCACTTCAAAGTCCGGCTTGAAATTGTATCTACGTGAATGATGCGAAGAAAAAATTTAAAGAACGTCCGATAAAGATCTAATCTTTCTAATACAGACACCAGCGGAACGAATTTGACCTCTTTTATTACAGCACCAAGCACAGCTTCAACGACAGGCGAGACAAGTGCTTACGCTTTACCGGCAGCAGCCTATAGTCACCTTGTGAACTTCGAGCAACAGACGAGTGCGTTTTTACGTTTCCAATTTTCCTCCCACTATTTACTCGATTGAGTAACAATGAGAGATTTTGATTTTAAGTGCTTTTCAAATTACTCAAACTGTTTTTGCACAAAACGCACTAATGACTACGTAGCGTTGAAAATCACATGTGCAACAATTTTTGTGATGGCTCAGAAATACGCTAAAAGTCACCAATGAGTGGAATGATTCAATGCAGAATAAAATGAGGCGTTTGCATTTCAGATCCATACAATCAGGCGCTACAGCAAGCCATTGTTTTGCAACAAGCTGCAGCGCTATTTCCTGGAGCACAAAAGGAAGGTCGCTATTTGATATGATCGTTCACTTTACTTATGAGTGCTTAATTCTCTAGAATTCTCAATACTTTGATTAATTTCCATCATATTCAAAGAAAATTGCCTCCAGAAAGAGTTGCAGGTTGTACAGAATGCAACTCTTAGCGATCCTGAAGACGTTCCATTTCGTTTCGTCAACTTTCGCAATAGCCTTCTTCGATAGTGCAATTTGATTGTGATGCTATTCGTTTACTGAAAAGATAATTAAGTAGCTCGTGATCGTCATATTCTCAGCTTACCTTAGCAGTCAAAGCATCTTACGAGTGATATGAAATGGAGATTACTTCTTTAGTAGTTTTGGTCGAGGGTCTCATTTTGGTGTAGTGAGGTCGGCGCATTTCGCTGAGAATTCTACTTTTGTTTCACTCAGGCTACTTTAGCCTCAATTATTATCAAATATAAATTCAAGCCAGCGGAAGTAGAGCATTGAGGGTTCTTTTTTCTGACTGGGAATGCTCCTATACTTGATACAAAAATTTATTTTTTCTTTTTCAAAACATCTCTCATATCGAAAACATCTCAAACATCTCATGTGGATAGCTCTCACGAATTGCAGATAGCGTGGTTCGAGAACGACTAACGTTTGCTCTGAGAATTACGTTCTTGAGTGCTAGTACGAAGATTTTTTTGCTTTCCCATGCTAGTCTCTTTGCGTTTTAGCCATTACGAACACCTCCCTCCCTCTTTCCCCCCCCCCCCCCCCCGCTCCCTATATTTAAACGTACTTTTTGCCCTCACCCTCCTAGCTTCACCATTTTAGCCCTCTTTTAACCTCGCTTCTTTTTTCTTTTCTCATTTTCTAAGAAATATGCAATAAAAAGCTGATTTTTCAGCAATTTAATGCTTCCTCAGACGACCAATTTTGAGTGAATAAATCTACTAGCAACTCACTCCATTCAGCACCTTTTACATCTAATAATGCAAATGTAATTACTTCGCGATCATTCAGCAAAATGGTGCGCTAAAATCGTTGAATTTGAGTCGCAGTAGTACGCAATTAATTAAGTAGGCGGGACAGTCCATAAAATATCTATTTCGAGCGATTTACTAAAGCGAAGAACTTTAAAAGCGACCATGTGTAATGCATCTAAAGTATGCAATATGCAACTTGTATAAATTCGTCAGTATAGGCGCTTCACGTGATGAAGCATCCATCTAATATGCGTGCCGAAAGCAATTTTTGCAATTGAGATCTGTCGTGCAGCTGAAATTTGTCGTGAACTTTAAATCGTTCATCGTTTATTACTTGTCCTCACTTCAAATCTCCAACGCTCGTAGAAGTGCTGAATCCAGAGCGACTAGTGTAACTGCATGCTTGACCAGCTAAGCCGCGGAAATTTCTTGCAAAGAATTTGAGATCACTAGTCGCAATCATCAGTTTAAGGGATCGAGGGAGCTGCAATGGGGTAGCAGAGGTCCGCGCTTTTTAGTAGTTTTTCACTGAAACATTGTTGCCAAAGGAAAAGGTGGATCGTTTCAGTTCAAGCTATTAGGAAAACTTGCTTCGAATTCGAGTTTTTTTTTAGCAAAATATTTCTGATATTCAAGAGAGTGCAATATTAACAACCCAAAAGTGGCGTACTGTTCTTGGCAATTCAACGTACCTGCGATTTATTTGAATCACCCATCCACCATGCACAAAAGTGTTTCACTGAATGCATTCTTTCAAAATTTAGTGGTAAACGTCGATGAGCTCCAAACTATACTGTTAGGAAATACGAAGGACCATTATGCGAAGTTAGAAGTCACCTTTTGAGCGCATGAAAAATTTCCAGTTGAGTTGATGCTCCAGATCTTTACGAGGAAATGTGCATGATTAACCACACCATCGAAAACCGCCTACATTGGAAATGGGAATATACGCGCGTACCTCGTCAAAGAAAATGAGACCACAACTTGGATTGAGCACTTTTACTTGATAGAAGCGTTGAAGTGAAAGAAAGCTTGGTGTGCGGGGACATTTTAGAACTTTCTATCTGCCTCAGTTTCTAGCCGCTGTGCTCAATCGATTCGATATAGTGCTGCATAAAACACGCGAATATGCTTCTGCTAGGCTGAAATGTATAGCGGTGCACACGAGTAACAACATTAGCATTTTGCGCACATACATCGGTTCGAACCTCTTTCAGCGAGGCTTCCTGAGGCAGAGTTGCTCCATGCAAAAGGGATCCTTTTCACCAACACGTATTTAAACCAGTGGTTGAAACTGCGAACAAATTTTTGATCGTTTCAATATGCACCTTCTACTGCAGCAGTTTCAGAAATTCTTCCACGAAAGTCGTTTTTTATCAAAGAATATGCCAACCGAAACAAGAAGTTCACTATTTTTAGAAAGCAGGGTTGACTTGGTTTGCTGAAAAGTGGGAGTATTTATGAACTGCATACAAATAAGATCGTCAGGTTTCCAGATACAAGTTCCGGAGGTGAACTGTTGTGTGCATTAAGGCATAACAAGTTGAAAAAGCAGTAAAAATTCCGTTTTCTTAAAATCTTTCGTTCGCCACTTTCCAGAGGTCAAAGTTATGATCCTTAGGTAGCGTTCACATGCTACTGTTTGTTGCCTATGAAAAAATTACTTCAACAAGTAACCGTGTGCACTATTAGATGTTATGGGCTAAATTGGTCTAAATTATAGCTAGTCATCGTATCTCTTTTTACAACAGGTCACAGGATTTTATGCTGCCAGTTTTAGAGATTTTAAGCTACAAATCGCGTTTTCACGTCTCCTGTTATCGGCTACCTTCAACACGTTGAATTGCTTAATTTAAAATTAATGGAAAAACGGCTCCTCTTTAGAAGTGCCTGGCACTTTTATTCCGTACATACACTACATTGCTAATAAGGTCCAAGCTTTTGCTTTTCATATCCATATTAATTCACTTCACATGAGACGTCTGATGGAGGATTTTCATGCATGAATTGCACGCAATGATTTGAAATATTGTTGCTGAAATATCGTTTCCACGTGTGACTAATCGGTATCTATATTTGAAGTTCTTGGACCTGAAGGATGCAATCTATTTATCTATCACTTGCCACAGGAGTTCGGTGATGCGGAGCTCATGCAAATGTTCATGCCGTTTGGCCACGTTATTAGTGCCAAGGTTTTCATCGACCGTGCCACCAATCAGAGCAAATGTTTCGGTAAGCAATAGTGCAGTTCATCGTGCATCTAGATGAAACTCCAACAGTCTTAGCCCTCTTCCACCTCTCTCATCCAGCTACATATCTGTGCATGAAAATTCGCTCAAAATATTTTTGTTTACCTCAGAATATCTTTCTACCGAGTCAGCAGTGGCGTTAAATGCATAATAATTTCCTTTATTTTACTGCTGAATTTCAGAAGACAGATTCTTGTTAAAAAACTCACAATCCATTTGTAGTGCAGTCGAATTCGTTTCATTCATTATATCATTTTTAGCAGCTAATCGCACCAGTGATTGACAGTGTGAATTAACTTCTAGCTTAGTGTTGTAGTGCAGAGGAAGCACATATTTTAGACGCCCGGCTTTTCCTGACTTTTCCTTAATAAACTATAGGGCGTCTTATACAATTGGCCAGCTTGGCGATTTCGACCACGTGATTTTTGGCTACCAAGTGATCTGATTTCTGTTGGCCACTGGCTGAAATTGCATTGATTCATTGGCGCACGACTGAACCCGACCGTAAAGAAGCAGTATAGATAATGAAGAACAGAGTGACCAAAAAGTCGAAATGACCAGGTTTTTGGATTACCGATGGTTTTTATTTATTTTAAACTGCCTCCTGTCTTAGGCCTCATTTTACTCTTTTCCTCCTACTGTTAAAGTTTTTGACTCATCGAGGAGAACGAGAGGCATTTCTGATGATGTGTTAAAGAAGTTACTCGAAAGATACTGATGAACTGGACAAGTACCTTCACAACATGATGGAGCGCATTTTGATTCTGGTATAACAACATAGTGTATATTTGTGCTTCTATTGTTGAAGTGTTGTCGTCGTTTTGGTGCAGATGGGCCCACATGTACCACAGCATATGAAAGGTGGTGACGAATGGAGATCTGTAAAAAACAGCTTCTTACGAGGAAAAAAGACTGAGTGGAATGAAACGGTCGTATAGATGATTACTTGTTTAATTTTTTGAAAGCAGATTTATGGCGACGATCGATCATGTGCATCATGTGGGCACTGAATGCAGTCAGTATTCGGTTTACGCTTGGTTGCTTGCTTTTGCGCATACGTGTTGTGAAGGAATCTTTTCTAGTGTGTTAGTGTCGTAGAAGATATTTGGTCGCGTGATGAATTTATTTTGCTCATTGGAAGATACCCCTCATATTAGCAAATAAAATTAAGAAACTTCTCAAAAAAAAACGTTCTTTTTTCTTGTTGACTTTGATGGTTGTAAAACATACCCATTGCAACCGTATATTGCAAGCAGAGTATTTCTGCGCACTTTAGAAGCTAATGTGCGAAGTTGTAAGGGGATTTGACTGACTGAAGGGCGGAGGGGGAGAAATATCTTACACGGTTACTCTAGCACGTTTGTCAACTGCGACCAACATCTATGCTTTCTGACTTCTCGCCTGGATCAGTTTCACGAATCCAGCCGATGAGAACAGGGTTTGTAAATATTAAAGCTTCTTCAACTGACTGATATTTTTGAGACCTTTTGAAGATGGCCAAGGTACTGATGAGAAACTAAAAACCTTGCAAAATGATGGGAATACCGGTTGGCGTTTGTCGCCACAATGGTAGGATAGAACGAAAAAATTCTCCGTGTAAAAGCTAAGCGCCATGCTGCTGAGTAACTTTTTTTAACACAGCATAATGTCCTTAAAAATCGGTTTGTGGGAGTGGAGGCCGCTTATGAAATAAACTGAGGCATTTATCTAAATATATATCCAGTAGGTATGTATAGGTATTTCGGAAATATGAGTAAGCAACTGAAAATCTTTCGTAAGTGGTGGTATTTCTTTTTGAATTGTCAAGAAAAGCTTTTCCAGTCTTTCGTTATGAAAACGTTTTTGGTGAATGAAAAAACTCTTGATTATATATCATCCTTATTCTTAACGACCGTTTCCGAATCGTTCAATTTATTGCCCATTTGTCAGCAGAATTTCCCATATGGAATACTCTTAGTATCTATTATTAATGACTGACCGTAGGAGGTATCATATAATCGCTAAGGAGTCTGCTTTCTATAGGCGAGCGTTTTTATGGCATAAAAAAGAAACGCATGATAGTGTAATTACTGTTACGTCTTTCAAGAGATATCTCATATTCCATTTCTTGACCCTCTCTCAAATTTGCCGCGCTAATATGAGCTTAACAAATTGATGTTCCACCTTATCATCCTCCAAAGCAATGGCCAGGTACCGTTTATGAATTTGTGACGTGCATTCGCATGTATGTTCGTATACTTCAGCTGGATGATTTGCTTAAATTCAGGCATTTGGTTGGTAAATTTATTCCGATAGTTTCCATTTGAAATGGTGAAATGCAGAAATCGACTAAGAAAGTGAGTAGAACTTCGTCGTTGAAAAGCATCTAGCGTATGTTGAGCATCGTGCTTAAACTTGAGTGCTATCTCTTCGATTTGTTGTTATGTGTCGTACTCTGTGATCTTCGTTCAGGCTTCATCTCCTATGACAACTCGGCATCGGCAATGGCGGCGATTCAAGCGATGAACGGCTTCCAAATCGGGATGAAACGTCTTAAAGTGCAACTGAAACGTCCGCGAGATAAACCGTATTGAAAATGCACACACACAGTGTCTGTTCGTATTGTGTCTATGACCGAGATCTCAGTTCGCGCTTGCAGAATCACCGCCATCAGTCAAGACCGTAGACAGGTGCAAATAAAGACAACGAGACTAGCTATATGGCTCACGTAGAGATTTCAGTCAACCTCTTATTCCCAGCACTGACGTAGGGGGAAGGAGGGGATGGGGCATTCCGGGGGGGAGGGGGGGGGGACCGAGCCGAACACCATCAAACGAGCAAATGCTCTGAATCTGCATTTACGGAGAGCGACAAAATTTATCTAAAGAAGAGGTCAATATCTGCGATTTTCTCAGCAGTTCCTCTGAGACTTGCTCTGACTACGACCTTGATCGTTGCGGTCATTATGTGCCGCCGAAATATTTCGCTCGTTGAAACGCTTGTACTAAAATAGTGAAGGCTATTGTTGCTCCTTGAATATAGCCTCATTTTCGTATCATTCGCATCTTGAATTGTTCTTTGCTCGGCCCAAAGAATTTCCACTTGGCAAGCGGTGAGCAGATTTCCCTAAGCCTATGATTCCTCAAAATTCGACACGATTATTTCTGAGAGTTTTCAGAGGAAAGCGAATTTTTGTGTGAGAAATTTTGCAACACGCCAACGTCGGAATACGATTGCATTCGCAACGGAAGTGAGCATTCTGAAGCAAAAGCGCTAGTTGAAGCATGCATTTCGGTGAAGTGAACACGCAGAGAGGGCCGTGTTCAGTAGTGCATGAGGCGAACAGCGTGCTGCGATTCATTTCGGGCAGCACAGCACCGTGCTGGCTGGGTGATCGCTGCAGCGAAACTGCGTTCATCGGTTTCTTTTGTAGGCCGTCGTAACACCTTCTTTTATTGTGCATGTGTTCGAGTTGTGCCGGAAGTATTTTTTTCGAATTATTCAAACTTGTGCTTATTTTTGCTTTGTTGATGTTTCATTCCGCGTACTTTCGTGAAAATCGAGAGAGCAACCGAAGCGAAGAGAGCGCAACACACCGACTAATCGCAACGTCAACACAGAGAGAGGGAGAAAGACGGGAAAACAGAGAGAGATCCGATCACAAAAGGTGTTGGTGATGCGCAGATGTGTTTGTAGTGTGTGAGGAACTGAGAACTTTTCGCACGTATCGTCTCTTTTTTCTATGCGCTCTCGCCATTCGTCGTATTCTTTCAGTCGTCGATCTTTGTTTAGTTCTCAGCCGCCTCTCTCTTTGCCGCAGTGTGTGCACGAATGTTCCTCGCATGCATTTTATCAATTTCAATGAAGCAAAACGAAAAAGAGAGAAATCAACGGAAAACTCGATAACGTTTATGAAAAGATATGGGGAATTGTTTAACACACATAAAGCATCTTTCGCGACTAATGCCGATTGAATTTCTTAATCGAAAGTAGAAAAATGAATGAGAAATATTTTGCAGTTAATTGTGCGCTCACTGGCTGCTATCGTTTCAGGTTCATCGAGTGAACGCTGCAAAGCCACTTCGTCATCCATTCCAGTTGTACAGAGCTGATCTCTATTTCTAGTCAGCAATCTCACTACTTCGTATTTATTGCATATTTATATTTATCTTCTCGTACTTCCAACATCGTTTGTTTATAAGCACTGAGATTTTCTTCATCTCGATTGCTGATATACTGAACGTTCTTTATGGATAACTCATCCAATGAAAGCAGCTTGATTCCGAAACGTGAAAGTCACTAATTTCTAACAACTAGTTGGTGCAATTTGCAATTGCTTTCTTCAAAATGGGAGAAATATTCGCCACTATTATTAGGAATTTGTTATGAAATTGAAAAACGAAAAGATCTATTAACCGTTGACGAATGCTGTCTCTTTGAGATTATCATGTCTCATATTTGATGAAGATGAATTCACTACGATTACTCGGTACTGCAAATTCTTGTCATAATAATTTGCTCACAATGCTATTCGTTATGGATGTTGTGTTTTTAGAATATGCTATTCTTGATGAGCGTTGTTTTCTCGCATCACAATCGCGCTTTCAAAATCCACCATTGAATCCAATATTTAATTATGCTTCTCGTTTTCAAACTTTATCACCACCAAAGTTTTGTCGTTCAATGTTGAAGTTTTTACGCTCTTTAAATGAGCGTCCTCGTTATGGTACAATATATGTTTTGTGATTTTTTTTCCTTTAATTCTACTTAGATTCCAGTGAATTCGGTGTCATATTGAGAAATCAGTTGATTTTCTTTTTTTTCTTTTAAGTATGCTGATTGTTTCTAGTTCCTGTCGGATGCTTCTTGTGATTCCGTACTGTTTTTTTTTTAAATCTGTTTTTGCAGATTTTGTAAGTCCTTTTCATTTCTTCAAGTAATGCAATAGTCGGTCCATGAATGTATTGTTGCTTCCTTCTTCATGGACATATTCAGATTTGCGTTCCAAGAAGACCAACTTCATGACCAACAAAGAAATGAAAAAAATGCCTACAAAATCTGTATTTCCCCAAGTAATCTACACTGTTAGTTTTGTGGTTTTAGCTGTTTTGATATGAATTATTAACTTGAAGATGGCCTTTAGAAAAATACCCTGATACATCGATATCATACTTAAGTAAGCCGATTTTCAACGCTTAAAAATGTGTATGAAATTCGACTTTTTGATACGAAGAAATTGCTTTTGCTTATTTTTATTGTCTGATATCAATAGGAGATCGGCAACGAACTCTATCCGATCTCATCTCTTAACAGGCAAAATAACTTCTTTTTATTTCTGAAGAACTTCGTTCAGTGTTGTTGTTAAACGCCAATTTATGATGCGATGTTTGGTCAGTGGATGGCTTTCACTTCATATCCCTATTAAGGTCATAAGAGAATCACCGAAATCTGGGCAACCATTACCGTTAGATCGTCGCCAACTTCTGCCATTTGAATATTGGATTCTTTTTGGTTTAGATAAAGGGAGTCAAAACATTCGATCCACGTGTACAAAGTACTACTCCTTGAGATTAACAACTCGTGGTCAAAGTGTGAAATGATTAGAGTTTGTACGGGATCTCCTTCGTAGATCGCCGTGGATGCGCTTTTGATAACAGAAGTCGTCGGGAGGAAGAGGTATTGAAGAGGCTATTTCTTACAGATGGAGTGGAACGCAGTGAGTTCTCAGCTGAACTTCAAGAGATTGAGGTTCCGATCGTTTCATAATATTTAACCTTTGACTTCGGCAATAGAGCGATCGAATAGTGTAGTTTGCCGGGCGTGCGAAAGAAGTTGTGGCGTGAGATGGAATGATGACGATAAATACAATCCTGAACAGATAACATTGCGAAGAGAAGTTCATGTTTAATCCTTATCGTTGTTCTATGTACGTTTGCTTATGATCGAAGATCTGACTACCAGCGTCTTGCATACTAAAGCTTCATTGATCTCAGATGTGTACAGTCCATTTCTTTGAATTCTTTTTTTAATTTATTTCCACTTTATATTCTTTTTTTTTTTCAAATAATATTGTGCACTTTATGCGATATTTATCTACTTTCCATTGCGATTCCAGTGTGATTGATTAAGTTAACGTCATTTTGTTGTATTGTATATGCAACAAAAAGAAGTTCTGTCAATTAATATTGGTTCTTTATAACTCTTACTGCACAAACAATAAGTGTTCCACGACACACGACACACACATCATCACTACTATTTTCATTGGTCATTAATAGCGACACCCATAAAGGTTCATTAATGCTGTTCTTCAATTTGTGGGGCTTGCAAACACGAATATGAAGCAAATGAAGAGCATAAATATCGCATAGAATAAGGAGTATACGCAGGGAGGCTGCAAATCAAATAACCACTTTTGCAATAATGAGAAGAGGCGAAGCAAATGAAGAGCATAAATATCGCATAGAATAAGGAGTATACGCAGGGAGGCTGCAAATCAAATAACCACTTTTACAATAATGAGAAGAGGCATTGTTAGAGCAATTCATGAGGTCAGCCGACAACACCGCCGCAGCGACATGCCGAGATTTAAGGATGATTGACCTCATAGCAGATGTCGGTTGTGATCGCGAATACAACTGTTGCAGTAGTCAGTGAAGTGTTAAGCAGTTTGGCAAACCTGCAAGGCGCGCAAATCCATGATCAAACTCACCAGTGTTGGCATTATTTCGCATGTAGTCAATCAGTGAGCAGTGTTTGCGAGTTGCTGACATTGGTCGTGGGAAAAGGCGTACACTTTAGAACGCGAATGTAGATTCGAATATTCGTCGCTTCTAGGATACATAAAAGCTGCAGATGTTGTATTACTTCCGCGGTACTGTTACAACGTTATCATCATCCGGTTCAGCATCATTAAAGCGAAAACTGTGGAGAACAGCTGGCAGTAATGCTCAGTCGTCGCTGAGATTAGGTTTCGAATCACGGCCACTGGCTGGGCTTTAAGCTTCAACCCTCCCTTTTCTCGTGATGATGTCATAATATAAGATCAAAACCACACAGCAAATCTGACATGCTTTTTGTTTCAAGTTATTGAGGCAAGACAAAAAAAAATTAATGCATGAATGACTAGGTCTTTTGTCTTTGAGACTAGAGCGAATGACTGACTGCTCACGAATGCCGTGTCAACGTTGGTTGAGGGCGGTTGGACAGTTATGTGGTGACATTCGTCAGGCAGGGTGGCTGCAACATTGATTAAACCCAGATGGATAGCACTCAAAGACTGTCCTCTGCAGGGAGTATTCGGTTGCACACACCAGTCATAGAGGGGTTTTAAAGGAGAATCGATAACGAGATGAGGAAACAGCATGAAGAAAGATCACCCATTCATAGAGAGGGCAGATGGGGCCAAGCTATAGTATTTGTGTTTGGAGGAGGAGCGACATGTGTGGTCGCGGCTCGTTCGATTGTGTCATCGAAAGGACGCTGCGATATCGCAGGTTGGGTTGTCGCGCAACGTTGCCCAGTGGTTGTTATGACCAGCAGCTGGTCACACAGTTGCCAACCTCCTCCATTCATGACACGATGCAAGTTTACTGATCTCGACCACCTTAGAGTTCATCTACCCCTCTATTCATTTATTGTCCACTCAGACTGCCTACCGATCTGCCTGTCCACCTTATCAGTTCTGTGTTTCTTGTTTCTTTACTTTGGCATATTTCAGTTGTCTACCAGATCTTGATTTATTCATTAAAAAGCTTTATTTTTATTTTTGTCAGCAAATTATACGTTTTTCAAAACTATACAATAAAGTGAATCGAGTAACTGAATAACGATAGCAAGTATTCTAAATTAAATAGACCCTATTGTCCAGACAAATTGAAAGTGTTTCTCGCACAGCATGAAGCATGGGCAAATTTGTGTTCTAAATGCCGATGTTTCATCGTTTAACCTCCATTTAAAAGAGGTACCACATTTTTCCTATAATTACTCCTACAATATGGAAATAATTATTGGAATATGAATACATCCGGAAAAAAAATCAACTAAAACAATTGCTGTTCATCTCATAAGTCATTAGGCTTTTAGTCTTTGGTCTTTTAATCCCAAAATATATAAGCAGCTCTCTAATGAGATAGTTATTCCGGGTGTGTGCTAAATGCTCTCTAATAGCACGAGCTTTCTGAAGTGATCAAACGATTTTAAGTCAACATTGAGATGAGACTGATAATGTCCTTAATTTAAGAGCATAATTTCATGCAAACAATAAGTCGCCTCAAATAATGTGCACTTATGATATAGACGGTTATCTGCTTCCAGCATTTCACATCCTCTAACAGAATTCGTTAAACAACTTAGGTTTCAGTTGCTGCAATCCTTAGGCAATCCTTAGACAACTCAGTTCTTATGACAGCATAGAAACCACTGAAATCATTTCCGTGACTTGAATTTATAAAACTATTGTAAGACTAAACAAACTGGGAAAGGAGACTTTTTCCAGATTTCTGATGAAGTGGATATTTATGACATGTCGGAGCATTAAACATCCTCGAAAATTAATGCGCTCTACAGATGTTTTACCGTTGATCTCGCTAAAAACGCTTCTTTGTCTGAGTTCCCATAAGGAAAGTGAATTTTATAAGCTGCTTATCTCAAATCCCTTAAAGTTGAAAATTTTTTCTACCTCATTTTATCGTTTTTGAAAGTTAGTGCAAAAATTGGCTCAATGGGCATCTGTCGTATGAGTTTTCCATGTCAACAACTGCACTTATTAAACGTTTCAACAAGAAAAGCTACCAATTGCACACTCGAGAAATGATCTCGGGATTCGGCGACCTATTTTGCATTCAAGCGTTATTTCGACAATGGTGGCAAGCGTTTAAAATAATGTCAGTTGAGTAAGGAAGGGAACGACATAAAGTGAAGAGTTGCTGTGGAAGAGGAACAACTACATTTGCTTCATCCCGGTCGGTCATTAATGTTAAAAGGTAAACAGTGCGCAAAAAACGCAAAAAACAGTGCAATGAGAATTTGTGCATTTAAGTGCAACTAAATAACGTTGTCCTCATTCACTTTACGTGGTGCATTCAGAACATTTTACATTTACCAAAGTAAAATTGTTAGCACACGCTTTAGTAGTTCCTAACAGTTAAATAATCAGTCGTCTTGTAGGTGAAAGTCTGTGCAAAATTCGAATCCTTTCATTAAAAAAACTTGTTCATTGCACCTTTTCCGTTCACTCTTCTCTTTCTTTAAGAGTCTACGCGTGCTATTTTTAGAATTATGGCAAAAGTGGTCTGTTGACGTGCGATTTTCCAAGCTGCAATGCAAATATCGCTTGCTTTATTTTGTAAAGCTGTGCCATAAATAATGACGGCCTAATCCATCACGCATTTCAACGTCTGCCGCTCCACCTAATATGTGAAAAATTAGCCAAAGCAGAGTGCGTCGTTGCTGTCGCTCTCCCTCGTGGCAACTCATTTTATTCTTCAAAAAGTGATAGTCGAAATGAGGTCATTTTGGCTGTAACAGTACAACAATTTAAAATGAGCTTAGAGGTGCATGCCCCGTAAAATCGAAGAGAGCAGGCTGGTGATGGATGGGAAGAGGTGGTGCTGAGTAATGACGTAGTGTTTGTCAACTGCAACATTCGCAATCAAATGAAGTATGTGCATGGCCAAAGCAGAACTATCTGAATCACAAAGCGAGATTCACAGTTGGCAACCGTGACGCTCCCACCCAGCTCACACTGCACATCTAATTGTATATTAAAAACCTGTACTCTAAACTCATCACTTTCGAGCGTCCATGCATCGAATTACATTTTTTAATTCCTACCTCATCCCTATCTAGTTCACTTTTTCGCATCGGTCTAAACTCGTTTCTTGAACTATCAATTCGGTGTTGAGTGATGCGTTTAATGCCACAACAATGTGAAGATATCACATTAAAAGCTAATAATGCAGCTCGTTACAAAAAGCAGATGAATTAGTTGAGTTTTATCATCTAATAAAATCAAAGGAACAATTTTTCCAAAACGGTTGCTGCAGTTGCCTTTTTTTTGCGCCTCGTTTTTCTAAGCAAACAGTTTCGACATGATGGCAAAAAGTGGTGAATGTATCTTTACCTTTAAATGTTAGCTAAATCGATCGTCTGCACGAAACGTTTATTGTTGTCGTGAATGGGCTTGTGTGAATGAATGAGCGTGTAAAGTTTTTTGGGTTCTTCAATGTTCATTTCTTTTTAAGGCTGACGAATCTGCGAAACAAGTGGTATTCGAGGCTTGGCTATGCCTTGCAAAATACCCACTAAATTTTTTGCATTTCTCCTTGCATTAGCTTATATATTGATTTAATACTCGATACATAATTCATATTACTGATTATACTAATATTTTCCTCAGCTGTTTCTAAGTTGGAGTATCATACTATAAGAATTTTCCCAGGAACAAATGTAGTGGTTCGTAACTTTCCCGTTGAGATTCTTTGAGATAGTGCAGCAAATGCATTCTTCACCAAACACTATGAAAGTACTTTTTAAGATCAGTGTGGTATCGTTGACAGATGAAAGGCTAATTTCAGTATCCGGGGCAATAAATTGTTGCAGCGGGGCCTAAATTCACTAATTCGAATAAAGGAATGAAAAAATTCCTTTAAATGCATTACTTGCATCGCTCGGTCACCGAGCAATTACACGAAAGTTTGAACCGCATTTGCACGTCCACTGTCATTTTGTTCCACAGCTGATTTCGCTGATTTCGTACTGACCTTTAGGTAGAGGTAAAGAGGAACGCTTTTCGTGCTACTTTCATTTTTTTTTCAAGTTTTCATCATATATTCTTGTATGAACTACAGAGTGATGAACGATGTCCCTTATAATATTCGAAAAGTTCCGCACTTCTGTTAGAATCGATTCAGAGATTTATGAATTGAAGAGTTTGTTTAAGGCGGAAATGGCAGAAATGAATAAATCGCCATCAGTTTGTTTAATGTAGCAATTACTGCTTGTTGAACATAAAATATTTCATTTTACGTGACGCATATAACTTCAGCTGATAAAATATTACAAGTGAATGGTTCTATTAATGAAATATCGGTGATTTACGCTGTTTCCTTCTCAAGAAATTATAGAAATTTTACTGTCGTTTATTAGAGAAATTATGGAAAATCCTATAGAAATTATTGAAAATCCTTCTCAAAAGTGGAAAATTTCTTTGCAATTTTTTCTTCCGATCATTTAAAAACGACTGATATTCATACTTGTGAAATCTTTTCAATACTTCTTTTCGCCGCTTTTGCATGTTTGCATTTCCAAATAGTTCTAACAAAGGTGATATGTTTTTTTGAAATATGTTAATATCTATGCTTGTGTCTGATAATTTCTACTCGAGAACAAAAGCTTGAGATGAGAAATTCTATGAGTATCGCATGCGTCGTTTGCAAATCTTTGCTTAGAGATTTTGAAATCGACGAAACGGTATTGTTGAAACTTGGAGGCATTTAGATTTTACTTCAGATTTTATATACGCAAAGTTACAATCGCCTTGCTCACCGAATATCCAATAATGCGGCGCTTCGCGGAATTTTATGAGGAGCTTTTGTGCGTTTCAAATGGAAATTAAATAGAAGTTTCTTATCGCTTTTTTTAAGTAATTAAAATGAGTGAAAAAATGACTGTCGTGATCAGCGAGCATTTAAAAGCATATATCGTGCGGCTTCCCTGCGCCATTTTTCATAAAGCATTTCGCCAATAAATGTTCCGACTAGGGCTCTGCGATATTAGGCTATATAGTTGTTGTATGGAATGTTCAATGATAATAGCGTATGATTCCATATAAGTACTGCATAAATGACTATCCTTTAGTGGACATGTTTGAACGGTTATTCGATTTCCTTGGAAGTATTTAATATCGTTGTTTTTTTTTTTAAGTCAAATGGGTTCAAATTTCAAATTTAACGATAGTGTATGAGAGATGAGGTTCTAAACTTACCGCTCGCAATGAGCGATCATTTGGTGCAATAAGTGCACCAATATTCACAGCCTTTAATGCGACTGCGTCTTCCCATTATTTGACTCTCATCTTGCAAAACACCCATTTTGGAGTTTTGAATTTCCAAAGTATTTTTTTGAGAATCGACTTTGAATAATTAGTTCTTAATGGGATGTGTGTAAACCGTTTTGGTCTATGAAGCTAACAGTAGCCATAAACAAGTCCTGGAAATCTTCGTAATATTGATTGGCTTTCTGTTCACATTGATCTAACATGACCTCAAACCTGTTGAGTTATTTATATATTTACTGCTAAAAGACGTCCATAGTTAAGAAATATGGTATTTGAAATATTTGAGAGGATGAAATAATGCAGATAGTTTGCAACAGTGTCAACAATGTGATCGTATTTTGTGAAAACTGATCACATTGTTTAGGGCATTACGAATATCTTTAAAATTTTGAGTCCTTTCCACTGCTCATAAGCTCTAAGAAACCTCTGTCCTCATTGATTCTGTTCTTTTCGGAATGAGATATACTGCACGACAAATATAGCCGATAAGGAGAACCTCCTATATCACTTACTTTTGCATAGCCCCCAGATCACGGCCCTTACTAACGTTTCTCACATACTGTTCTATTGATTCATGAATCGTTAGAACTTGTATTCTTGTCCGCTCTGTAAATAGAGCAGCACATTCAGGAGAGAGAGTTTCTTTTTCACGTATCATGCTCACTCGCTTCAGAGACCTTATTTCCACCGTTCATCATTCACTTTAAAGCAAGCGTCCGTCTCTTTCAATTTCGAAGTTAGTTTCACGTCCACCTCTAGCTTCCGATTGCCATATTTCAGAAGAGTGTCGTTTTTTTTCGAAGCGCATAACAAAAATAAATTAATGTGGCGATAATTATATCTGAGAGTAGTTTCAATTGCCTTGAAAAATACGCCATAACTAACTTCATCACTAAACTGGATACAATTCAGTTGTGAGCTACAAGGAGTTATAAGTTGATGGCATCACGCTTATTACATCACTTAACGTATGGCCGATATGTTCGCCATCGTGAGCAGTAATTATTGCACGTTTCAGCTGCAAGTGTAGACGCGCTGCTTCATATCTCCGTTCTCGTTTTCAAATAATGGATGATATGAAGCAGCAAACTTGCTATTTTTATAGAGCAGAACAATTATGTGAACACTTTTCCTTATATTTCTTTTTTTTAAAGCGCGTTCGTTGTTCTCAACATCGAGGAGCCTGAATTTAATTTCATTTATATCACTTACGCAGCTTAAGCTCTTCATCACTTGGTCCATTTCAGGCGAAAATGATTTCGAATTGGAGTTGATCGTTCCTGGCTGCGATCATTTTGACTGTCCATTTTAACTTTAAATTTAAAAAAAATTTTAACAGGTATGATATTGTGGAAGAACTCTGTGAAAAGGCTGAAATCGCCTGAGTGCTCGTCGCAAGGGTATTTTGTTGTAAACACTATGAGCCGTCATCCTGTACAGTGAAATTCTACAGGCTGAAAGCCGATGAACTCAAGCGATGCAACATCTATGCGATGCAGCGATGGACTTTTGGTTCCTGCGATGCGGACCACACCGGCAGCCACTTTGTTTTATCTTCTCGTTTTGCTCTACTGCTTTCTAGGAATCGCTATTGCAGCCGATGTGTTCATGTGCTCGATAGAGAAGATTACCTCTGCTACAAGGTACTGCTTCAACTGTTTCGAAGATTCATTGTTTTTTTTTTGATAAGTCCAAGAACTCCTCGACGAATGCGCTGTAAAAAAAAAGTTCAAACGAGATGAACGTCAGGTATTTTCCTCTGCAGTGCAGTTTGCATTTTTCATGTGGCAAGGTGCTTTGTTATTCCATCAAAACAGATCAATGATCTTCTCAAAAACTGTGCACACTGCGAAAAATGTGGTGAAATCTCATCAACAGTTCATCAGCGCACGAAAATAGCATGAATGAGACATCAAGGTTCTCTCCTTCGCCTCATTTCTTCTACTCCCCCACGTCGAGTAACATCATTCAGCACTTTCGCCGTGACTGTGAAATTTTTTCAGATTTTAGTAGATCTCCTAAAGGAAATATTATTCAAAGGATGCGGTAGAGGTTTTTGCGTATTTACGTTGGGTAAAACTTTCTCTTCTGCCTTTTTGCGTAGATAAGTCAGTTTTATTCGGACAGAAATCCCATTCTGAATATGCCACGAGAGAACGTTTATTGAATGAAGTTTAGGCTTATTTCCTTCCGATTTAATGACATATAGAAGCTATCGTTTTGCATTAAACAATCTGTTTAGTAATGATCGATGAATTTTCTCGATAGTAACCGTACATTTGATTTATTGCCGCATAAATACCATGTCTATGCAATAATGATGATCAAACGGGACAGATTAAGTGCCTATCACGCTTAAATGCCTTAAATGTGTACGCATTAAATCGGTCATTCTTGTAGAGCTTAACGCACGGATTCAAAAAAAAAAAAAACGAAGGAAAAATTACTTTAGCATTCGCTCCACACGTTTTTACTGATTTACCACTAGAATTCATCGCTGAGCCTTTGCTTTTTATCTATAGAAAATTCACCTTCTCATTTTGCTTGCACTCGCTGCATGAGTTGTGACAGTGTCCTCTTTCTGTTTATAGTTCCGCCTCTACACCGTCTGTTCGGTATGTCTGTTTCTCTCTCCATGGTTTTAATTCGAGGATCACCGAGACCAGAGCCAATAGTTTTAATGGATAAAATCTAGCGTAGACGGAATCGTCTTTCTACTGCCTTCCAATTTATCCTATAAACTTCGATAACGGTTAAACCACTTATACATGCCCAAATATAACGGGTTAAGCTACGTGCCACAGGAGTTCGGGCTATAGAATAAGCAAGAAAACGAATCTTTATGGTATTCCATTAAATACGTCGTTGGGTTTGCTCGATGCATCATTTGCCAGGTCGATTCCATAACAATATGAATATATCATTGCGAAACGCACAAATATTTTATGCCAGTGCAAGTTTTTATCTGACGAGCGGAAATGCAACTGCAAATATCATGCCAATATATTTGTTTGACTCGAGTGACTTTTTCGGCCTTTCTTCTTTCCATGAGGATTATTCGTTCAGAGGAGTCTTCTGTTTATGGAAAATCCTTATATAAGATACTAATGACTTGTAGCGATTTGATCGCCAGTAACTAAAACTTCGAATGGCATTTATACGGTGTAGGGAAAATTGATGTGTTCAGCAAATATCCTACTTTATACGAGGTATAATGTTTCATTAAACTTTGTAGTCGCTGAGGTCTTTTCAAGTTCATACAGCGCGGATAATCGTAATATATGAAAAAATATTTGGACACGTTTACAATTTCAGTTTGAAAAAAAAAGGAAAAACAAAAGCAAAATCGCATATTTCTTCTAAACACCATAGTCGTTGTTCTACTCATTTCCGGGATCGTTTCCTGCACTGCTTTATCAATCCTTTCTCGTTGCGTTTTCAATATCGCACGGAAAAAACGAATGCAGCTTGCTGGGTCTTCTGTTTCATTGCGTTGTTGATTGTGATGTGTCTTACCGCAGTGAACTAAATACTTGATGAGAAAACCAAGTGACCATATCTCGAAACGTGTGACCAAGTGACCAAAGCTGTAGAGAAGGAAATGATTGGAAAAGCTGTCAGCAAGGTAACGAGTTTTAGCTATAGACGGTTGTGCTTAGCTATATAATAGATAGTTAAATATTAAATGGAGCGCATGACGCATGTAGAAGCATAAGAAAACGGTACATTTCACTTTACTATGACGTTCCATCTGTAAAAAGTTACTAATGAGAAACGTTTTCAGCGATGAAAATGTACAAGTGATTTTCCAGTTAGCAACACTGTTAAATAATGTGAGGAAAGCTCAAAGCAAAATGCGCTGAAAAATGCAGGAAAGTGCGATTACGACGCTCAAAAAAGAACCGTCTGGTGGCGGAGGAACTGATGGGACCTGAACCGGAATGCACTGAGGTTCGCATATGGAATCCGACGGTTGCCAATCTAACGCTTATGGTAAGAGTGTATTTCAACGACTTTCATACGAAATAAGAACACGTAAACAGTTGGTTGGACATAGATGTTGAGGAATTTTTCAAATTCATTAAATGATACTAATACAGACCTAAACTGGATAATTGCGACATTTAGTGACGGGAGACCAAGACGTGGAAGCTGGCACGAAAATAGATCGTCAGGTAGTTGTTCACTTCGAAACCAGAAAGGTCGAAATTTCTAGCCTGAAAGTTTTCGCCAAAAACAAGTCCGTATCGGCGAACTGTCAAACTGATAAATACAAACGCAGTGAGACTTAACTATGCTGCAAAATGTATTTGTTCAAGTGAAACGCATTTAAGGCTCTTGGCAGCAGTGCACCGGAGATACTTCTGTCAATAATTGAGATAGTTGGCAACTCGTTCAGAGCTGGTGATCTCGGTCCTGGCACCATCGTAGGTTAGTTGCATTTCGCCCACGTACTGCCTTAAGTGAACATAGCAGAAGCGTTAATAATGGTTGCATATTCTTAGATTCATATCATACAGTGAAGGAAGATATTTCTTCAAAAGAAAAAGGTAAATGCATCTTTTTCCGAAAGGAATATCTTTCCGTTTTTGGGAGTGGATACTTGAAAATTGAGTAGTGCAAAACTGGAATCGGAACAATGGACATACCCAAAAATATGTTGTTGAGCTCGAACAAAACACGTTCTGCATCAAAAAGCCACACGCCTTCGCAAAAGCAAAATTTCAGAGCCATTGCTTTATGGTGACAGAATCGAGGCGGTTTTGAAAAACGTGATCATATTTGAAAAATAAAGGCTGTTGAACGACAGCACCTCTTAGTTTACCTTTCAAGATCACATTTTGTGAGTAATGCTTAATCAAAAAAAAAAGATTGATAGGTTCTGAAGTTTTTGGCAGCCTTTAAAAAATGGAGGTGCCTCAGATAGCCCTCTAAGTGATTTAATGTCTCCTAGGTTACTTTGAGGAGAAAGAGGCCGGTAAGGAAAAGAGGACTATCTTTTCATAAAATCCTTCCATTCAAGACAGAAGTACATTTGGCAAGAACTTTTATCTTTGCCCACGGGTCGAGCCATCCACCTTCAGTAAAGGAGGGAAGCGAAGGATGGTAAAGCCGTGCGATCGGGAGACGGAAAAAAATTTTTCGAAAGTTTGGAAGAATTTTGAAGGCGAGAACTTTTTGGGAACTGGGCCTGAATTAACATGGTGACCTAAGCCAATAAGTGCAGTAGACCTGGAAACCAACATATATTGAATAACACAGAGCTGAACGGATAGAATCCTTGCAATTTCTGCTTTATGTTATTCAAAAACGGAATAAAAGGAGAAGAGGAACGCTGTATTCGAAAGCAGCTGTTTCGAAATAAACTTTCATTTGAAATGGAGGAGGTGAGAAACTTTGACTTTTTGGGATTTCCTTTTTGAGCAAAGGAAAACGATTACAGCTATTCGCCATTTAGTGTGAAATGTTGCAACGTTCACTCGAGATTTCACGCGGTGTTGGAGATAGTTTGATTAGCATTAAAGCTTTATTGATATGGTGGTGGCAGCAGCACTGTTCGCCTAATACCATGAAAGTCCCTAAACATATGAAGAAAATTAATTTATTTTTCTTGAGGCAAATTTGCTGAAGTTGGAAGTTGTTCGCCTCAAGTGCCTCATGACAAGAAACCCGAAAAACCTTTCAGATGGCAGCCATCGCTAATTAACGAGGAACTTCTGCTGATGTTGTTCTCAGCTATCGTCCTCTCTTTTCGTTCTCCACTCGTAGCTATAGAACCCAGCTGGAAGTAGCGATTTATGCATATATCAAGTACACAATAACAGATGGTAATTTCTAGAGAGAGAGGGAGAAAGATGAATACGTGATCAGTTATAATGCTTTCGAGCTGAATACGATTTCTTTCGTCCAGGGAAAGTTATAACGCTAGTTTCGCTCCGAAGGACTGCGGACAAGAGTAGAGGGATGCAGAGAGCACTGGCTGATTTCAGCTTTCATCGGTCAAATCTGCCTACACTCCGCAAATTAGCACTTAACATAATAGAACAATTTCTTTCAGAGAGTTTGCATTATTGCGCAACCATATAGCTTCCAGGCTCTGCTGCATTTAACTTACTGTGCATCAGTGCGATATGCGTTATGGCGATCCCATCTCCACGAGGCACTCGTATCCAAGAAATTGCCGTCTTCGCAGTAACCTCAGTTTTCAGCTGCTTCGCGTATATTTGGCTTCTAATCGTAGGTCCTCTCAGTTCTCTGTTTTGCAAAAAATGCTTTCAAACATTATTATAAGAAGGCAGAAAATGACGTTCTTTGTATTTGCTCACAGTAAAACATTTTCAATGTCAGTATATGCCTAAATAGTAGTGATTTCCTTGAGCTGAGAGTACACTTATTGATCAGTATGAACTTTTTTTACCGGTTAGACACGTAGATGTTGTCTGTTCTGAGTGAAAAGAGATTCGATTGAGACCATTAGACGATACATGCTCTCATAAAGATGCATCTGCCTAAGTTTCCTCTCTGAAATACATTGTGCGCCAAGCTGATCTAGAAGCCCTCTCAAAAGAGGCGATCTTTGGGGATATTGAACTTGTTACTGTTCCAGCTCCTGTTTTCGCACTTTTCGTCGTTTATCGAGGGTAGCAAACTTACTTGGTAATGCCCACAAAAAGCTGTTAAATGGCCTGTGGTTCTGCTTTCAAACTATATTGGATCATGACGAGTAATGAACTATGCATGCTTCACGGAGATATTAAAGGGAAAATTCTGTAGGCTATGACGAAAGGGAAAATTCCTGTTATTTGCTTTTCTAGTGCATCTTTTTTTGGTGTGTGTGTTTTTTAATAACACTCTTAAATTAAGATCCTATCAGTAATATCGCCGAATGTGGTTGATGTGTGGGAGGCGGCCGTTACACTTGCTCTCTTTGCGGTTCTAGTTATGGCAGCCTACCTGGCCGATATTAAAGTTTGGAAGAGGAAGAAAGCGGATCTCGAACTGGAATTGGCTGACCAAAAGTCAGTCGAAGTAGAAGACATCGATGCAATTCTTCGGCGATTCGCTAAAGAGATGGCTATCGAAAGTGATGCGGTACCGGTTTTCAGCGTTGTTTCGTTCAACAGTCTAGGAAAACACACTGTAATGAACAATTTAAAAAAGTTGTAAGTGCAATAGTAAACGTAACATTTATTCGCCATGTTAAATCACCTTATTTAGCACAAAAATGCTCTTTGAATTGCTGCAAGTGACGGAGGAGGGGAGTTGGAAGAGGGACCAGGTGAAGCCACTTCTCTGAGTGCTTTCAGGTCATTCTTTGAAATCTCCATCATTGCAAGTTAGTATGTTTTTTCTAAGTTGTAGTGCTTAACGGAAATTTCTACATACTGTCGCATCCTATACCGTTCGCTCCGCCACTTCTAATCCAAGTACACGAAAAATTTCGATGTAACCGATAGCATAAGTGCCTTCGTTCCAGAAAATAACATCATGTGTCGTGCCCGATTTCGAAACAGTTCGTCAAATTTCGCGGCAAATTTCCAAAACGTATCCGTCACTTTCGGTTGACGATCAAGCCAGGCTACTTGCCTATCGACTGAAGAGAAATCAGGTTCGCTGTCGACGCATTGTTTTCATTTTTTACTTTCTATGCGTGCATCATCGTTAATCCATGAAAATATATGAAAGCTGTAAGGTACATTTAGTTGACAGAGTTTTTTTTGCTCTATTCTTTTGGCTTGTTGATTTGGAGAAATGTACGTCTGAAGCTAACTCCTCAATAAGGATGATTTTTTCGAGAATTTTGCCTCTTTAATTACTCCGTTGGTAGTTTGTTTCGAGAATTTTTGAACATTCGAATTAAAGGTTCATGATCGCCTTTATTATCGAATTAATGCGACACGACGCCTGGCGGGTGCACAGCGCAAAACCGATACTGAATGGGAGGCCGAAAAGCTTCTCGTCGAAGCAGAAAAGGCGAAACAGGCTCCAGTAATAAGTAAGCTGACACCTTTGCTTCGAAGAAATATTTGCCAGTTGTTGTCGCTTCTAATTTCCTTCCTATGCAGTGTTCATTAATTTCACTTGTATTCACGGTGTTGATTTTGGCTTCGAGTGAAGACAATACATCTCTGAGAGGCAAGTTGCGCAGGAATTCGGAGTAGCCGAAAATTGGAGCTCCCATAGAACATTTTTCAAGAAAATTATTATTCAGAACAACAAAATTATTGCGCTCTTCAGAAATTCGATTATTTCATTTGCTAGTGCAAAAGCCATCATTACACAGTTTAACGAAATTCCTTCAGATTAAACTCGTTTCTGAATGCTCACAAAGTAAATGATTTTGTTGCAGCTGAAAGGTCGATCGAGTTTTCGGCTCGAGTTTATGCAGTTCGAAAGGGCATAATTGCAGTCAAGTTAACGGTCGGTTTCCATTATTCTCTTTCGATCCTTTCCTCGGGTCGAGTCCTATGAATAGTTAGCAATCACACATTGACACTAATCGTTCCAAGATTTGCGAGTCCCGTGGATATTTCATGTGTCTTTCATGGTTGATTTGAGAGCAAATTGGGCATAATATTTCATTTCACATTGCTTTCGTATGCAGATCGAAGAAAAAATCGATGTAACAGATGCTTATGTCTATTGTGAAACTCTTCTATTCGATCAGATTTCAGGTAGGCAAGTTGGAATGTGTAATTGTGTTTAGAATTAATGCGGAAAGCGTTTTAATATTGCTTCATATATTCGCTTGAAATAATTATCGAGAAAGCAGGAAACTTGTTGAACTTAAAACAACGAGCGAAAGTCAGCGATCATAGAAAGTCTCTATCATCATTAAAGCAGTTTATAGTCGTATGATATAACCGATTAACGGAGCATTATGTGAAACGTGCTGCTTTAGCAAATATTTTCTCTTACCTAACATTTGCATCCAACGAGACGAGTGTTGACTAACAGAATCAGATAAATTAATGAATAGAGGACGCATACGCCCTTTACCTATTTGAATATATGATTCGCCCAAAAAACATTGAGGATATTCTGTCCAGATAAAATACTGAAGCATAAATAAGTGAGGAGGTATTTTGTCTTTGCGATGAAGACATTTCGAACCCGTAGCTGTAGAATATGAATGTGTTTTCTTGAAATCCGCATTCGGATCGTTGGTTTTGGCGAGGAAGAAATTTTTTTTCTGTCATTGGTATGATCATGATAAGCATTTATCATTTATAAACATTCTAACGTTAAGAAATTATCGGTGATGATGCTGTAAATACGGATGCAGCTAAGAAGTTTCCGTATAGAGGGCACTGGTGGGTGCAATGAATGCGGCAAAAATTACAGGTGATACGCAACGGCCCAACTGACAAACCAGTTACCTTCCGATACACCACTGTGAATGGTGTAGCCAAAAAGGATCTACATTTCTTTTTTAAATCGGAAACAGTATGTATTTTTTCATCAATGTGCAGATATCCATGTGCTCTTCTTTGTTATAATTTATTTGAAAATTTCACAGAAAAGTTCTCTCGATATCGGCGGTGAAGTTTCTCGCCAATGAAGCAGATTACGCTGTTCCTACGCTCTTCAATTTCTTATTCATTGAACAGTGGTTGCCTGCTGCAATCTCAGTTTTATTCCTTTAATTAATGGATATAGTCATGTTTACTATAGTCTTGTACTTTCCACCGTCTTACTTAGCTGAAATTTCAGGCAGTTTGCTGGATTATTTTCCAACAGAATTTTTTCACTTTTCGTGACGCATTTACTCATCATGTTCGCTTTCTCACAGAAATTGCATGTAGCTTTTCGTCTCCCTATTTGATCTTCAATATGTTTCAGTTTTTGCGGTCTCTTCTATCGAAGGGGGATAAACTTGCTTAGAACAGTTCTGAGACAGCATTTCAGAAATCGTCCTTCTGTCCTTTAGTCTTGAGTCCTCATCTCATGCATTTCCATTTTGTTTAGGCATACATTTTCATATCTCGACAAGGAAAAAGGTCCTCCTTGCATGATGCATCTGATTTTGTTTGCATATTTTAGGCGGATTTTGCGGATTGAAAATCCGCCTCTTCTCATGAGCCTTGCCTTCATGAATCAGATCTGTAGCCACTGGTCCCAAAAACGCTTTCATTTTAGAACCTAGCGAAAATTTTCAAAATCTAATAACTCTCACTGTCATTGGGAAGTATGAAACGAGTCATTGAGTGACAATGACTAGATTGTTGGCGTCATTTAGTTTAACATGGAATGGCTTTTCGATGAGAGCTCTGGAGTACTTTTTTAAATTGTTGCCGCCTCGTTCTAATACTCCTGTGGATCGGCAGCGTTTGCAGAAAACGTCGTTTGCTTTGTGCCCTACGAAATGCTTTAATATATGCCTCACCACGCATTTACTTAAACCATGTTGTAGTGGTGTAATTTTGCAGATGAGGTTCGCACCTGATGAAACGTCGAAAGAAATCGCCATTCAGTTGGTGGAAGGCGCTGAGTGGCGATCGAACTACGTCTTTTACGTCCACCTGAAACTGATAAGTGTTTTAGCCTTCGCACATTCCTGGATTCTTTTCTTTTTTGTATTGTTTCTTACTAATATCCGATGATTCATCAGCGCATACTATCTTTATCACAATACTGGAAAAAAATTACTTGCAAAGAGACAATCATTGCTTGATTACATGTGAAATACAGGGATTTTATGAACCTTTGGCTGTTGTGATCCAAGATCTTCGCATTAAGTTTTAAGAGCGTTCAGTAATGCCTCTAATAAACAACTGAAAACAGCAACTGCACATATATTTTTGTCTTATGTACATGTGAATATGAATATGTTTCCATCACATAGTCTCATTAAAATAGCAATTGCACATAGGTGTACAAAACGTATACGTGTGTGTATACGATGTAAGTATGTATATTTTTGAATTGCATTAAGCGAGTCAAGTAGATCATTCTGAAGAGATTTAAAAAGAAGTGCGAAGTTTTCTTTTGTATCAGCGAGTGCCAGTGAAGCTATCATTTTAAGTTATCTGGTAATCAGCGAAGATTCAGTCGGCAAGAAAATTAGGTTTCAGATTGAACGTTCGTTGTTGTGGACTTGTTTAATATATATTGTAGGCTGCCGAAAGCGATTCCGACAATAAGACTGTATTAGGGAAAACGAGCATCGCGCGTATTCGCGTTCCGGATGATTCAGAGAGTTTTATCGGCGAACCGATGGTCGAATTCGTCAGAAGTAACTATGTAGGCATTAATTAAGTTCTTTTCAATATGGAGCATTCATATACGTTATACAGCTGAAAAGTTTACCTCGAAGTTACTATCACTAACATGTTATGAAAAGTAGAAAAAATACAACAGTAAGGAATGCGTCCGATTCGGAGTGCTTGCCTATGTTTATTCCGATTTAACGATCGTTCCGCTTGAATAACTGCAGAAACCGGTTTTCTCACTATCCGAGATGTGGAATTCAATTTGGGAAGTACGAGTGCATGAGCATATGGAACGAAATGGTGATAAGTCTTTGCGCTGTCTGTCCCTCTTAAACTCTCTGCGGCTTTTCTAGGTGGTCAGAGAGAACGAAGGCTATGTGCGCACGTACGTATCGCGAATGGGTCGGCATGATGCTCGTCCATTTACGGTGAATTATGAAACAGTCCCTGCAACTGCGCAGAGTAACGTCGACTACAAATCGATCGATGACGGAAAATTAAATTTCATTGGTGATGAGTACGAAAAGTTTATCGATGTTCGTATTTATGATGATAAAAGAGACGAGAAGGACGAGACTTTCAGCATCGACTTGATTTCCACATCAGGCGGTGAGCAGCTAAATGTGCATTTGACCAGAGCTTCATTCTACCTTTGCAGCAATCTGTTCGGGTAAGCGTACTGTCACGGAGAAACCCGAAAATATGTATAGGTGGCAGCAAGCGGGGTCGTGGACCTTGTAATTATTCAGAAAAGGCGACTAAGATACGATATCGAGAGTTAAGTACATTTAGAGAGAATGACAACAATGGGAGGGGAAATGGAATACTCTCACAACAGTGTAGGGATTCTATGTTTTCTTTACAACAAAATCTGCAGCGAAATCTTTCTGCTCACTTCGCTCAGATTTTACTTTGTCTCTATCGTTTTGACTGCGCCATTTCCGCGGAGCACATTCGTTAAAATATGAGCTCTGCTGAACGAGCAAGAGAAGAAGACGCGCACAGTTCTTAGTAGCTGAAATACAGAAAGCCGAATTTTTCCAAAGCCGATAACTATAAGTGATCAAATATTTTCGACATCATTTAAAGAAATTTAGAACGAATAAGAGTAGCTCTAACAATAAGTAACATATGGGAGTTAACCGCTCGCAAATCGCATGTTAGATGTTTTATGCCGATAATATGCTGTCTATCCAGCATGAAATTTTTGTAACAGACGTAACAATCGGACCAAAAAAGAGAACCATTGTGACGATCGTATCGGACGACAATATGCTACGGAATATAACCAACGTCAGGAAACTAATGACCTATTATGTGGACAAAATGACCTATGGTACGGAGACGTGGTTTGATCAGGTTTGTACCACCTCATTGTTATAGGTGAAGAATTCGTGCAGTTTTGATGGTTCACGTCATAAGCAGGTGGCTTCGGTGTAAAATATTTAATTTGCATGAAATATTTCTCAATTTTGAAAAAGCCTTTTGTATTGGAGAAAATCTTTGAAACTTTGAATTCTGTCATTCTGAGTCAACCTAATTTTATTATGAACGAATGTAATAAAGATTCTTAACCACTAATAAAATCGCTATTAAATGAGACACCAAAATCGTCGGCAATATTGTTTGTTGTTTGTTTCTCAGCTGTCGAAGCTTCCCTTATCTTTGTAAGTTTAGCAGTGATGAGGATCAAAACCTCAAAATATTTCTTATCTAGTCAGAATGTCACATGCAAGTTTTCACCTTCAGTATGTGTATCTTGCAATGAACTTCAAACTTCACCTAGTACTGTGTTATTCACGATATAATTCGTCGATCCTTACGGGAGTAGAACTGCCCAACTTTTAGCTTTAACGCGGACATTTATTTGACGTAAGTCAACTTAGTAAAATTTTATATAAATTATTGCAGTTTCGTATAAGTGAATTTCAATGCAATGAAATTACAGATAGTATCTGCTATAAGTGTAAATGCAGGCGACACAGCAAACGCTACGTTTTTCGACTGCATAATGCATGCTATCTCATTTCCGTGGAAATTCCTTTTCGCGTTCATACCGCCACCTCACATCTTCGGCGGCTGGCTTTGTTTCTTCACCGCTCTCATTCTTATTGGGATCATCACTGCAGTTGTTGGTAGGAACATAGAAGAGGTGGCAATAAAGAGGAGGAAAATAAGTGGAATACCGTGAAGTAATAATAGTTATTGTTTGGCTGTCGGTAAAGAGCTTTGCAGCAACGAGGGTCTGAACGTTCTCCTTTATTGTGGGCAGATCCTCCTAAACTTTCTGCTAATATGAAAGGTGGTTTTGTGACCTCTGAATTCCTCGATGTTGTCGCTTTTATACTGTTCTGGTTGTTACACGTAAATAAGATCTGTTGTATTATGTGCAGTGTGAAACGTGTGAGCCTAAAAATGAAAAAGGTGAATCGCATATATGGAAAATTTTGTCACGTGAAACGAAGGTATATTCATCATAGAAGAGTGCGGTAGCTTGAAGCTGATTGAATTACCGAAGACGACTAAGTGAATTTAGAGTTCAGTTTAACCCATCGAAGGACTCGACAATCATTAAAAATTTCTTAGAATTTGCTTTTTTTCATCAATTTTGTGTCGAATTCACCATATCAGTTCAGCCACACCGACGATTTTTGGTGAATTCTGAGTTGGTTTCACCCAAAATACGCCCTCATTACAATAGATCATTTATGAAGCCATGCAAAGATGAGCAGGAACCTCAATATAAAGCATTTCGGAGCTGAATTTTTCATTTAAAATGTTCTCTTTCTCATTTATACACCGTATTTTTAGGCGATATGGCAAGTATTTTCGGTTGTATGATCGGTTTGAAGGATGCGATCACGGCCATCACATTAGTTGCTTTGGGGACGAGTCTTCCAGATACATTCGCCTCAAAAATTGCGGCCGAAAGTGTTCGTTAATTTCACTTAACATCTCATCTATAATCTTCACTTGTTAAGACATCGAAACGTCGTTACTGTGCTTTCTTTAGCGATGAGTAGAAGCTTTGCAATCTCACACAACAAAATTCATGCAAAAGAATGATTCGGATGGGAAAATAGAGTATCTAATATGATTTGCTTTGTGAATACTATAAAAGAAACGTGAAATAATTAAGTGCTTTGAGTGATTCGTATGTAACGTAGTTATTTGTTGATTCATCTTTGTATCCACAGTGAAAATTCGAACCGATGATAAAATCATTGAAATAGCAAGCTGATTTGAGGTGTAAACACATTTTACGCAAAAGACGATTTTAATGTTCGAAACGTTGCTTTTCTTTTGTATTGATTGCAAGTGATCGAGAAATTGGCGTTTTGAACTGAAGTCTAGTGCGCTGCATAGAGTATAATATGGGCTTTACCTTAGATGCAGATCTTTAGAAACATAAGCACAATTCGAATGCAACACTTTTTATGAGAAACTGAAGAATGACCTCAAACTCATTCCATTTCATTCCGTGATTTCACTTTGCGGTAGTCGATGAGTTCAATTCCGAGTTAGCTATTTCAATGCACAAATACGCATATAAACATATTACGCCGTCACGCACCACAAGGAGGTAATAATTCATTGCACAGTAAATTATGAAACAATATAGCTGAGAATAAATGCCACGCCACCTCACCAGTGAATGAAAATTCCACTCTACCTGTGAACATTTCAGCAAACAAGTTTTTAGTTTGAAGCAAACAAGTTTGAAGTTTTTTATTCATTTCGTGTTAACGTTTTCTTGATTCTGAACTTTCTGGTCACATAGTACGAGGCCAAGTATTTAGTTCCGATCTTTCAGAAAAATTTTGACAGATTCATAGAAAATACTTCTTATCTTTACTAGTAAAATGATAGCGAATTGTTGCAAGAAATGAGCCACTAAATTCATTAAGGAACCAACGGCTGATAATGCAATCGGGAACGTGACTGGATCGAACTCCGTGAATGTATTTTTGGGTCTGGGTTTGCCTTGGCTGATTGCGGCAATTTACTGGTCCCAAAAAAACCAGCTGTTTATTGTCAACGCCGGCAGTTTAGGCTTTAGGTGGGTTTATTTCACTGCTTGAATTTTTTCTCGATAACCATTTATACATTGCCTATCGAATTGATGCTGCCTTTGGGCGAAAGGAATCCGGTCAGGTGAAACCTTTTGTGGTATTTGCTTCACTAATGCCGCATATGAATTAAATTTACGCATATTGAAGCAACGCTTAAGGTGAAAGGTTATTTTTGAGCAGTTATAGAACGGGCCTAAATTTTGAAGAGAATAGTTCCACTAGCTGTTAAATGTTTTTGTCGTTTGTAGAGATTTGTTTCAGTGTGGCGATCTTCATGGTTACATCAGTACTGTGTCTTAGCGTGCTTGTGGCACGTCGCTATATGGCGTTTTTCGGCAAAAGTGAACTGGGTGGACCGTTTGGTCCAAAGCTACTCACCGCACTATTCTTCGTATTGCTCTGGTTCACCTATGTTCTCCTCTCTACCCTTCAAACTTATGGATATATTACTGTTTAAACAACAATTTGAGTAATTAATAATCACGACTGTAATAAATATTGTGTTATATTTTCATATCCATGTTCATATGTTAATTCTTTATTAATAGAACTTCACTGGCGAAGAATTTGAAAAACCATAAAGCCAAATGTTGCTTTTCATATTCCTTTTTTTCTAAGCTACATTTGAATTCGTCTGAATCTTCAAAGCATCGATTCTGAGGTCGTTAACCAAGAAAACAGTTGGAAATTGCAGCAACTTTCTGGTTGCTACATATTATATGAACAAAAAAGAAATAAGAATATGTGGGCATCGAATCGGCAAAAAGATCTAACAAATCGAATAGAAAAATTAATGCTAAAATCCCGAGATCATTGCCCGATTTGTGTTTTATTAAACATCCCATTGTTTCATTGTAAAATTAGTCGAATACAATGTATTCCACTCTCTTTTCTGTAAAAATATGTTACAATTTGCAGTGCTCGTGATCGATCTTTTTTATGTCAACGTCGCATATGTTTGCTTATAATAAAAGCATTTACTCTTGACTGCATGTTCATTGAAAACCAGTAAGATCTCATTCGTATTTGAGTAATCAACAACATCTCTTTGAAAATGGTTTGTTGTATGATTGGTTTGATGACTTTTCCATTTCTTTTTTCAATTCACGTTCATGAAAGTGCCAATTCCTATGAAGATATTTGGATTAGAATCCAAATATCCTTGTGTCTGTCGCTCGAATGGGTATAAATATAGCGGAAATCTACAGGACTTTGGAAAGTGCTTCGTAAGTCATTGAAATATTAGTCTCATTTCTGTTGAACTTTTAAAGTTTTTCTTTTTTTTCATTCATTTCTGTTCTTAATGAATTCATGGAAAGTAGCACAAATATGATTTCGGAATGAGAAGTGCGAATTATTTGAGCATCGGAAATTGAGTTCTCTTCGTTCGTTTGAGATCAGCGATGCGCATACAGGTCGAGTGGATGCGTCGCTGAATTGTATGTAGAATGAAGGGCTTTGAAATTTTGAAGCTCGATGCACGCGCTAAGTATGTTCGTTTAAAAAACCCTCAGTGTCTCTCGTATTTGACGTATTTTGCGAGTTGTCAAATGCACTGTTAACTTTGCTACATTTTTGGATGTGTTGTGAAGCATCACAATCGAAGCGCATTTCGAAACAGCGCTGTTTTTGATATTCTGACTCCACTATTAAGTAAGGCGGGTAGAGGTGAGTCTGAACTCAGATGGAGGAATCGAGAGGACTGCAGTGAACGATGAACATCTGTAAGTGAAAACAAAGCTTTTTAGAGGAGGGAACGCTCTAACTGAAAGAATTGTAACGTCATTCGCGAAGTTTTTATAAAACACTCGGAAACAAAACTTGATCAAACGTAAAGAAGCCATTCTTACTCTCACTGAGTCGTTCAATAGTTGACCGTTACGAAAAGTGGTGCACCGTCTGTTGCATGAGAATGCGTCTGTATAATCTTGAAGTTAGTAATATGAGCGAAATATAAAAATCTCGCGGCGAAGAACATGTGCACAGCAACTCTGGTGCCTTTTTTGGCTCATTGCAGACTAGGAATGAAGTGTGCGTCGATGAGCCAAATGAATAAGTTGTGCGTGAAGTAATGCAGCAGCAGACTACCGTTGTTCAGCATACAAAAGGGTGCGATGTTATACCTTTAAGTATTTTATGCGCACTCACCAATAACTGCACTAATTATGGACCAGTTTCGATTTGCTATCAAAACCACCTAATTTTAGCAGTCACCGTGCGAAGTTTTCCTCCCCTAGTTAAAAACTACCAAATAGTGAAGGATTTAACCTCAGTGGTTTTGTGCTCATCGTTCATTGCATTCTTCAAGCGCCCAGAAATAAGTTCAGACTCATTTCTCTTTCCTTTATCACAGCGATGCTGACAGTCACAAATGAATGGCGCAAACAGCGCCGGCGGAGAAGTGATTTTGTAATCAGATGCTTTGCAACGTTATTCAGAAACATAACATATATAAAATCCTAACTCCTTAAACACCTGGCAACTGAAAGTCAAGATGATACAGATTGAATGTTGTCGAATTTTCAGAATGGGAGACACTCTCATTCAAGTAGCGAACTAACGTCGGAAAAGGGAAAACTTACCGATGTAATAAACATAAAATTTCTTCCACCGTTTATATACAGAATTTCTTTTGAAGCAGATGAATCAGGGGAAATATGGTGCAGCAAATTTTGCAGTTCCACTTTCGGTGGCATTCAGTTGCAGTTGTTCGAGAGAACGACGCGCAAATTGAGATACCGCTTACACAAACACATGCACTTGGGAACGAAACATATACACTCTGCTAGGGAAAGGAAGGACAGCAGCGAAGTATTCAGAATACTTTAAAGCTATAGAGTGACCTCAGGTCGGAAGGCAAAGTATTTTCGAACTCACCGGTAAAGCATGTGAATAAAACCGCCTAGACTAATAATTTGTAAGGGAATCCAGTTTTGCCGTTTTCGTGCTCACGGTCACATAATTTAAATTATAGAAGAGGAGCTTTGAAAATTGAAATTAGCAGCAATGTCGATTTCTTTAGATACATCTGGAAACCGATGGGAATGGGATACAACAAGCAATGCTTTCTATGAGAGGTGCAGAAACGTAGTGAGTAGCTTTGCTTTCTCTCCTTGGAATTGCATTCCTTGTTTTTTTATTTTGGGTTTTTCTTGATACTTTTTCAAAATTAAAGGTCCACTGGAGGGGGAGGGGAGGACAGGTTGATCAGTACGTTTATATGTCATCTACTTTTTATGATTTGTTCGTCACCATTTTCACTCATCTAAATACCAGAGACCCGAGTTGGAGTAATCGTAATTTCCAGTAGAGAGGAGAGATCCAAGTCTAAGCTAACCGTTCGAATCCGTATATTTCAAGTCTTTCAGATTGAGAATTTATTGAAATGAGTTGTAATATTTTATTTCTCTAAAATATATGCCTCAAATTGTAGTTTTCCATAATGTTCGAGGGCGTAGCGTTGCAGCAAAGATTCAATCCATTTCCGCACGTGGCCCAATTTTTAACTATCGTCTCAAGCATAACTTTCACGCATTTCATGTGCCACTTGCAAACTTTAAAGCCGATTATGATAACTTCGTTTCCGTTTGTTGCATAAGCTTGTGTTTGTCTGTTTAGTTGTTTTGGATTCATAAATCAGCATTGTTAGGCGAAAAAATTGTGCTCACAATAACCTATGCGGAAATATACCGAATGGTACTTTCATACGACACGTTTATTGGATTTAGGTGCTTAGAAATGACATATAATTTGTATGCGTTAATTTTTGTGTGAGCATTCTGCAAACGAAGAATTAATCATTGTGTGAGATGAATGGTCGATTCTACCACTTTGTAGAGCTGTTCTACTTGTATTTATATATGAATGTTAACACTGCGCTACCCTCGTTGATCGATACTGCGATTGTTTCATTCATTGAGGAGTTTTTCCTAACTTCTCGATAAAGCGACAAAGAGAATGGATATGCCAGCTTTAATATCAGTCTTATTCCATGCACCATTTTTGTTGGTAGTTCTTATGAAATCGGTTCTATGCGTATGAGAGCGATTTACGGCAACCAAATTATGTAATGTTTTGGGTTTGAGTCGTACGGATCTGTAGTAGGACCGCCAAGTGAAAGCGCGCAGTATAAATTTGCGTTCAAGACCATGCAAGAAACAGGGTAGAGCACTTTATATGGGTGTTGCCACGAATTGAATATACAAGAGGGTAAAAAAGAAGAGTGGGAGAGATCCAGCTCGAGCTAGATTGCTTCCGTGAACGTACATTCATATAGTTCTGGCACACTCGAACACGGCGATTACTAATGGTCGTCCAGGTGCTCCCCGTTCAACGATCTTTTCCCCCAGAGGCCATTAGCGGTTTCCCAAGAGGACCTGCAAATTCGAAATGTTCAGCTTACGTTATCACTATCTTTGCAGCTGCTTAACCATAGTATCACATTCAACGATGAGGCGATAGGGAAGGGGAAAGAGACGACAGAGAGTGAAGCAATGGAAGGTGGAGAGCATTTTTCTTTCAGAAAATGTTGTCCCCTATGAAAACTAATAGTATGGACTGCTTCCCTTCAAAAGTTTATCTCACAACTATGATGAGCATAGTTGTGAGATAAACTTGAAAACATAGTTGTGAGATAAACATAGGTATTTTCTTATGCAGCTTCTCCATTTCGACGTGTTGATTTTTGTACTATGACGGTAGTTGCATCCTCCTTCACAAGGTATCAAACATGGAAGTGCAACTTTTCTCTTGATTGGCTGCAGAATTTTAAGTGCTGTTTGTATCTGATTACAACCAAACAGTGGTCGTTAAACATATTTTGTTTCGATGTAGCGATAGAAACTCATGAGGATTCTTTTTATAGATGAGTTTAGTCTTTCTCACATGGTCGAAACCTGGTGAAGTATTCTTGTAACATTATATACTTTACTCAGAGAAAATGTTCTTCAGTCTAACTTTATTCTGTCTGATCTAAAGTTATTTCTATTCTTGTTCACTCAATCCCTCGGTCCTGCTGTTCGGACCTTTAATAAGTCTCATTTCTTTTTATTTGTCTTTTTAATAGCAAAGATGGAACAACTCTATTCGCTAAGCTATATGGCTAACCAAAAGCTAGCATTGGACACTATTGGAGTGCTGTGAAGGGGAAAATCATTTGATTGTTTTTCTTGCCACTTTAGTGCAACACGTTTTGTAAACTAGAGGGAGAGAAGGAGGGGGAGGAAGAGAATTTGCAGCAAGGAAGAGAATTTGCTTTGGTTTAACTTTGTCAGCGCATATCAATGTATCCTTATATAATGAAGGATTATGTGGAAAGTTGCTGTAAAAGTAAACGTTATTGCGCTTTGAAAAATATTATACACATCAGAAATTACTGAAAAGAGACCTCTTCCCCCAGAGACCATTTGCCGTTTGCCAGGATGTCCTGAAATTGAATGAACTGTTCTTATTTATCGTTTGCAGTTTTTTCATAAACCTTCAAATGCGCATTAACTGCGGTAGTCTGGACACTCCAGCATTTAACTAATAGTACATATACGTATGTACGTATATTTTTCAAATTTATCAATGAAGTTATAGATCTCGTGTACTTCAAAAGCTAACAACGCTGCTGAGATTGAAATTTTCGCAACCTCGATATGTTTTCGAAGCTCCTAATTACATCGATCTCAGATGCACTAATGAAGTGGACTAAGTGCAGAAAGCTGCAACGCTACTGGAAGGGGTAAGTGACACCATGATTATAAATCGAAAGATTCCCTTCTCTCATAACGGGCAATTGTTTGTAATCATTAAAGGGCTCGTCATCACAATTTGATTTTTACAAGAGGTTTTTTGGTGGCTTCCTGATGCTCAAAGTAGGGTCAAACTTTCGTTTGCTTTTTGCAAACAAGCTTCAAATTCCTCAGCTGTTGATTTATTGCAGCAAAGCAAACGCTATAAGTATAAATTACCGAGGGATTTGTTATGATCGAATCGAGACAACGAAACGCAACCTAATTTAAGTGTAGGCAGTGCAAATGAAATGGGACGCTTTTGATCACGGCTGCTAGCCATCGAATAGTCAAAACACTTAGTGGACGTGTTGAAGCTGAACATTTTCAAGTGTTATCACTACGAAAAGACAACTAAGAGAAGCGGAACAAGGGGAACCGTGGCCATCGACCACGCAAAATGACCACGGATCCATGTGATCGAGCTACGGTTTACCTTATCTCAAGGGGGAAGAGGGGGGCAGTGGGAGAGAGGGGGATTAGCATTGCTACTTCATAGGTATTTTAGGTGGACTATGAATCTATATCAAGTCCAATAGTTTGCTGGTCTTCACGACTACTACCATCGTTATGTCCACTGTTTTGGATTTTAGGATAACAGCTGCGCCAAAGTGCAGCGATGTCTCATAAACTGAACTGTGTAACGGCATGCGATTTGCAGTACAATGGCTAGTTTTTTTCTACGTGATGCATACAAGCGTATATGGGTCTATGATCGATTTCCATCGATCGCTTTATGTTACCATGCTGTGCCAACTGGATTCTTCTAAGTGTAGCATATTTCAGCTGAAGGCTGTGTGAACCATGCTTCGTATGGGATATTGCAAAGAGCTGCGTCGTTTCTTTGTCGTTCTTAACAGCTGCTTCATGACCTCTGCTACGTCGATGAAACGAGTTGTGCTCCGTCGAGAACGATATGGTATTCACTTTGCGATGCTATGGTTCGTTTACCAGTTTTGCCAGCATGTTCAAGTTCTGTTTTCGAAAATTGCGGCTTTCATTTTAGGGCCTTAACAATACAATGCCTAAGAAAAATAGGCGAACATGAGATATGAAAAAATGAAATTTGATGTGCTTACGGGATGTGGTGACGATTAACAACGAAGTTCGTATGATGGTAATTTGAAATTTCTAACAAATTTAGGCACTCTGAAATAGGCAAATGCTTACAAAAATAGTTGAGCAATAGTGTCAGAGGGATGCGATCACATCATACGCATTTCATGTGAACTGAGACATTTTTATCTCAGCGTTTATCAAAATGCTTTGTAATTTTTAATTTCATATTTTTCAAGCCATACCTTTTCCCCCACAACGAGTTCAGCTTATTCCATTGGTCCTGTGAGCGTTTCTCGAGGATTGTGCCCTGCAGCGAAAACAAATTAAGAGCTTTTATTGTACCCTGCAGAACTGTTTAACAGCTTTTATTCAAAGATTCCGTTTGTTTTTCATAAATTATGAAGTAAATTACATTGAGGTGAGTCGATATGAACTATATAACGAGGCTATAAATGAACGCTGCAATTTTCATTATGGGACAGATGAGGGGGGTAGCAAATTCGCTGATGTATTTGTTTGTGACAGGTGCATTTTCAACTTTCCTAAAACGTGTATATTTTCGAAATTTTTGCGTGATCCTAGAAATTACTTTTAGAATCATTTGTTTGTCTCACTTACAAGATTACTTTCAAAGAACATCATAAATCTTTGCATAGCTGCGTATGCGTTACCCGTCTGTACATTAGACTGAAATTATAAACCAATGAAGGGTGAGTTATGGAATCTATTAGTTGCAGTTTATGTTGTGAGGTGATCTGCTCTGTCCTCTTTTGCGTTGATCCATTTATTGTGAAAAGTTCAAGGGGCGAAAATGTGGACATATTTCTTATCCTATGGCTCCTTTTTTTACATTTGTTATTTCAAAAAGCAGACCTTCTGAAATTGATTTTTCTGATCGCAGATTTCTTCTTTTTTTCAGCCACTAATCGGTTTAGCTTAGTCGGATTAATCTCTCAAAAATTAGGCGGTATTCGACATAGAATAATTTACGCACTTGCCGGTCCAATCAATCACTCCCATGAAAAGAATGAAAAATATTTCTCACATTATCTGAGAATTCATGAGACATTATGAATTCATAATTTTTGTGCGATTTTAGTCAAATATTCCCACTTATCAATCGTTATGAAATGACTGAAAGTTGAACGATAAGCTTACGAGAAATTGTGGTGAGATGGAACGTTTGCCCCACAGACCAAGTGCCTTGTTCCAGTTGTCGCGTTTATCCTGCTCGTTAGCTAACGTTAGAGCCGATAAAAAAACGATAGTAGCAATGAGCACAATGGCCGACCCAAGCACATGACGTGCAAACGATGAGTGAGAAGACATCATGCTGTGGTATTCAGATTCGCTGCACTGATACCTCGTGCACTTTCCACAGCGATCGTGATAACCTACAGGGATATTATGCGCACACAACTGTTCATTTGTTCATGTAGATTCACGCGTTTGAAGTCCCAAAAAAGAAAAGTGGAGAGCGCTCATCGATCCAAAAAAGCATTATCGCGTCATGTACTAGACGTGCTCTAAACATCGTGACGAGGTGTATGTTTTTCCCTCGGGCGCTCCCTCGAGCCTAGGAAAACCATGACAGTAACCTTTTGATAGAAGTATAGTAGTTTGTAATAAAGCACTTTATACACAAAAAGTATATAGTGCTTTATTACGTTGCAGAAAACTTACGGCACCACAAATGAGTTCAGCAATTACTACTCAGCGTCAGAGGTGAATCGCGTTCAGCTTAAGCAAGCAGAAAAAGAATCTCAGCGTAGGTCAGCTACTTTATTCTGTAATTCAAATTCGATTGCCGTACGATCCTTTTTAGGCTCATCGTTAAAGGTACCGTCATATTTGGATGTAACAGTCATTTCCGGAGTTCCTTTGCGAATTGCAAGATGTTGCCAAGACCAATGTTTTATAGACATCCAATTGCTCTGCGGAGGTTGCGGCATAGCTGAAACAGGCGGAGCATTTCTCATATCACGAGTAAGTTTTTGTTTAAAAAATAGGTAAATATGTGGCTTTTTATGCAGTCATAGATTGGAAAACACCTTTGTTTGCGTCTACTCGAAAAACTAGGCTGAACCCTTTTGGAAACCAGTGACTAGGGAAAAAAGGGCAGGGTTGCCGATTCATCCATTAATTCGTCGAGTGCCACCTGTCAACGTAAAAAGTTGGCTGCATCGTTCGGCTTCACACAGCGTTGCGAATATGCAACAACAATTTTAGAGTGCACCACTGAAAGCAACACTCGAGTATTTTCTCCGCTACGTCGTACTAATTGCCTTCACTGCAATTAGTACGACGCAGCGGAGAAAATTAGTTAAAAAATTATGCGGTATATTTGGATGTTGAAAGTTTACACTTGTATATGTGACGATCAGTTGGAATTTTGTGAAGGCATCGGATGGTGTTGACTGCGTCTGTTAAAATTCAGCGCTCATCGCAGCCTTTACTAGAGAACTAAAATCTTCAGATAGACATACGTACGTGAACGCAGGTATACTACATCACCATAACGCAGTTCGGGCAAAAATCTTCCAAATGGGACGGCAAAAAGACTTCATGATTTGCCACAAACTCAAGGGACTCTAGATACACCTCTTTTTATGTTTATCTACGGAGTTCCGGGAAGCAGATATGAAGTGCGTTTATTCAAAATCGAAGAGCGTAGAAATGCGTTATATTCTTGGCTTTTGACGAAAGATAAAAATATGCAAGGCTGCTTTATCTGCAGATTTGTCGTTCATTACGTCCATTGTTGCCTTATGCAATATTTAACCATTGAATCCATTGTTTTACGGAGTAAATTTGAAATGCGCTATTCTGAATATGATACAGCGCAAATTCACCATTCTCTGAAGCCATAATGCCATAAAAGGCTCAGAAGAAATCGCTGACGATGGTTGAAGGCGTTTATTGACGAGCTAAACGCAAACGATAGCAACCCATCGTTAATTAAAAAAAGCAGCAAAACAGTAGGTTGAAGTATTCAGCATATATTTACATACTCAATACTCCAGTGTTTTGTTTCGTTATTTATTAAGTTATTAACTGTTGAACTGGCACAAGCTCCGACTTGATAAACGAAAACCTGACTTTAATATCGATAAACGAAATTGGACGTGCCATAGCTGAGTTAGTGTACTCTACACATTCCTCAATTAAAAAACGTAGCTTGACAATCCAAGTGGAAGTTATGAGCATTGTATAAAACTTTCTGCAATCAACATTTCTGCAAAATTTTTAGGTCATTGCTTTTTTTGTCCCTGAACATCAGTAACATTTAATCCTAAAATCTGAGCCCTCTCAATCTCTATTTGCGAATTGTGAGCCTTGTGATATCTTTGGTGAGGGTTGCGAACTCTCAGCGCCATCCTCTGCTGCAATATCTGCTATGCCCGCCAACGAAAGTCACTCATCGTTCCATAATTTTGAGCACAGATCATTCTCTAACTGACCTCCCTTAGGTCGTGTTATAAAGATGGAGGCGAACTGAATTTAAATTCTCTGATGTTGGTTTTAAAGGTTGGAACGCTTAGTGGTTCTGTTGCGTAAACCTCTAAAGGACGGCACTCTAATAGTTGAACAATAAATGTAACATACATAAAACAGTGCCTGGAAAACGTTCGCTGCTAAGACGTTTTATGACTTCGGAGAAGGTTTCTCTCATTGAGAATGATTTTGACAATTCATTTCGTGGTTAATGCGAGCGATAATGAGGCTGTGCTCCAAAAACGCTTTATTCTCTCCCCGAATTTGCGATCTAAAAGCTTCCGTAAACCTTGTTTTGATATACTTTTCCATTGAATCAACAGAAAAAGTAAAATAAGTTAATAATATGAGATTGTATTTAACCTCCAAAAAATGCAATAATTCGTGCTAGAATAATATTTTTGCATAAATTAGGAGAGTTCTAAACCTCAAAATTTGCCCATGGACTTTAAACGACAAATAATTGTCTTTCTACAGATTCGCTTCCTATGTTTGAATCACTCCTCTTAAGTAAGAGCAAAATCTGCAAGTTCAGGCAGGAGCGAAGGGAATAAAATGGCCAAACCTTCTTGAGCAAACCGCAAAAGTTTTCATTTGGTCGCCGAAACGACAAGAAAGTCCGAAATTTGCGACCTATTTTCTTAGGTGAACATCAGTGAATGTATATAAACGTTTATCTTTTATGAGAGATATGCTTTTGAAGTGTTTTCCTTGGAAATTCAAAATGACTCAACAGCATTCAAAGAGCTAGAACAAATTAGGAGTCGAATTTCCAACTAGATTATTTGTTTAGAATGATAATTTTGTCTGCGACGTTAACAGAAACTTCATATTCGCAACTGTTCATCTATTTACTGCAACAAGCAGCTTTTTCAACCAATGTAACATGCTAACTGCATTCACGCTGAGAATGTACGGGGACATCACATAATTACGTAGCATTCCGCAGAAGCCATCGCTCATCTCTCTTCAGAGATAGTGCATCTGCGAGAATGAAGTAAAAGTAATGAGAAATCATCAGAAACATAAAGCTTATTGCTTATGAGAAAAAAAAACTCTCAACGAGACTATGAAAGAACGTGGGTAGCTACGTGAAAGGCGATTAAGTACGGCGTTTAGGACAGAACGGGCGTGGGAATTGTGGGCACTTACAACATAAAAGTAGATGAAAATCATCGAGCGAAGCGAATGATCATTTATGAACACTTGCCTGCTTGTATGTGGGGCATTCAAGACAAACGATTGTCTACTTTGTAAGAATTGCTACTGGATAAGCAGCAAATTTACGCATAGATTTTCGAAGCAAGCGATCTTCGAGTTGTAGACTGGTGATAAATCTACAAATTGAAACGATTCCAGAATATTGCTTTGTGACCTGCCTTCCACTTTTGAGATGTATATCCTCGCACAATCGACACTGCTTCGTGTACATATGTTCCGTGAAGAGAACTTTTTATGGGAATTATTCCGTTTATGAGCAAAACTTATTTCAAGAGCCTGTCCCAAGTGAGGCGTGAAATGAGGAAGATTTCTCTCCAAGAGCGTCACAGACACTAATAAATGGAACCACTACCATCAACATCAGCAGCAATCGCTCTCTGCACGGTGATCAATACTACAGCACAGTAAGGTGGCAGCCGCATAAGAATTGCGTAATTGACCTTAGTAGTATGTCTAAGGAAAAGTTGGAATGGGCGGCGCTAGATTGAACAAGCTATTTTTTAGTGTGCATCTGAGTTCACCGCCCGAGAATGTTCATGACTGTCCCCCTCAAGCTTGAATTACAAGGTGCTCTACGATAACTAAAGTTTTCAATTCATTTATTTGGCGCTGTGCACTTGTTTCATGGAAGCAAGACATAGATTGCCCGTTGAACTATTTAGCATTAGTCCTTTCTCAGTCGATTTTGAACATTAGATCTTCCATGACCTCGTTTTCAAGAGAAGCGTCGCAGAACCAGCCCTTATAATGGATCAGCCTTCGCTGAATAGAAGATCATATACTTAAAATTTCCTGATTTACCAGATGGTGGTCTTTTGTTCAAAACCTTCTGGTCAAAAGGGCTAGTCGTCCATCAGGAATGAAATTCCAATTCCCTCAGTTTTCAAAGGGGCTGTCTTATCATTGCTGGCGTTCACTTTGGGAGAGTGTTTAGCTCAAGTAAGTTCTGTATCCTTTACTCATAACCAAATGCTTTTTTAACTGCAACCAACATACACGATGTGCGAACTTAAAAACGCCTTATAGGGTTGTCACTGACTCTTTGTCCATTTAACCTTCAAACCTCACTTTCAACGCAATAGAAAAATATCAAGGATATCGTTACTGAACTGACAAAATGAAAGCATCGTTTTCGCTAACATTTGACCGATAAAGCTTTCATAAAATTACGACTTTTCCTCCTTCCCTCTCCCCTCCCCTCCCCTCCACAACGGCAAACGGTGCATCACTTCAAGTTAGCAGACGCGAGACGTCCTATTTTTGGTTCAGATGAAGCCACATCTCTAAATTTGGCAAATAAAGCCACAACTGCTTAAGAATATTACCGACTGCAGTCATTATAACTTAACCTTTCAATACGAATCCTTCGAGTTGCTCTTTCCAAGAATGATCTTATAATAGGTGCTAAATTTTTTCGGCCACAATAAATAAACGACCGAAGCAAAGCGAAAACTCATTCAAGGAAACTAGCACTTGCACAGGTTTTTGTGGATTAGAGACAATGTGGCGAATTGTAAGTTTCATTGTTGGCTATGAATAGCCGACAATATTAATCGGTAGCGATGGCGTATTATGAATGAGCGTTTCTTATCGCTTCTCATTTTCATAAAATTCGTCGGAAGCAAACGAGCTTTTCCACTCATCATAAAATTCAAAGAATCAGAACTTGAAGCATATTGCCTCAATCTGCAATAAATTTTTTCTAAAGACAATAATATCGGCAAATGTGACAAAGCAGCAAATGACGTCAATAAAACGCTCTTTTTGGAGGGGACATAGACAACACTGGTCGTTAAATATTGACGATGGCCTATAAATTATATTCACGACAGCCAACAAATAAGCGTCCACACAAACGGTAGCATCCGATGTCCAATACATCAATGACTGGAGAAATTCATCAACAGGAGACGTTCGTCAACCTCATGTTCTGAGTACTTTGGTGAGGCTTCAATATTTTTCGGTGGCGACTCAATTGTCAACTATCAGTTTGCAGGTTATGGGTTAAGCAAGTGCAAGGAGGCAGACATTTATTGCTCAAGATGAAGGATCAAGGAATGGTTCCCGCTTAACCACTACAGGCGAGAACAAACGGAACTTTTTTAATGAATTGAAATCTCACTGTGGGAATCTGATTGACGCAGCGACTCCGCGGCGTTTTCGCACAATCCCAGCGGGAAACTACGAGTAATACGCGACTGCTTTGCAATCCTTTCCGAGAGACGAATTAAACGTGAAGGCAGCCGCCTAACAGCCCTCCAAACCGCATGTGAGTGAACGCTACCGTTTCGCGGAATAAGTTCATACCTAATCAGACCTTTCCCCTGTTTAAATCAGCCCTCATTTCGTAGCTGACTTTTTATAGGCAGAGTCAACGTTACTGGAACATATACGTGATCACGTTTCACGTGTATTTAAACAATATATGTTTAAATATTTTCACTCGTGATGCGCACTACTGGAAGGTAACGAATACCGTTGCACAAAGGATAGTTTGATTTACTTATATCTTGATTATAGCGCTTCTACAATCCCCAGTTTATACTGTCTGCTGTCCCAATATCCATAGTCATTCCTACACCATTTTCAAGGAAAAGTTGCTTAAAAAGACTGAAATTTATTGTCTCCAAGAAGGAGACGACTATAATATGCTCTATTAGCTCCGCGGTCTATCGAGTGGTCCATTACCCACAAACAGAAGAGGGCGATTTCGCAGCTGTTGCTTCCATCTGCCGGGTCGGCAAGAGGTATGTCTTGCTTCATTTTAATCCAATCGCTTTCGTTGCAACGAGAGTTCACACTAAGGAAGGGGTATTTCATGACGGCATTTATACTGCAAGATAATACACTTCGAAAACTAACATAGGAGAATGATGCTAAAAGTAAGTGTCAATTAATTACAATTATGAGACAACAGTTAGGAGGAAATGCCAACACTGGCTTATCTTAATCGCTTAACGCGACTGTATGAAAATGTAGAGAGTATTACGAGTCCCATTTACTGGTCCCGAAAGATTTACTCACCTGACCACGGGTAGCAGGTGGAATCTTGTTGGAGAGCTAACATCACTCAACCATTGCCTTGAGCTACCTCGTGTTGCGTTGCACCTGAGTGCTATGAGTATGAGCCGATCAAGAATAAGCTTACGGGACGTATCTGTAGACAATTTCGGTTACCTTTTGCACTTAGTTCGTTGTAAATCGAGTGATTATGAGTTTTCAGAACAACGATTAGACCATTCATTCAGCTTTGATGCTACATTTACCTCAATAAAAGCTGCATTCATAGCTTATTGCTCAAACGCTTCCATCACTTTGAATCTGTCGCAGTAAAATTTGGAACACATCAAAGACAATACTGAACAACTCGAAAAATGAACTTTAAAAATGTCTTGAAAGGACATTTTGCACATAGCACATTTTTTCCCAGTATTTCTTTGGAAAATGGCTCTTTTAATCCTCAAGATGCTCTCCTAATAGTACAATGTGGCGATCGTTTAAAATCGACCGAAGTAAGGTGAATGTTGTACGATGTTCGTATCGCATTTAAGAGCCTAGAATTTGCTTTTCGCCTGTACTGTTGATGCCACCATAACTAAATCGCTAAACTCATTGAGCTTTTTGGCTGCACTCCTCAACTTAGTTTATTCCTGTTGCTCGCGCTGCGATTGCTTTCCTCAATTTTGATGCGGTGAAATAAAAAAATAAAAAAAAAATGAATGATTTTTACCAACGAGAATGTAGGAGAGACATCTTAAAGCACAATCCACCAGTATGTAATATTCATCGGAAGACGCAAAATCCTGTTGAACTCCATACTCAGTAAGTTCTCTCACTAGGCGCATGTTTCTTTTATCGCATTTCTGCAGATAATCGATTCTTAAGCGAACATTTCGCCTGAGTAAATTCCAATCTAATGAAATGATGGACGATGTTAAATGCATTATTTATGCTTTTTTAACAAGAAAAAGCATCGGCGCATTACGCGTTACAGATAGTCTACGACATATTACTGTTAAGTTTTGAATCTCTTTTCTGCACTTTGATGGCGCAGTTGAAATTTAGCTCATTAATTAGCTCAAAATTTCGGCAAGTTCATATGGCTCATATAAAGAATATACTAAGTAATGAACAATTTTGACGTCATTAATGTTTCAGCAAGTTCACTCATCTCCATATATGCGTTGAATAGGGTTAAACTTATCAGATATACCAACTCCGCGACGATGGGAACTAACGAATATGCTAGTTGAACATGGATTAATTATCACCATAGAGTGTTCGGTAATGAATCTTCCCACAAACTGGCAAATTAAAAACGTGTCTTTTTATCAGCTGCTATTAGCTAAGTCAAAGTGACGTAGATGAAACTAATTATTGGTAATCCCTACTTGCTTATCTGTTAGTTCATTTATTACGCATCAAAAATGAAATGGAGCAAGACTTGTGCTCGTAAAACACGTACTACTATTACTTCACTGCTACTGTAACTAAGGAATAGTTATGGCGATGATGAAACAGAAGAGGTGGAGTGAGGATTATTTCTTGGGATTCAGTAACATGAGTATTGACGCAAAGTTGACACGATGAAACTAAAGCCGAAACTGAAGATTTGTCGTAGGCATCTTCCACATTTCTCACCTACTTTTCACGAATGCATAAAAGCTTACGTTATTATGGACTTCAGTCCTTTCAACTAGTGATACGTTTCGCAAACAGTACCATTTGCAAATGCACGGAACATGCTTAACACTCTTCAAACTTCACAACGACTGAGAATTATTGTTATTGGATGTAAAGAACGTTTCTCGCAAAGAACAAGTGAAATCATAGTCTCAGCCCAGTAATCCGACGATACTCATAGTTCAGCTCAGAGTAGTTGATGCATGTATTAGTGCACGTCTCTGAAACCAGTGATGAGCCCAACCACCATCGAAACTAGAAAAAAAGATAGAGAAACGAAAGAAAATCCTGTATATATCTGTTGTCGAATATCCGGAAATTTCTACCGACCCTTCTATTCCCGTTAGATACAAAACAGTTCGCTACCAGTACAGTGGTAAAGGAGAACTACTCAAGCTATTTCGCGATGATACATCATATGTGCTTATAAAAATAAAAACAATGAAGTTGAAATATATAGATATAATGCTAAGTAAAATCAAAAAAAAAAACGATGGATTTTGATTTAGCAATGGGGGTCGCATTGCTTCCGCTTTCTTTTAACGACTTTCTGCTCTCTTTTCATCATCATTTGGATTTTGATTTGGCACAGAATAGAATCCCGCCCACTATAGCAGTTTGTTCGCTGAGAAGAAATGCTGAAAATACTGCATGCAGCTATTGCGGACTTTAATACGGAACTCTTAACAATCGTATAGAAGATGTCAGTGAATACCAATAACTCCGTAAATGATTTCAATTGTTACACCGTTAGTGCAGTGATGAAAACACCTGCATTGTAGAATCGATAGGTGAGGTGTTGGTATATTTATGTGCAAAAAAATTGTTGGTTTCAATTGCCTCGCAGTCTGGTACAGCTTGAAAATACTCTTGCATCGCTCATCGCACTCTCAGTTTCTCCCTTCCTCTCCTTCCTCCATTTTCCCGCTACTCGCTGGTTTCCAATGGGAGCGAAAACGCACAACAACTTGTTGGGTCCTCAGCAACTCACTCACAGTCGGATGTTCAACAAACACTGCGAAGATTGACTGATATCTTTTGAAATGCTATGTAGATATCGGAAATGTTAAGGAATTCTGACGAGAAGTCGTCTTACAACGAAGAATTATCTCACCCTCGATGCAATTTTGTTCACTGCACGAATCAATCAAAATACTAGTTCAGTCTTTCAACTCCAAATTCCATTTCTGTGCGATTTCTCAGTCTTAAATTTAAAGTGGTCGCGGTGAATTTGCGGCAAAAAATTTTTGTCATCTTTGCCAATATCAGTTATGAGATTTGCTCAATTTGCAGCAAAATCAATGTGCGGCAAAACAGGCAAATATTAAGAAGTTGGAATACTGATCTTTTACCAAATTATTTACTAACCATTGCTGAAATGAATTATCGGTTTTAAGAACGAAGATATGAACCGCTTAGCTGATATGAAAATCGCATCAGCTATCCCAACAATGCAGAAGCGGAATTTCACATAATTCCAAGATGAAGTCCACACAAAATTTCGCCAATTTTTGCCCGAAACGACGATGCTGACATAATTTCTACTACCTTCTCAAAAAACATTACTAAACGTCATTACTAACCAATAAAATGAATCGAATGATATGCTGTCGTTTTAATAGCGCAGAAAACAATGTTTTACTTATCTCAGATGGAACGAAGGTGGTGCTCTCGAGCCTCTTCCTGTTAACAATTTGAAGCTGCAGCAATCCACTGAGAATTTAAGAATATCCCAAAGCATAGCCTTATAAAAATCATTACTTGGAGGTCTTTTTGTGAAACTTCATTTGGAACTAAGTGGTGGATCTTGAATAAAACATCAGGGCTGAAAGCACGGGAAACCGCCCTCAGCCTTGCTCTGTTTTCGAGACTCATTAATTTGAAAGATTTATGACGTCAAATTCTGATTCATACTTTCGCGCAAATGAAGAGTTAAAATCTGAAAATTCGTTGAAAGAAGCTCCGAGCTCAAAACCTTCGCAAAATGTGGCAGGCTTGAATAGTTGCCGAGGGAGTCGGGGAAGTGCGGTCAGAAATTGGATAGCTATGGTGAGGGCACAGAATGCGCCTAATGAGCTGCAACACTTCTCAAATTGCGCATATAGAAGCTCAGCATAAACAAAACATTTCGTTATCTCAACTTCCCTAATTTCATCGAGTGAGGCTCTCATCTGGCCTCATTGACATAGAGCACACAGCAGATTATCACTCATCCCGCATACCTCACCACACTAACTGCCTTATTTCCGTCTGAAAAATAACAATTAAACAGTAACATAGGGAGGAAATAACCTGTGCAAGCGAAACTGTAATGAATTTATTTCATCTTTTACTTCTCAAACATCCATCGACGCTTAGGAGACATCTTTTGACATAAGAATATTTTTCACATAGAATATTGCGGCCATTACCTCATAGCACTAATTCCAATCGCCCTGGAAGATCCGCGTTCCCTCTGTAACTTGTCGCAACCGCATGATGGTCAAAAAACTACACTTTCAACAGATAAACTCGTAAAAATCGCCAATGGTACCTCGTAATCTGAGGTTCTTACAAGCAACACCTGAACGTCACAAGAGATGATATTTCATAAAGGAGAATTATTGTTCATTCCGATGGCAAGAGATATTCCATTTTGAAATAACGCAAATTAAATTGTGCAATTTCTGCCTCATAATCACTTCCGCTATTCATAAGAGCAAAAAGATATGAGTTACTTTGACATTTGAGTGATAAAGCGCAATCCACAACGATTTCCACTCAGAATGCACTGAAATATACAATCACTTAGCAGTTAAATTAGCACATCCTCTACTGTGATGTAAAGAATAGAATGAAAAAATGCGGGTATAAGGTAAAAATGAGCAAATAAATAGTAATTTACGAAAGCTTTGATTTCTGCATTCGTAAATTATTCCAGCTGGCTACTATCGTCGTGCTTAACATTATTTCCGGGGCATATTCTTCAAAAAACCTTCACTCACTTCTTCGCCTATCAGTCTTCACGCATCCTTTACGCATCCTAAATCAGTCTTCACACTTGTGTGCTCATCAGAATCGAATCCTATCGTAAACGATAGTGCAGACTAGTTAAACGAAAATGCAGACAACTTTGTTTTTGCGAACAATTTCTCCCAATTTCATTGCAACTACTATATAAAGCTAAATATTTCTGAAAATTCCACATTACTCACCTAGCGACTTTACTCGAATCTCAATATGCTATGCATAAAATGCTGCTTTTTTATTTGAATTTCGATGGGATTTTCATTGAACGATCCCTTAGTTTCGACTTTTTAGAGTCAAATTTATAGCCTTTCAGCTTCTTATTTCTAAAAGTAAACATTAAATTCTCTCATAAACTATGTGAACTCAACTAATTTCCGCCTCGTAGAATTGAAAGCATCAAGTTTACACTATCCTTTTTCACATTGGTAACGCTTGATAGTATCTTCAGTGTTCCGTAATCCACTCTCATTTAACGCTATCACGTAAAGAGAAAGAATAAGAATAAATATATTACTTTAACTTCCTACTTGAAATTGCAGAACTGTAAAGAAATTGTATCCAGAGAAAATGATGCAGTCATCAAAAAACTCCATTTACAAGATTTCGTTCCTTTTACTCCAATCAAAAGTTGCTTCGACCTTCGAATTACAACTTAGCTTAACTTCTCCGGTAACAAGACGAAACAGAAATGAATACAACCTTGGCATTTTGAAATGTTTTTTAAGAGCGGCCCAATCCTTATGATAGTCCATGTCACGGTTGTTTGTCAACGCCCAATCCGCGATCGCCATACTGAGCGAGCTTTCAAACATGAAACTCTGCAAACACCTACGGAAATGTGATCAACTCTGCAATACGGAAACCTGATCATAAAAGATTTGATAGAAATCAAAGTCAAAATGCATCGCTATCCAATCTCTTCAGAACTATCCTTGCTCTGCTTCGGTGAATTGTCTTCATCATTCATGCATAGCGCAGTAGTTTTCCATACAGAAAGGGCTGTACTTGCGAATACATACATGGAAAAAGTCCAAAAAAAGGATCATTAAGATAAATGCTTTTAAATTCGTCTGTTCGTACTCTGCCAACGATCACTGACGAGTGTATTTGATCATTTATGACATTAGTGGCAGTGGCTACAGCTGTGTTTATGAAACGTACAATAAGTGTAACTGCCTATTTATTTAATTTGTTACTATTTGATGCTGAGCACCATAGAAAATTCTACTAGCTTAAGTAATAACCTTAACTGCAAAGAAAAAGGTTTTTTTTAATGTGAATTTCAATTAAATGATTTGCCATTGAATTTCGATCGAGCATCTGCGGTTGCAAGGTGGCTTTAGAAGCGTTCTCGAAGCAAACAGCATCAGGTCCATGCGGAGTCATCATACTATGAAGACTGCCACCTCCTGGTTTGAAGCCACTCTCCTTTGCTTCATAGGTACCACAAATTAAGCCCATATATTCGCTCATACAATTTCCTAAAGCGTCTTTTTTACACGTACATTTTGAAAAGCAGCTATTGACGATGAATACACTAGGCTCCAACAAACTTTTCTAATAATAATTAGAAAGCGGAAATGTGTATCGTAAAATAATGAACAGCATACACCAACGCCTATCAACAGTTTATACCAAGTCGCAGTTGTAGTGCAACCATATTACGCAACAAGTATTGGGAGATCGTTGTTTGAAAGGCGCACGAAAGTATAACTCACTCTCTGAGACCATGCGCTCTGTTCGTCTATATGCCCTTAAAACTTATGTAAATGAATACTATACGCCTTAGTTGGAGCAGCCGTGACAGTATGATACGCATTACTACTCCCTCATCATGTTTGCTGCCGTTCCAACTATGTTTTCATAGCTGGAACGGCAGCAAAGTTTGTCTCGTTTTATATAGGCAAAGATCGTATCATCTGCCAAAAAGCGCTTACGCTATGCAGCATAAAAACAAAATTGCTCAAATGGGAACAGAAAATCCCAACGATGATAATATGGTGGCCGGAAAGTGTTCTCAGCGACGCTCCATCGCGGTGGAAATATAACGAAATCGGCGATTGCCGTTCCAGGGCGTGAGGATGGTGCAGTAAGGACGGTGAAAATCGACGGATCCTTCAATAAGACGATCTTTCACTCAGGCTTGCAACTTCCAGATGTCCATTTCCAACAGCATGTCCAGTCGGAATCATGTTCATCCCAGCAAATTAAAATTCCAACGAGAGGTACAACGTAAGTTCTATGATAGATCTGACAACACAGCCGCATAACACGGCGCATGATCCACATGAAATTCCAAATAAACGTCACAAGAAAATGCTTACAGCGTGATCATAAGAAACTGTGTTGAACGTCATGAATTTACGCAGATCGTATTTATAGGGCACATAGTTACCACGCCACGCGACGACATCAAATGATGAATGATCCTTTAAAAAACAGTTTTTTGGCTAGGAAACAAGGAATCTCTTCTCATCAGCATCATATTTCGCTTATTTCAGGCAACAGAGCAAGGCATTTGGCACTATGCATAGTCTTTCCATTTAGGTACGAAATGGCAAAATCTAGCGGAGATTCTTGCAAAGCGAGCTCAAAATGAAGGCAAAAAGGCTGCTATTCCCAAGAAAAACAGTTCCTCTAAAGATCTTGGCTATGAGTGGAAACAGCAACCAAAGGGCGAAACTAAGCTTGTTTCTCTTCGCATCTTTTGCAATAAGCGACGCCGCATACGTTTTTTTAATTTAATTTTTGTTCAATTCGTTATTTGCGCATAAGCCAATGCCCTTCTCCTCGTCGATTTCATCAACTAAGCATTAAAACTGTTTTATCTCTGTTTTATCTCTCTCTTAATCATGTTGCAAAATGATGTAATAAATCTTGGGAATATGGAAATCGCGTCTCACTTGAATTGCTGAGAAAAATTTGCCGTGATATTTGCAGCAAACTTCGAAACTGTCCACATCACGATCCTCAAACCATGCCACCGGAGTCTCAAAATGACGTGCATCCGCTAACCCATTTGCTCCTCAAACACGACTCCACTCGTTATATATGAATAGTTGTTTCGTGAAAAGAAAAATAAAGGAAAGAGATTCCCATCCTTTTTAATAAAGCTTCTTTAAGAGAAGCGTTCCTCTCCTGTTCCTTCCCTCCCTTTCAAGGTTATGATCTAGAGTTCAAAAACGATTAGAAGCCTTAGCGGTATTATAAAATCCACATTCATCGACACCCTAACTTCCTAATATTTCACAGCTGCTTCCGGATGTTTCTTGGGCGGCTTCATTAATGACTATGCCGAGACCACAAGGCGAACAGAGAGACATAATACGTAGGCGCACAGGTATAGCTTTAATGCAACGCCGTTGGTAAACGTGAATATGTAAAAAATAAAGCATCACCGATTGGACCAAGGTCTGGAAGTTGAAAGTGAGCACCGTAAACTTCGAGAACATATCCACGTGATGGACCACACACGTCGACTGCGAGACGGATCCCTTGAGGTATAACGACTATTTCAGGCGGTTTCACTAACATCAGCCCGAACTCTGTTGTTAAATTCAGTTCGCCCTCTTGCGGCACTGAAAGCTCGTAGAGTAGGAAGAAAATCACGTAAGCAGAAATAATAAAAGAGTTAAAGTTCTAAAACGGTGTCAAATGAGGCCTACACATCGAGATATGTATCACCCTTCTCTATGGTGAAATTCGAAATGAACTCCACAAAACACTGTTTCCGTGAGAGATTAAGGAACATCACTTCGTTCCTGGATAATAATCACAGTGAATACTAATCAATAAAATGCAGAGCTTTCCTGAAAAGTTTTCATGCTTTTCGAGTAAGATTCATTTAAGTAAGGGGATTATTCCTTAAATCCACGATTACTCTTTCTCGGATAATTCTTCATGAGCAAGGAAATAAATACTTCTCACCCGCCGTACATCCAATCACGAATATTTGAACAACTTCCTGCCGTAATCTGCGACATCTTACATATACAGTGAGGAAAATATATATATTCGAGAGACTGCACGACGTATGACATTTGAAAACGTCTGAATTTTTCTATATCCGATATTAATGGTCCCCTTGCATGCACAATTAGAGGCTGTTTTTCTTTAATGTTCAAAAGTCCCCCTACCAATGAGCCAATCTCCATCGGCGTTGTAAATGCAACGGTCTTTCATCGATGCGTTACACACATATTGATGTATGGCAAGACCATTTCTCGATACTACGTCACCTCCACCGCAGAATGTGTACAAACCCTACAAACTATTTCTAGTCCATTCATCAAGATGCCAACAACTAGAGCGTCCACAGAAATGAAGAAGAAGATTTAATTTTAAGGATAATACCGAGGAAAATTCGAAAAAATAAATAATTCCTAACCGATAATCTTGTAACAGAAGCAAAAGAACTTGTTTTGACATTTCATTTCGAAGCTGAAAATTGAAGGTTAATTTAAATCACCCTGTGCTGCATTGCTGAACTACGTCATAGGCCCAGCTCCGGGTAGACAATTTCCCTAACTCCTTTAATTCGTTTCTTCCAAAGAGAAATTCCGCACAACCCATTGATCCGAGCATTCCCACATACCCTTCAGTCTGATAAAGGACGATGCGGATGTATTAACCTCACCTTCAACTTTTCCGGCCAACAAAATACACTGCATCTGAATTAGCGCTTAACATGAGAAATAGGACTTACGTCAACGAAATCAACTGTCTGCCCCTTGTCCGGCATCGGAAGAGGGTACCATCTGATTTGAGTTGGTTCGGCGAGGCATGTCGAAAAGTCATTTGTGAAGTGTTCTTTAGCAAGTTTTTTGAAGGGCTTATGCTGCACTGATGGTCGAATACGGTACAGCCAGCTTACAGTTAAAAAAGAAAAACTGCACATTACCGAATAAGTAAATTAACAATACAAGCAGCTGAAAAAAGTATTCAGATTAAACGGTAAATCTATGAGCTATGCTAAATAAGCTTGGAAAATACAACTGTTGCATGACGAAGTGACTGCCTCAAAAAGTCTGACCATGCGAAAACTTAATCTCCCAATCTCAGCTGTAAAATGCTATGGTTTGCATTAATTTCAGCACTGTGATCACGCTCTTCAGCCTATCGTCTTTGTTTGGCTCAAAAAAGATCCATTTCCTGCACACTTGAGTACCATGAAAACCCACATATGTTGCTTCAAGACAAGGATAAACTCTACTTTAAGGCAAGGATAAACTTTGATGAGATCGGATTTGAAAGGACAACTAAAATCTCGCAACTATCTTTTTCTCTGCGAAATCTCGTCGCTGTATGCCAGAACCGCTGAGCCTTCTATATCATATGACTGATTGCGTATGATCGCCGCTTTTCTCCCCTCTGGCTTCAGCGGACCAGATTCCAGCAATAACCACTTTCAGCCTCAAGCACAGGTGAACTTTCCTGCACCGGAACTAGAAGTGCGACTAAAACACAGCTTTACCTTCGTTTGTTGCTCAACCTAGGTGCCGTAAAAGATGTGCCGTTGAGCTGTTCAGCATAAAGACCATAAGGGCATATCTGAGGGTTGTTCTGATCCTTCGGCAACGCATTCGGACATCGTTCGTCCTCTGAGGAGAATTCGTTGCCAAATCCGCACTGGTATTTCAACTGAAATACTTGTAATTCTGAAAGCTCAATACTTCTGCACTACTTAAATTCTCACTGCAATCACAACTGCGACTATTTTTCGTTATTTCATATTATCTAGTGTCTTCATAAATCTGATCCGAAAATCGGTAAAAATTAAAATACACTCCACTCTAGGAAATGAAATTTCAGATGTAATTGAAGACTTACCTTCATTGTGATGGAATTCTTACACGTCTAATATTTTGTAATTTAAAAATTAACCTTTATTGCGCGTTACGCAACAATATGCATATACTCGAGGAAATTTTTTCATCATCCACTTAAGGATGACGTTCATCTATGTATAGTTGACGAGATTCTTGGATTCAACTAGCACTGGAACTCAATTCTGGATTCAATTCTGGATTCAATTCTTGGATTCACTTGCATCGTTGATGAACTTGGATGAAAATTCGTTACTTTATTAAAGCAAAATTTTTAAATAAGGTTTAATTCATTGTTGATATCAATATTCAATATTTCAGAAATCTATTCACTCGCACAAAATGCAATTTATCTATTATTATTCTGCAGGAAATATCAAAGTCGACGATTCATGAGAATAAGGAAACTGCAAGTATTTTGTGATTAAAAGCCTTATCAAACTATAATTCACCTTCGAAAGAACAATGAAATATCAAAATTCTTTTTATAGAAATTAGAATGATCGGAAACTACGAGGAATCTGTAAATGCCATTAAATTTCGGCTGGCTAAAGAAATATGAGTATGAAACATTTTGTAGAGGTTTCTTTTCGAGCAGAATATAGCAACACTACTCGGCACAGCGGCTTTTTGTACAAATTTTTATGAACCCGCTAACTGTTCAACTACTCATTTATTTAGTAGCGAATCGAATCAAATTGCCTGCTAATTTCTTGAATTTGACAACTATTCTGACCATTTTGCAATACTCCAAATAGCCTAGTACTGACGCGGTTCCTATTGTTTGCACAATTTCACTCGACCAACAGTCATTGCGACTACAAAGATGTACGCGAAACCTTCACTACCTTTTCCCTTATGTGAAAGGGCTTTCAGCAAATGTTTCGTCTCGAATTCTACGCTGCCCTTCTAATATACTCAAAGCGAAATGAACCCTTTGCAAGAAAACACTCGAGCGATTCATCATTTCATCGCGATTAGTTACCATAAAGTGATCGGTATTTCTTCAAGAAAGCACTGCTACGCTTCTGCAACAACAAATACAATAAACACGTTATGATGAGTGGCATCACTAGCAATCGTTTCATTGCGCCTAACAGATATGGTTACGACCTAAGGCACTTGGCCATTTACTCACCAATGCTGTCTATTATAACTGATTGCGCCACGGATGTACTATGCAGTCTGCCTGTGGAAGTGCTCCCTTACGTTTTACTCACACAATAAAATCCGATATCGTTACTGAGCTACTGTTAAACACGAGGTAAGCACGTGCAACGATTAGCCTTGTTTTTATATTCTCCAGAGCATATCCGGATCGAGGATAATATGCGGCGGCTAGCGAATAAATTGAAATACGAGTATGTCATCTATTTTTTCCAATGCACAACATAAAGTGATGGTGATGGGCAAAGAAACCGACTTTTCCATTACGTTAATGCAGCCAATGCCTGCGATATCCGGTTGATTGGGAATTTCTCCACAGCACTTCCTTGCAAAGAACGAATACGCGCCGAAAACTATGTGCTCCAATACTGCATCAATCAACACTTTCAGCTTATAAGTGCTAAAAATAACAACTAAAACTTTGGTTTTTCGGAGTTTTGGAGGATATATGGAACTACTAATTCCCTAAACACTAAACAAATACATAGATTACTGCAATTTGCAAATACTTCGATGTAGAGGGTAGATGATTTATGTGTTATCGTTGCTTGAAATTTTCTCGCTTCCTCTGGCAACGATTTCGTTTCTATGATGAATTATTCAGAAATATCAAAAGTTGAAAGCCCCACGAATTACGCACCGTTGGCGACCTATCTGGCAAATATCAGGGCCAGGAATTCTTCGTAGGAGGACATATCGCTGATAATCGGATAGTACTTCTTTATCAACAATCCTTCGGAAGCATAAACCTGGTGGTATATCTTCCCCAGCGTATCGCTGCTTTTTGTCCGGTCTCTAATCCCACCCCACTTCACTCATGATCCGAGGGGGGTTTTCGGCAGATATTTCTGCTGCTTTCTTCCCTCTCCTCGGGATCGAGGGGTGATTCCAAAATATCGAACTGATGAAATGTCCCTATCGTCAAATGGTGTCTGGCTAAACGAGATTTCACAATGTAGGTAAAATGATAATAACGCTATGATGGCAAATGCAAACCTTCGATAAGGAAGAACTGTTGCTAGGCGAATTTTGGCCACTAGCGCCATGAAAACCGCTTTATTGCTTGGAATGTCTTCTCTGTGAGCCTGTTCTCAAGTGAGCGGAAAATCTTATAAGCATTTAAAGTAAAGATATTTTTCAAAATTACTAGAATTCATTGAATATATTATTATGCTCGGTCATCTTTCAAAGATTTTATCCAATTGGGGAAGCATAAATGTTAACACAGTTGCAGTAGTACTTCGGAATGGAGATCCATCAAAAGTAATGCGTGTAAACGATAGTAACGGATTTGATTGCCTTCAGTTGGGCTCCAAAAACGCGTTCAACGCCTGTAACGTGTAGCCTTAGGTTAATCGGATAAAGGAGCGAGCGATAACTTCGTTGGAAGTTATTGACGATGTGGCTTTCTTGTTGCAATTACATTATTATAATATTTCGACTAATGTGGTAGCAGTCGGCTTAGTCAGTTGAATGCTGGCTGTGCAAATTAGTTATTCGTGGACAAATAAAAATACCTACACACATTGGCAATCGTCAAGATATTCCAGTAGCACAAAAAGTTGGGAAACTTCCAATAGCAAAAACTTATATTTCCCAAAAATATTTCAGATACGTCGAAAAACAGTTCATAGCGACAACAAGCAAACGTCGACAATGTTTTCGCTCTCATATGGTCCATCGGGTATCTTTCGTCAAAGTTCTACGCCGAAACAAAACTATTCCAACCGACGGAGTTCGCCATTTATGGAAAGCACGGCACGAGCGCACAGAGAACAAGTGGAGTGAACGAGCTTTCCGAGATAACCAATACCAAGTTGTTGCAACCAACAGCAAGAAACTACTCGCAAATGAAGGGAAAGTCGAACCTGCTGGAAACGGTTATAGGACATGGCGGGGTACGACCGAACGAACTCTCAACACTACGGGCAATTTCATCGAGAGATACTTATAAACACCTCTAACTGAACGATGATAGATGGAGATAAGACAGCAATGCACCCGTTCCACCGAACGAAACGTGTTTTGCGCACTGGCACTGCATAACGTTGTCTCGATCTTAATGCACCAATAATAAATACTGTGGAGTAAAGCAAAGAAGGCAAAGCCTAGTAAGTCCACATATCCGGAAAAAATCGTTGTCTAAACTTGGTGATGAGTTTCAAGCATCCACTCGGAATTTGTAACCTCAACCTTGTGGGCATCTCGTTGCATAGATTTCGTTCACCCACTTGGACCAATGGGAAGGCGTGAGCGTTTGAGAACTTCGATCAACACTCATCGCTCGTATTCATCCACGGAAACAATTTAATTCTTTATTGAGGGTTTCTTAAAAATTCTGTTTTTAATCACTTTCGAAACTCATCGGTATCACAAGTTGATAAAGATCGTACAGAGGGTGTGAAAGGCGAAACTACCAGCGAACGATTAAGAAGAATACGTACGATTTATAGATCTAAAGATCATACGTATTTTTTTGATCTTTCGCCAATGAGTCGTAGAGTCGTAAAATTACTTGCACCGTCACTGGCTTAAGCTTAGGATATCAGAGGATTTTTTGGTGAGACGAAATGATGGAATTGCCTAAGCATGATCAGTGTCAAGAGGAATGGAGTTCCAAATTCTAAGTAAATGAAACCACGCTAGTTGTCACTTATTACCGATTTCGCTTCAGCGTCAAAAAGGTGCTCTTCCCACTTCACACTTAGAGTTCAGTGAATTATGAGAATCATTCGAATCAAAAAAAACTTCCTTGAGTGAGCACCAAACTAACTCTGCTTGTAACCACCAAATTCAGGAACAAATCGCTTCGAAATCGGCGGATATCCTTCGCGATGAACTATTTTCCTCCAGTGCCTTCATTCGAAATTACTTTGAAAGTACTCTTTCGGTGAAGAAGAACGAGCGGAGTGAATTATGGAATTGATGCCTCCGCTTCTTCTCATTTCTTTAAATTCTGAAAAATGTTACCAGCAATGTGTTCGATTTATTCAGTAGAGAACGCTTCCACTAAAGTAATCACAAATTCATCTGCTTCAAACATTGTTTGAATGATCACATCGATTCGGCTACCACTACTTTACTCTCTGACGATACAGATCACATTATTGGACAATAGTGCTTGAGACAATTTTGACTGTATAACGCCATATCGAACACCTCAGATGGTTGTATGGCACTGTTCACGAACGGTGTTGCTTCTGTGTTGCATTAACAAACGGTGACAAATCTTTTATGAGGGCATTTTTCTATCTTTTTTTATTCCGGGATCTATGTAGTCGCCACTTATGTATATTTAAATTCCTCATTACCTTATGATATTCCGTTGAATTTTCCTTTCTACCATACCTTCTTAAATGAAGACTGAGCAGTGATATTATTATATTTATTCATTTATTTCAGGGCCTGAAGGGATTTATACTAATCATTTCCTCTTGCTACAGAATAAAATGACTTAGCTGCATTGATGATATTTTGAAGAGTTCACTGCTGAGGCGTGTGATGTGGTGGACGCTATGAGCGAATATGAAGACTGACATCGAGCAAGAATGTCATAAGTTTTCAACTATGGCTAGAGTAGTTTTGCATTCATGATCATAATAGCCAACCAGAACTAGGTGGAAGATGTCCACTCAAAAAATAGGCCGGGTATCTTTGAGAAATCCTCAAAAATTGAATGATATCCGCTTCGGTAGCAGCTTGATCCTCGAAGAATTCTCAACCATATATCTCTATAGAGTCATTTGTTAACGTCAATTCTGGACTGCATCTCTCGCTGAATTGGGATTATTAGGATCAGATCAGATTTTACAATGGATTAGTGGTGAAAATTTATTATCAATAAAATAAAAGCTTATGCCTATGAACGTTCCCTAATAAATTCTTAACAGCAAGCAAAACAAATGCTACTGGAGGCGAAATTTCATCAGATTATGTCAGTGAAAAGCGAAGGTTTTTAGTTTCGAGAATTAAGAACAAAGCTAGGATCCTAAAGTGATAAAAAGACAACCTGAGTTCCAATATTCACATTTCATACAATCCGGTCGATCATCTAAGATGAAAGGCGAGTTCTCTCCTAGTCATCCTCTTTCCTGCTGCCGTCCCTATCGGCCTTCGACCCTTCCCTTCAGAATCAACGCTAATGGTTGTGGCGTCCGTGTCGTTTAAGGCAACAATTTATCGGCACCACGTTCCCTGTATGAATCGTTCGATCGCTTCAACAGCAAAGTGTTTCTCTGAAAATAAATAAATTCACGGATATATTCTCGATCCTAACTGAATACGAGTTAAAACTATCACCAATAAAATGTATTTTTTCGTGTTTTCCCTCTTATTCTGGCAAAGCCGGCAACTCCTGTCTGTCTCTACACAGGCTCTCTTATAAAGCATGCGCCGTCTTTCATCGTCAGTTCTGGCGAGTACTGAAACCATGCTTACAATATTTTATACGTTCATGCGTCGTTCTTCGAGTGCAGCCGAAATTCAGAACCATCATCAGCACCCATTTTACCACACTTCCATTTATGTTGCTTTTCCATCTCTTTTAGAGGCTCCTCGAATAGACGCCAATATCGGAAAGATGCAAATACTACGAATTCCCCGTGTTGGCATAGACCCCCTAAGTCAAAAATATCAACCCCTCGAAATGGCGCATACTAAACCTCCTCCCTGATATAATGACTCGGTGAAGAAGGAAAAATGCCAACGAAGCTTAATCTTAAGAGCATATATTAAGCAGAAAATGTAGATTTGTGCACCAGCAATCTCTTGAAATATACGCTTTCTCTCATCTTTACTTTCCTTCGTGGCGTACGTGAATTGCGACTGCCATAAACGGCATAATTCTCTCGTCGCTATAAACACCGCCGAATCCACTTTGAAACATTGCGAACGCTTTGGGCGTCCGGCGATTATTAATCAGAACTACGTTATTGCGTTAAAATGTTAAAGATGTGTCCCTCATAAATAGAAGTCACAACCTCAAATTGGCAGCTGTAATTATAATAACAATCAAAGAGATCACCACTGTTAGACTGGCTGAAAAATCTCCTATTCGAATCGGATATACGCTTAAGAATGCTCTTCGTGTAGAAAAAAAAACTAACTGCGTCAGACTTGAGGCTGTGGCCACGATATTCCTACCGTTTACATCGATATGGTAAATGGTACAGATAATGTTTCAGATCTCTTTCGTCATAAAAAGTAGCCAATGTTCACCACAGTCGGTGCAAACTGCCGCTGTCACGTCAACTCTCTCAACCGGAAACGCCGCGTGATCGGGTACTCATTACGGCGCAAATTTTTACAACCGGTATGCATAGACAGTCGTTAAGCTTCATAATGATAGAATGAACTTAAACGAACGGTTAGGTTAACCGAACTTGTTTTATGTCCGAATCAAGCAGATTCCCCAATTAACTGTTAAGATTAGAATGCAGTGGGAGGTGAAAAGGTTGTATCTAAAGACTGATTTTTCGATGTGGCATAGAAAATTCTCCACGAATAATTTCAAGCAACCTCTCAAAAGTTGGCGAAGAGCTAAGAAAATAAGCATGACCTTTTTTTCAACGATATGACGTTGAATATTTTGGGTGATCGAACGGGAAAGATGAGGATAATATTTCGGGAAAATCCCGAGAGAAAATATTCCGACGCTACGATGCATTTTGAAAAGTACCACTGTGGCATTAATTATTCGGCTATTTTGCGATATTCGAAACAAAACTTATGTGAATAATACATTGAAAGATGAGTGCAAATGTTCTATGTAGAGGCTAGATTCTTCAACTTAGGAACAAATCCTCAAAGCGGTTTGTACCGAAGGATTCGGAGGAAAAATTTCAGGACATCTTCCCAAGCGGAAATTCCACGTATGCGTTGAATTTCAGATACACTCAGCAATAGCGGACGTCTAGCTGAGTATCCGCAGAGACTTCGTATAGAATGAATTGAAAGATAAGGCATTTAGAGGGCTAAAAGAAATTGCCGAGAACTCAAAAAGTGTTTGGATTTGAAATAAAAATTCACGAAGTCCATGAGCTTTACCACTGACTTGTTCAGCGTCAACGGGTTCTTTAAATCTCGACACGAATGCTTGCGCATGGGGGAAAGCATTCAGGATATCGCCATCGAGTAAAGGAGTCAGTTTTGATCTTCTAAAAACTCGGAGCAGGTTGGTTCCTGTTTGTGGGTAATGGCCGAGATGGGATAGGAGGTGATCGTCGCTTTTGCGACATCTTTCCGACTTGTATTTCGAGTTAAGATTGCGAAGTAATTATCGCCTGTTTGAAGATTCTCCTCGGAAATTCGATAGATTGCTGCCATTCCAGTTCCTCCTATCTATCAATTCTCCATTGCGCGTCAGGATCTTCCTGAGTATTTTTGATTATATGAAGATGAAACCGTTCAACTTCTACTGCAGGATGGGGTTGTGTATCAGTAGGCGAGATTGCTTTGTTATGTCCTCGAGGCTAGTACGGGTGTATATGAGCGAAATAACGCACTGAAAGGCATTGTGGGTTTCTTGAGCTGCACTATTCATGCACTGTTGTTCTCATCCATTCGTACACCTCATATATCTTTTAGGCGCATAAGCTTACTCTCATATTGTCTTTTCGAAATTCAAGTAGCGGAAGTGGTTATGTGATGCATTCACAAAATGTAAAGCGTCGAGAAGCGATGAAGCTGAAGCCGAGGAGAGATGGGGTATTGGAGAAGTGGGGAACATGTGACTGGACCAAAGAGGTCCATATGTGAGGGAAATGTCTTCGAATCTTACCGACTGTAATTTTCAAGCGTATTATTTGCTATTTTCAGTTGTCTTCATCATCAATGCCTAGTCTTCTAATGGCTTCTAAGGCCTCTTCGCCAGATTTCATGAGACCTCTCAAGAGGTGAGCAACTTTGATTATTCTCCGAAACGATTATGAAGCATTCTCATTTTCTACTATGAGGTAGATGACTTGGCCTTAAATAGTGCCACAAGCTTCAAGGAAAGAGCGTTTTCACTTGTCGGATTTGCATCAAGTGCTGGTCTTTTGCAATGTCTTGACAGATTAAAGAGATCGTATGATATAGATGCAATTCTATGCCTATATGTGCAATAGAATGGGCAGATATTTAATTCGAAGCTATACCCCTTGTATACATCTTTATATATGTAAATATCTTACATTGCCAAATATGCTACAATAAAATGCTTCGTCAACAAGATTTTTTGATTATTTGATGGAAGGAGGGCGGATAACCTATTATGTGTTTTCCCTATTAGAATTTTAGAAGAAAGTTGAATTGTACGGAGCTTTATTGATGGTTCACTCGACGTAATTGCCGTCTATGAGTGAAACAAGCATGGGGAATTAGTGATCTTGGAGATCGTGATGTTTATTCGAATATCTAAGCTCGCCGGATTGATTTGATAGCGAAAGAGATACATTCATCATTTTGCGGTGTACCTCTCTTGATCGACTCTCCGGTTGTTTTCACATGCCGTAGACTTTTTTCCGTAGACGGTTTCCATATTTCTTTCTCTCTCCTCAAATAGTGATGAATAGAATTTGCTCGAAATTCGCCATCATCTTCTGGTGTCTTGTGAGGAATTGGGTAATGTTGTACTTCTATCAGTTCCAGAGGTTTTATTTTCGTGAAAGATAGGGGAAGGGAGGTGGGAACGGGAAGATTCCTGGTGGGCGAGAGATCAGATTCAAAGTTGTTTGGTAGGAACGCAATAGTTAATTGATATCACAGCATTTTCTTCACTCTAAATGCCACTGTTATATGGGAATTAATTCGCTTACGCACTTTGTCGCACCAAATAAACCTGCACTCATTTCGAAGTGGAATGTGGAATACGTTATGGGTAATGGCAAACACTCGTCAGTGAGATGTGACTAATGTTTATTTGAATTATTTTTTGGTTTATAAGATTCCTATCGAAGAAAAGGATCCTATCGTGAGACATTTTATCCTGACATTCCTGGGTGTCCTATCCTGATATTCCTGAGAATCCTATCCTGACATTTCTGAGAATCTTATCCTGACATTCCTGAGAGTCCTATCCTGACATTCAAATGTTTTGTGATTTTAACTCGCTAGAGAACGTCTTCGAGTTTGTTCTTCTTCTCCATCCTTCATGAGGATTTAATTCCAGAACTTCATTGTTACAACAGTGGGAAATAATCGCAACGTTCCAATCGTTTTTTTTTTTCGAAGCAGTTGCATACGCCCGTAGATAGAGTTTTATTTAGCACGGTATCGCTTCCATCCACCGTATTGGTGTATCCGACAGTCGACGAGCAGGCGTTGGATCGTGCACGTGAGGTTTTCACATGCAATAGGAACAAGGTGATTTCTTGCGTATTCGTTGAACTATTTCCATATAGTTAATTCGTATAGAGGAGTCTATTTCTTTTCCTATGGATAGAGATCCATTTTGATTTCTCATTACATTCATCGATATTGGTTCTTCTTTTAAAAATCTCATAGTCGTTGGCGTTGAATTATTTCGCGTTTTCGCGTTGTTCATTTAGATCGCCTATTCGCAAATGAAGCAACTTTGTCAAGCGGTGGGACTTCCGCTCTATTGGAAACGCTCCGTATTCAACAACTGCTTTATTGGTGATAACAGCGAGCCGGTGTTTATCGTTTATTCCGCATTTGAAGGCTTCTGGAAAAGGTGAAACTTTGAGTATTATCTTTCAAATAGCGTCAGTTTAGTCGTCTATGAAGTAGTACGTCGACAGGTATATTCTCTCTTACGAGGATTATGGAGTTTTTGATAGCTGATTATTTTTTATGAAGATTTATTAGATCTTATCGCTGAGTGAAATTTCCGATCACTCATTAGCAGAGTCTAGAAGGCCCTTTCATTAAAGTGGCTTTAAAGTATGGACGGCAGATTTTTCTGAAATATGCTCTGTTTCGGGAATTTTACGTAGACAGTGATCTTCGTTAATTATGGGGATGTTGTTTGGAATGCGATTGCTCACATGGTTATTTTCATTAGTAGAATGATCTGCCACAACAATTCGTTCATAGATCGCAGATTTATGCGCAACATATAAGGCACATACAATCGTGCATATCGCCATTGAAACGACGCCAGTAGCGATTAGGTGATGCGCTTACAAAAGGATCGTGCTGCCTTATGAGGACAATATTGCAGCCTAATTAATGATGGAATTTAAGAATTGAGGAATGAATTCGACGAGGAAACTGAGGGGAAAAATAGAAAAAGGAGAGGAGGTGGAAGATGATTTCGGCGCTTGCTGAAGTTTACGACTTTTCGTCTTTTTTTTCCGGTCGCAGTATAATTTGTGTAAACAAATGCTAACTAAAGACATGAGATAAGAATATAAAAGTTAGTTTAAGACCTTTTTGTAAGTCATTTTTTAATATAATATCTATTTTCTTAGGATGTGCGAAGTAACCAACGATGAGGCAACTCGCTTCGTATTCACACTTACCAATGGCAAACGTTCATATCTCGCGTTTAATGATTTCACTGCAATTCTGACCGATATCGTGGAGACACATCCGCTATTCGGATTTCTCAGGGCTGCTAGCGCTGAAATCCGTAATGCCTATGTTGAAACTGTGAGAAATTTTGTTGGATTGATTATAGTTACTTCCATTTCGTTGTGCCTATTCACTGGTCAATGAGACGCTTTAAAATTATGCATACGTACTTCCTCTTTGCCAGTTCTCAATAGCTTGATAAACTCATAAGACCAATCGTTACTTAGAGATTCTGCGGTTTATCCTGTTTGTTTCCTTTGTCAGTCTTCTTTGCATTTCATCTCTGCTATAAAATAACTAATGAGGTTATTCATTCAACTTATTGGCAATCGGTTGTCTAGATAAACAGTTATAGGACGTTATAAGCAAATTAGCGCTCGGAAAGAATGTCTCGGAGCATAGATCTGAGCCTGAGACTTTATACGACCGATGTCTTCTTGAGATTCCCCGTCTTTCAGGTTCTGAATGGCAATTTTTATTACAGATAACATGCCGTATCTTCTGGGAACTCGTTCGCTCATACTCAGGCCATATAACACCGGATGATTTGCGTCATTCTTTATTCCTTGAGGTTTGTGATACACAGTGAATTCCTATTTTTAGATGTGAGTTTTCAGCGCAGATTCTTTCCTCCGATTGTCGTTGTTTTGTGTTATATTCTGTTATTTGCTGTTATATATCATTCGTGTTGGTTCATACTGGTTCAGGATATCGTCCTCGTTCATCTCTTATGCCTAATCAATTTATTTTTCTGTGCTATGTCAGATTGCATTACGTGATCACTGAATAAGTTAGTGTTAGCTGACTGGCGTTTTCATTTTCAGATAGGTACAACGCAATATGAAGCGTGTTCGTATGATGTGGTGTCGTGTAAGATGTTAGGTGTGAAACGCATATGTAGACGGAATATGCAATCCGCAGTGTTATATATGCAGTTACTAGTGGACTGAGCTAAAGGCAAGCGAGTGGGCAGTAGTAATTTCACTTAGAGGCCACCAGGCCCGCCGTTCTTGAGATGAAGATGTCAAAGATGATTCTGACAACGAAATACGCTGCTTAAAATGGCCACCGATCAGAAATAGTACCGTTTAAGAACCAATCAGACGAGGTGTATATATCGTTTAATGCGGCAGCCTGAAATAATTGCTATCAGAAACAAGCAATCCGTCGTTATCCTCTCGCCGTTTCTAAGTTTTCAACAAATGGTTATTGTAGTCCGATCAACTTCAGTAATTTATGTCTGATTCGCCACATCCTACTGATTCTCTCGAAGATACTTTAGATGCTTCTCATTTGTCGGTTAAACGAATCGAAAATTTTATAGGTGGTGAAAGGCGAATGTGTCATTGCTAAAGTCAGCTAAATATTCTCATGAATAAAGCTGTCGGAGGATATCGAAAGTCTTTCCCATCCGGAAGAGTGAGTTGGAAAGATTGGCTTGTCTGGATATGCCCTTTTTTAACAGTAGCGCTTGTAGTCGGACTCGCATAAGCTGCGCAAATGCTGCCTTGAATAGACTTGAGACAGTACTTGCGTTTATTGTCCGAGTTTTGTTTAAGGTGGGTTGGCGCAACTTATGCGCCGCCTACGTTGGTTGAAACAGTTATAATCGCTGCGACAACAGCATGTCCATGTTCTTTATTTATTTCCTGTTATGTCGTGTGGTGTGGAAGTTAGTCGTGTGGAAGTTCGTGCCACGTGCTTGCCGTTCATTTATTTCTCATTTTTCTTTATCTTTCCGAGCTGTGCGTAACTCTCAACAATCTAAGTTCTTCCCATCCCGGGCTCTAATTGAGACTTAGGAAGTGGGAAAAACGAGCTCATACAATTCGAGATGACAGCATCGTCGATTGTCATCACACTCATGGGCTAGTGAGATTGCATTCATTTAGCGCATATGCAGCCGCCACATGTATTATCGCCAATATTTCAGATGTTACGTAACTTGGAATGTGCGTGTAGTGTGGACAACGATTTCGGTTACTTCAATTATGAACATTTCTTTATCACTTACCAATGTTTTACAAAAGTCTCTTTGGGCACTCACTATGTGACACGTGAACAACTTTCCAATCATGCTGATGGAGGTGCGTTCAATAGAATATTACACCATATGAGCAGTGAAAAGGAAGGGAAAAATCGCCAGTATGTAATTTGCCACATAGGTATATTGACTTGTTGGGAAATTAGTTCTTTGCTGGAATTTATAGATTTTAACGTTTTAATTAATAACTTTGAAGTTTAGTCGAGAAATTCAACTCTTTTTACGCTAGCACGCAAATACCTACTTACCCATTTCATTTGCATAAATTTTTTTCTCGTTCATCCAGAGGATATATTAATTGTGCTTGAAAGTATTTCGTGTTCATAGTTTAAGTGGATTTCACTCTATGAAATAATCGTTGTCCGCTCACTATTGAAATAATTAATTTCTTCTCTTTTCCCGTCTTCAGATGATAATAGTTGTGAAATAAATCGGATGTTATTGTTTAGTCGAAGAATATTTGCTATTTTCTTCAATCGACGAGAGAATTTTGTTCTGCGTATTGGCAGTTATCAGTTTTAAATGATATATATGAAACCGATTTGTATGTAGCTATTAGTGCCGTTGATTGCAATAAATAATCTCTATTAAGGATTAACGGAGATTGTTTTATCGCGAATCTTCGCAAAAGAATTGCAACAATCAGCTAAGCCGACGGACAAAACATTTGTTGAGGGAAAGTTGTGCTATGCCGACTATGTTTACTTTCTCCTCGCTGAGATCTATAAATCACACCCAGCCGGGTTTGTTTTGTTTTTCGTTTTAGAGGAAGGAGGGAAGGGGAGGAAGTTGTGACATAGAAAGTTTCGACCTTTAGAAAGTGGCAAAATTGAAATCCGTTCAAATGAATTTTTTAAACTCATCCTTGCCGAACGTGAATCATATTTTGTTACATATATGATATGTGTTGATTTGTTTATTTGTGTGGCAAATTAAGAATGAGATTATAATAACGAAGCTTCTCGAGTATAGTGAGTGGGGGTCATTTTTGCCGATTTTGAAGGAATCCGTTAAGTTCTAAACGATTATCAAACCCTAAAGTGTAGCAAGAAAACTTATTGAATGATTAGTGAAGTTGTATGTTATCGTTGAACAATGAACGGTTCCATTCGGTCGAATTATGAACGTAATATTTCGCATTTTTTTGCATTATTTGTGGGACAATTGAGTTATGCGATGTGCGTAGTTTCCTAAGAGCAAATTATGCGAGTTTTTTTTTAAATGTCAGAGCCGATGAATTATTCGATAGCAGCCAATTTTATCTTTCGTCATTATACGATTCAAATGTGCGTTAAGATAGTGGTGCTTTTTCTTTCATATATTTATTTATATGTTACAGTTGATTATTTATGAAGCCGATCCGATCGATGTTTAGAGGTTGTTATAAGCCGATAGTGAATTCTTTTTCAATATAGAGAGATTTGTGGGGGGACGAATAGGAAGTTTTCCATCTCAGAGTTGCGCTTTTCAATCTGTAGCTAAAGTCCCAGAGGAACTTTCTGATTCTAAAGCTGATGAGCTTAGATTTGCGAGTGTATGCTCTATCCATTCACGGTTTCATTTCATCAACCTTTCTTGCTCCTTTTTTCACATCGTTTTTTTTTTTTTTTTTTTTGAAGGGGAAGGGGCTGATTGCGACAGCTGCTCTTGATCCACCCACTTTATTTCTAACGGATAAGATGGGGAGGGAGAGGATGTGGTACAGATTTTTAGTTGTTTTTGGTATGAGAAGTGGCAGAGCAGGCAAATAACCGAAATTGCTGTGTTTTATGAGCAAATCATTCGTTGAGGAAAATATAGGGAAGGGGAGGGTGCTATAGGGAAAGAAGGGTCCTATTTCAGTTACATCATCCGACGGTTAAATACGTTTCCTGAATGAGATGATTGTTTAGTGCAAAGTACTGGTTTCGCGTGATGGATCTCGATGGTGATGGACGCATATCGAAGAGCGAGATGAAAGAGTTTTACAAAGAAATTCGCCTCAATTTACTTGCTGTGCAGGCACATCCGCTGCAATTCGATAATCTCATGGGCATGGTAATTATGAAGCATGTGAATTTACTTTAATATGTGGGGACCTGGGAAAGGTGAAATGCATTGTGGTAGGTAGGTAGGTATTTCTGTGAGGCATCGAGATGGTGGTCCAGCTAAATGACTCCAGTATTTCTGCCTCTAGTTTGTTGCTGAGAATTGAGTTGTGCTATTTTAAGAGCAGCTTACCGTGATTTCAAAGGTGCTAAGGTTAGTGGGATGATTAGTTGCTTATAGATGATTCAAGTCAAGATGTTCATGAAGGCTTCGTTAGAAACATTTTACTTGCGATCTTCTATGAGCAATGATTAATTTCTTCTTTTTGAGGATACGAATACCTAAAGACGTACGAGGAAAATGATTTCGTAGTCAAAAAACAGATACGAAACAAGCAACCGCAGCATCTCTGCAAAGAGAGTGGATAATTGAAGAGGGATATCTGATTTCATCAAGAGTTTCCGTTTCATTCCATGATCGCAGCGAGAGTAAAAATTATCGGAAGTATTGCTCGTATATGAATAGCATTGAAGAGATTTCATTAGTAGCAGCAATATTACAGGTGTGGGATCTAGTGCGTCCAGCCTCATCGGAATTCATTACGCTCCATGAGATCAAGAAATCGCGAGCGATCACATTCTTCTTCAATATTTTTATCAATTGGTCGAAATACGTCTCACATTTAGTCCCTAGATGCGATGGAAGAAGTGTTCGTTTGCCGATGTATAATTTGTCTTTGAAGGGTCTAGCATTACGTCAAATGAACTGCTATACTTCTCATAAGTGACACTCATCTGAGCGAATTTTTTTGCACATCTACTCTCTTAATGCGTATATTGTAATTTTACGAAGTCCACTTGTTTATCTTTCCGCCAATTTAAAGATATTAGCTGAGAAAGTAATAAGATGAAACTTGAAGGATGTAATTTGCGGATGGATTCTTTCGGTTAAATTTCAAGTTTCCCATTGAAAAGATTATCGAGAGTGATCGGTAGAGTGAGAAAAGAACGCTGAACGGCGTAATGCTTTATTTCACGTTTACTGTTTTGCGGAAACGATGAAATTCTCAAGCGGGATTATGAAAGCAGATATCATAGTACTGTCCCCACTTCTTCAGTGATCTTCTTTTAAATCGGATAGGACAAGATTCAACAAAAGAGAAAGGCAGAGGGCATTTTAAGAGAGCGAGCAATAATTCTCTCTCACATTTGTGTAGAAATTAAGTGACTAGAAAGGAGCCACCGACCTGTTTTGGTTGATTCAGGTTGGTCTTTAATTATATCTTAATTATTGGTCTTTAATTAATTACGAGATTTAATAATACGAAGCGTTTCGCAGTGTTGCATGTCGACGTTGATCTAAGTAGAACAGTCTATATATCAGATTCTAGTGAATGAAAACGTAATTGAATGGAGTATCATTTTGACTTACAAACCTAGGCTCTTTTCTTAAATTTAGGCCTTCCTGAATGTTTTATTTCCAATAAATGCTACTGTTATTGTAGTTATATATAGAATATTCGAGTACTCACCTGGCAGCTAGTTGCTACCGTTAGCAACTGTTGAATTAGGGAAAAGTGGGATAGCAAGACGAGCTGATCTTTTAGAGTTGGCTTACGCTGTACTTTTTACGTCCATGTTGAAGAGGCTCAAATTGAAACTATTTGACTAATGTTTTTGGGTGGCAAAGGAAGATTTGTAAGAGCCCCTCACTTCAGGTGTCTGAGAATCTCGAGGGATGAGAATTAGGAAATCTCACGAATAAAAGATATCACTGTGGAAGTTAGAGTCAGTATAAATTCAAGGAAGCTTTTGTAATTTTCCTATTGCCATTGGATCACTTTGGGTTTCCTCCTCACAAATGCACAAATACCATCTTTTTTGGCAGTGCACCGTTTCATGTGAAAGTGCATTTAACTTCTAAAGACTTTCATCCATAATCTAATATATTCGCTTCATCATGTTCATATACGCTTTGTCTATGAAGAATTAGTTGATCGGTAAGCAATTGAATGCAATGGAGATAAAATTTTAGATGATGGAGACCGGTTTGACCGATTGGGATCGCTTCTGTAGAGAACAGCATGCAATGTACAGAGCGATAGAGACATCGGCTGATGAAGATAGCGATGACCACCACAAGCAGAATGAGGACGAATTCGACGTTCGAGGCCCGTTTTTCTGTAACTTAAGGTCAGTAACTAGTAGAATGGTCAGTTAGTCATTGATTAAATAACATTACTGGATGATAAGAAGCTAGGTAATGCCAACGTGAGCATCTTCAATGAAACGCTGCCGGTAGGGTGGTCTGACTGTCCTCCTCCGTTCTCATTCCAACTGAAATTATCGTATCAGATCTAGGACAGTGAAATTTTCGAGCATTTTAGTTGAACTATTTAGACTTTAATAGTTTTTGGCTTTTGCTTTTCTTTCATCAGATTGCACTCATACTTGAAGCATTTCATTGTCGAAATTCACAAACTGTGCTTCCCTTCCTATGTTATTTTTTCGGATGGGTAGATTTGTTGCCCCCCACCTCCCATCCCCCTGATCTTAGTCCCTCTTTTCCACTCGGAAAGTTCTCGTCTGACATCCATGATCGTTAGAACATGTTCCAGGATGAGGATAGAATATCGCCTATTCTGTGCCACTGGGCAATAAGTCAGTAGAACAGCGGCTTGGTTTTTTTCGTTTTTAAACGTGGTTTTATCCCAGAGTATGATTTTTTTAAGCACTGGGTGTATATTATCCTAAAAATGTAGGTAACTGTGAGATTGGGGTGATGGTTATCGACAGACAGCAGAGATGCTATAGTAGCTTATTGTGGGAGGTTTTGTATTTTCATTGGTTTACAGATGTAGTCCACTTTACTGAAAATGCACTGAACGAGCGCAGCTGCTTGCAGATCCGTTGACGAGAAAAATGACGAGGATCGTTCTGAGTTGGACGTGCAGACGGCCGTGGAGGGCGACGGAGAGAGCTTTGGGGAGGAGCAAGAACGTATGTTAGAGCAATATGCAGAAAGCCTGCTCGATGAAGATGAAAACTTGGTCCTTGAGGATTGTGAGGATAAGATCACCAAAGGGGGCGGGAGGCAGATCATCAAAGGGATCGGACGTCGTATTTTCAAGAGAGATGAAAGGCGAATGACCCACAAAACATATCTCCGAGCAACATGAGAGCAAGTCCTCAAAAGAGAATCATACGCCAGACTTCAAATGAGTGAGGTTTTAGTTTGCGATTAGCGTTGGCGTCTGTTGTATGAGTTTTCAGTAGACCAGTGACATATAGGGGATCTTTTCGATCGGCAACGTCTAGACGGATCTTTTGTGGTCCTTTTTTCATGACCCTTCGTCTACTATTCTAGCCGTTCCATTTGCCCGTTTGTTTTAATATCTACTCTTACCTAACACGATTAGGAAGAGTGAGTGAGAATAGCTTGCTTTCGGCGACATGCTTCAATTTGGCCGCGTAATGTGTTCGAATACTTCAACTAAGAAGAGGGAATGGTAGTTTTCTTACCCGTTTTTCCTAAATTACTCACAGTTGAGCACATTATGAGCACCATAGTGGAGGTATTAATTTTATGTTTAACGATTGGCTTTGCATTTTGCTTTCAGTATTAAGACGGTCGCCGTCACGATTACTTTTCAATTGCTCACTTTTTGTGACATAGCGATTTATTGCGATATTATTTGCTGAAACGATAATATTCGATGTACTCGATCGAAATATATGTTATTAAGTTAGCACACATTTTATGACTGACTTATCGATGCGCTTCAAAGAGTGCAATTGATTTTGCTGATATGTTCAATGAGAATCTGATACAAAAGATTATAAAATCTGTTGCACTTTCAGTGCATTTTTTTGGCATTTATACGATTTCAGTCGAATATTAAAATAAAAATTTGAGAGGAATTTTCTCTTCGTTTACGGTTTGAATGCCTATTCGACGAGAATAAAAGCTAGCAAAAATGATAAATTTCTCACAAGCCGAACATCGAATCTCTTCAATAGGGAAACATTCTTCGATATTCCCATCTATCAGGAGCCCCCACCACATCACTGTCGACTGACTCTTGATAGGGAAATAAGTTGTCTGGAATGTCTAAAGTAAAGTAGTTGAGCATCACGGAAGGGAAGATGGGAGGTGGATCAGTTTTGGGACTGCAAAAGGTGGCAGAAGAACAACTTAGGGTTTAAGTTCGAAAATATTCTTCTTATTAGATTACCAGATCATATTTGTAGGAAACATGGAGATGGCATGATTCTGAAAGAATGGAAACCATTCTAGAAGATGGGGACGGTGCCGTTGACGATTTAGTGCCTCTTCCACACTAAGATGATGCTGTTTGCTCAAGAATCTGTTATGCCTTCTTTTAGATCGGTAGGACTTTTGAGGTTCGTTCTGCGTAGAAAAGGATATAAGTCTTGTCTAATCCGATCCCGACGAACTGAGCGCTCCTTTCTTCAGTTACTTTGCGAGGATCGTTAGGTTCTTGTGCAAAAAAAAGAGACATCGATACTAGGGACACAACAATCTGAATAACTTTCTGCTCGACAGATTAAGAAGAAGGGCAGGTGAAAGTTTCGAGTCTTAACACGGTCGCTTAAGATCCATACGTGAAACGCTTAACATTTAATAGCTCAGAGGTTAGCGTTGAAGTCCGGAGGAAAGGAGGGAGAGCTGCAGAATTCGAATTGAAAGTAGCGTTTATGCCCGGAAATGCAAAATCGCAGACTAATTTTTGATAGATATAATTTAGGGATGAATTCCTTCGATATGACCGTTTGTTGGTTGCCGATTATTGTGGGAAAACGAAATGCAATATTTCAATAAACTTTTCAGGTGAGACCCATATGATTAGGACTAAGTGAAACTTTCAACAATCATATATCAGCGGAAATAGTTTCATTAGGACGGGGGAAACTGTTTATTCAGAGAGAAGTTTAGACCTATAGGTAGCGCCTTTGGAATTTAAGAAAACGGAATATAAGACAGTACGGACGAATTTGTCTTAACGATGAAATATCCAACGTAGTGTTTTAGTTTCTAAATTGTCGAAATTACACAGTTATCGATCTAGTAACTGACAGATTCAGTTCAAGTAACAGATTTCACGAGAAGCCCAACGATGTTTAGAACCACATGGCGAAAGCGCCGGAACTTCTCGAGCTTTTGCGCCAGCGTCGACGATTTAAGCTGTTGCAAGAGTGTATCTCCGACCGTTCTTATTTCTACAAAGAGGTCGATATGCTCATTGACACCGAAATTCTTGGTCTATTTGCAACTCTTTAGCTAGTTAACATACGTTAAGAAGAGATTTCTGAGGGGCCTCCGTATCTTTTGCCATCTCTTCGCGGGTGGCAAATAAGGTTTTCCATCAGCAACTCACACGACCAAGAGAGAAGTTCGTAGAGTACAGCATATTTTAGCGCTAATTATTGCATTTAGTGTTTGAGATTAAATGCAATAACCGCAAATTTCGATTCTGATTAGATAATCCTCCGCGGGTAATATCGCAATAAATTTCGCCCATATGAAGACGGATTGAGAAGGACTAAAGATTTGGTGCTCACTTAAAAATATCGGCCCCGTTTGTTCTCGCTCTTCGACGCAACCCGTGCTTAGCACAAAGATCCACAGAAAACTATCCGTCTATCGGTTTCGCAATGTGTAGTTAGATCGATTGGCAATCAGATGGCTTCCTCAAAAGTTAAATAGGCAAATAAACGACGTTCAACTGCTCGGAGATGTGCTCAAAATTTGTTTACGAAAGCTTTATGAATCCATAGACGCTAGAAATCTTGGACTCATCTTAAAGAGACTCATTTTCGTCTAGTATCACCCACTATGAGGAATATTTTCAACAACTCTAGAATGACGATATTTGCTCATTCATACTTACATTTCACATAAAACGATATTGCTATTCAAGTTGGCTTCTGTTAAGAATCGCATTAATTAATGAGAATATAAGCGCTCAACGATGAAATTTAAGACTTTTATTGCCACAATTCAATGCTAAATGAGATGAGTAGAATGCTTTCGATGAGAGGATTTGATGAGATTATGCATTAACGTGTGGGAATTTCTTCTTAGAGCCAATATCGCATTTAATGCCTCTGAAACGCTAATCGAAGTATTTATGCGTCTATAGATATTCTCAAAGAGAATTGTTCGTGCAAGAATTTCGTCGAAATTCCAACCGATCGTTGCATTAGCATCGTTCGTAAATAGTTCGCTACTAATAGAGAGGCAACGAATTTCGTTGTTCGTTTCGAGTGCGAAGTTTGCTTGCCGAGAGGAAAAAGTGGAAGATTTGTGGTGTGGTGTGTGTGCATTTGTTCTTTTTCATTGTAAATGTTTTTATGCGATTCTTGAAGTTATGGGCACATTAATTGCTAGCTTTAAGGCGAAATGTTTGATCTTTCGATGATTGTTGGAAGTGGAAGCTGCATCTGAAGGATGGTGGGGAGGGAGGAAGAGCGACGAGTGTCCACCTCCCCCGAGCGACGAGTGTCCACCTCCCCGGAGCGACCAGTGTCCCTCTTCCCGGAGCAACCAGTTTCCCTCTTCCCGGAGCGACCAGTGTCCTCCTCCCCATAACGACGAGTATCGCCCTCCCCAAAACGACGAGTGTCTTCCTCCCCTCCTTCACCGTCCTTCAATTTGTGCGGAGTGTTTATTTCTGCTTGTATTAATTGTTGGAATTTTTGCGAAGGAAAGCTCTCTATTCGGCTTGCCTTATTTTCCTATTCATTTTCATGAGCACTAGAAGTGATCGCTAGAGTTTATATGGCTAAAAGATGAAGCTCATATATGGCTTTCTTTAAAGAGGATATATTTCGATTCTTTTAGTATAATTTATTCTACAATAAATATAGATCTTAATTGATCGTATACTCTATTCTGCAATCTACTTGAATTAATGCTAGAGGTTTTTTTTTGGCTTTAATTAAGTGATACTTTAAGTAATTACTCGCCCACCGCAATTCTTCTAGTTAAGTTTCTTGGGGGAACACCGAAGAGGTGTGGCTAGCGCAAACGATATGATCTCACTTGTTCTAGGATTTCCAAGAATATGAGGAAATAAGTTCAAGACTTCGGCGCTTTCCGTATGAGAGAATATTTTCTTTGAAAGCAGAATGGATGAGAGATTTTGTGAAAGTGATCCGTGCAGGCTGCAAGCGAATCAGATTGCTTTTCAGGTGCAGATATTCTGACAACTTGGGATCTCTCTAGTACTGAGAATACTCCACCTTGGCCTCGAAAGTTTAAGACAGCTATAATGTTTTCTCTTTTCATGAAATAATGAGTAACCTAAGTCTCAGTTGTTTTAGCCGCTCTAATCACCGTGTCGGCTTAGTATTGAGGCATTCATTCCTAGCAATTGCCCCACTTTCACGACGACATCAATTTTCTCTCTGGCGTGAAGCTAAAAAATGGTGCTACCTTCTCAGAACTAACAGATTGAACCCAATAAAGTTCTGTGGATAATATTTCAAGGTTAGTTATTCTTAAGGTGATCAGCGCTGAAAGTATAGTCGTTTAGTAAGTCTAAAAGTTTGTATGTGAACTTCGGGCGAAAATCGAGAAACGTTTCTGCCCTATTCGACCATCTAAGTGATCAGCGATTCTAGAAGCAAGTCACATCCACAAACAAAGTTCACATCCATATTTAACATCTTCGTCTAACTGTCATGAAATTACTTCCGGCGAATAAATCTTTGAGAGTTTTGAAATTACCATTGTTAGCATCATCGATGAATAATCATTTCGCTCATAACATAAATATAAAAATAACTATGCTATTTTCTACGATCATTGAGGAAATCGGTTGGTATGACGGGCCGAGGAGGTGCACGTAAGCGTCAAGTTAATTCTGAACTGATCAACGATGAGGAGTACGTGTTGAAAAGGCAACGGAATAACGATGCTGTTAATAGGTGAGCAATTTATCGCTTCTCAATGACTCGTCACAATGAGATAGTGAAGTTCATGTCGATGTTTAGCGGTTAATTCGATGTATTTGTTTAAACAAATCGAATTTCATTTGTAGTCTTTCGAGTTCAAGCTCAATCTTCGTAATTATAGCTGAAAAACAATGATCCCCATCCTCTCAAAGACCAAAGAAAGAGAAAACGAGCATCGATAGCACGTTCACAGATTTTTCTATTAGCAATTTGCGGCTATTTATTTCTTTGATATGAATACAAATATCTATCTTATATAGAATAAATTCTCTCTTTTCTATGAATTAATTTTGCAGAACGCGTCAAAAGAAGCGCCAAGAGGAGACCGATACGTCGATTCGAGTGGAGGAATTGCGTAACGAGAATACGCAATTGGAAAAGAAGGTGGAATATACTTTCGTGGAATTCATCTTCTCCCTAATCGTAGTGTGTTTGATAACGATAGAATTATATATTTGCATAATTGATGAGAAAAGCTCTTAGTGGAAGATTTTTATAATTGAATAGCGCATGTAGATCGGTGAGAAAGATTCTTAAGAAATTGGGAATCGTTGATATTGATGTGGGAGTTAAGCCGGAGAACAATCAACTATTGAGTCGCAGTTGGTTTGTCTTGATGTTGAAGATCGAGCCGATGAGCTGAAGTGCGATTTTTGTAGTAGAGCTGTTGAAAATGTGCATATAATGGTCGTGCTTTGTTTCGTTGTTGAATACAAAAGCTGTACCTCAAGGATCCTCCGTTTTTTGGATTGTTTGATTTAAGGTCGAAGGCCTGCAGAAGGAATTAGATTTCCTAAAGGAGATGTTTGTTGCGTATGCTGCAAACAGTCGCAGGAAAGGGAGCGCTCTAGACAAAGACGACGGTGGAGCGTCTGCCAGTTCAGCAACAGGTTCCGTGTGACTTCATGACTGAGGTTAGGTTTCATTCTTTAAAGCCACCTACCGACTTGAGGCATGTGCAGACTCCATACACATCTCCATGTAGATTGATTCCGAGACGAGTACAGAAAATGAAACCTCATCTGGACAGGAGGCTTGCTTATTTCCAGCACCCAAAAAGATCTGATTTGCACCTCATTACTAGCCGGACCCGTGCCGAAAAATTAAATCACACTCGCGTTGAAATGTTTTTCAACAAACTGTTTTCTCAGTTAACAAAGAAGATGGGCTCAGCGTTGTCAAATCCCATTGATTTAGCATCCGAAATAAATCGACATCCTGAAAGTCAGCAGCAGTGTAGACAGCATACGGATCGTCGTTGTGACACTCACAGTTTTTTCGTTTATCAGTGAGCACAGCTGATGTAAGCGTTGTCCATAAGTCCATCCCATCTCATCCTGCTCTTTTCGTTTCACTCAAGCTGGCTGGGATGAAGTGTGATTGAACTCGGGTAAACACAACGGTGACGATCTGGCAGCCATCGATTTGTTAGGCGTATGATCCAGAATTCATATTGCGGTGCTCTTGTTTTAACATTTTAAGCAGATAGTTCGCCTAACAAAACAGAACTGCAAAAAGAGAGAACGTCTGTTGATTGTTTATGATCCTGTCTACGGACGTACTTATGAGGTCGAGAAATAAGAGGAGGGAAGGGAATCAACTCGTGCTTCGAAAGTTCTCGACCGCCTTTTCAGTAGGCTATGCTTTTTCGAAAGGAATGCCTGATATCCGGTGCAGAAGCGCACCAGAATTTAACGACGGCAAAGCGTTGTCTGCGATAATTCAGCAGTGCTGAAATTCGAGACCAGTTTATGGAAGTTGGAGCAATTTTCTCTATTAGTATCTCCAGAATGGACGCTCTAAATTGTGCTAGTTAGAATTTAAGAGAGCTAATCCGGCCTGCGTTCATATAGTCTAATTTCATAAGCGTTGTACAATTAAATTGGTGCATTTTTCATCAGTTGAAATTTGACTATAGACTTGATCACATTAACCGTGATTGACGACTTAGCACAATGATTGCAAATGTTTTTGGCTTGAATGAAGCGTAATCTAATGCAGATGACCAGATGTTCGAAGTGATGTTATGTAGAAAACCCAATAGTATCAGTAATAATTTCTAGCTCTAAGACTTCCTGCTTAGAAGAGGGGATGACAGTTGTGAATGTAAGATCTTTGTATTATGAGGGTAAATGCATTAACGAATTTCTCTACACAGCAAACGAGCTGTTGTACTTTTCCCTCTCCAGAAATTACAATTTTAGATGGTGGAATAGGGAGGGGGAATTGTTGAAGAGGGAATGCTGTTGAGTACTCAAACTGTGGACGAGGGCAGAGAAGGGGTTTCCTGTTTAAGGATCTTTTTTATGCAAGTGTGGTGGTTTACTTCGTTCGATTGACTTGGTTATGAGGGCTCACTGAAATGTCAGATGGTGTTAACGACGGCTGGACTACGAGATACCTGAAAGAAATCATATTTTCATAATGCATTATTTCAAGAGGTTAGGTAAAAGAGAGGAAGGTTTAGGTCGATATCATAAAAGCGAAGTTAACGATCTCGCTGCAGGTTCACTTTCTACAGCGGTTTACATTATTTCATGTTATTCCTCCCTCCCCTCCGCTCTCAAATTGTTCAGCATTTGGGAATTTTAGAAAATAGTCGTTCCATATTCGTCAAATTTATATGCACTGCCGTCGAGCCGTCGCTGATGAGGCTGAGTTTTAATAGATTTTCGGTGTCCATTGCGTGAGTTACTTATAGGTCGAGGCAGTTTTGAATAGGAGGAATGGACAGCTGGTGGTTTTGAACGGAGAGCGACATGAACTCGAGAAAACGACAGATTCATCACTACTGCTTATTTAAGCAGTTGCAAAAAAGTGACGGTGCTAGCGACTTCCAACATTCGCCAGTTGAGCGTTAAAGTGCTGGATGTTAAGTTCTAGGTAAAAAGCCTTTCTGATGCGAGTCTCGTTTATCTCGATTTATGTGCTTCTTTGCCTTCGCTTCCAACCTGCATCGGAAACCTCAGAACATTAGAAGACCTCGAGAATATCGATTTTCCATTCATTCATCATCCTAGTTTCAATGTGTAGGTGGTCGTAATATTCCTTTTTTGCAGTAGAAGATTTCATAGTATTTCTAAAAGAGGCCGTACTGAAGATTTCACGATCATTACAAATCAGCAATTGGTAGAAATGAGGGAATTGAAAGAGAGCAGTAAATGAATTAAACTTTCAAGGATTAAGCGGCATTTTCTTCCTTTTTTTCTCTCATATTGTATCACCAGCTATGAGTATTATTCCCATTCATATTTGCGGTCCTCAACTGTGATGATAACTTGTCGATTTGTTCCCTTTTTTGCTCTTGAAATACCACTAATTCACTTGTTTGATGCTTTTAGTGAATTTTTCTCTTTAGAGGAGGCCTATGCAGAGTCATTCCTTTGGAAAAGAAGAGAAAGATTGGGATCGCGCATAGAATAATGCTGAGTGAAATTAAGCAGTGCAAACGTCATCATGCAGAGTTTTTCGTATAAATCGTCGTTAGGCACTTTGATATTGTCGATAAGTCAGTTGATCATTTAACGCAATATATAACCTTTGACCTTTGGTCCTTTAACCTTTAAAGCACCTCATCATTTTCGGTTGATTTGTTTATTCGTAGTGTGCTCTCAGTTGTGTTAATGTTTTGCCGAATATGTTTAGTGTTTTAATTGCGTTATGTTTGTTTTTCCGTCACTGGGTAGGTGGCAAAGTCGAGTCTTCATATATTCCAATGATGGAAGGTTCACCGCTCGATGCAAAGCGAAATTCACCTAACGAATGAATTTCATTTTGTACTTCTTAGCTTCTCGGAAGATTCTATTTTGAGTGAGTGGCTCTCATTTGCAATTCTTTTCTCCTAAGCCCATCAAATAGTGTTGTTAGTTTAGTTGACTTCCTCCAGACATTATTTTTTATTTATTCTGTTATACTTTTTATTTATTTTCAATATATTTTGTGATTAATTTCTTCGAAAATCTACTCGAAATACCTATAAAGATGGTTATTGACTATTTTGCTATGCGCTAGATTTGCTCGTCGAATCGTCGTTGTTTTACCAATGAATATTTGAACTGTTTGTTTGGGTTAGTAGTTGAGTGTATACATCACATCAGAAAACCTCATCGAAACTCCTCTTTATCAGTCGACATTCCGAAGTTTATTCTACTCGTTAAATGCCCATTACCGATTTTATATGCCTCAAAGAGTTCATAGTAGTTTTGCGATTAGTCTAAACGTTCGAATATCCATCCTCTCGTATTTAATTAGCGGCCGATTGCTGAGCAACCCGATTCGAATTTTTGAGGCTATTCAATTTTGAGTTTTTTCTTTGTTCTTTTGTCATATTTTCTATTGTTTCTGAACATTTGAATTAATTAGCGTCGAAAGGGGAAAAACAAAATAGGTGTAATGCATTGAAGAGCCAAAGAAGGGGGATGAGGGATGGATGGGAAAGGAGGGGAGAATACTGCGCTATTGTATGGTATAGCAACGGCAAGACATTATATCGCTTAAGAAGGGGATTTGTTGATATGGCGGTGAAGCACCTACTCTCACTGAACCCCGCTTAATTCGCAAACACTTAGATCATCTATTCCACGAAAGTATTTAAGTGGTCTTTCATTCAGATATTGCAATATTCGCCTCAAAGGGAAACTTTTCATGTGGCATTCGTAGGGGTGAATCGGTGCCAAGGTGTTCTGTTTAGTGATGTTTTATTAGCGCAAATTTGCGTCTATTATCTATGGGGAGGATGAGAGATCCAGGATTATTGTTTATCATAATGATCATAGAATGAGGCCTTTTTTGTGATCTATTGAAAAAGTTGGCATTTAGATATAGAAAATTATCTCTAAAGGAAAAATGAAGTTCAGATAGCTATGGCGTATAGATTTACCCGGTTTGTCGTATTTGCTTGCCATTCAGGGTATATCGTAGGCGCTTCCCGTGTGGGAAATATCGTTCATAGGAAATGTTGTGAACTTCGACTTAATTTTTTAGCGAGCAACGAGGGGGGTAAATTTCAAAGAGAATTTGTTGAGAAACGCTTTTAGTTCAATTTTTTAAAGAATCATTTGCTAACTTTCTCGTTTATTTTATATTTTATCGGACGTTGGCATTATTGTGGTATTATATGCTCTTATTGTTTAATATGATTTGCGATGAATGGTTTATGATTATTGCTGAATAAAGAATAATACGAGTCATTCAGGTGTGGTCCTTCCGCTTCTATACGTTGTATCGTTAAAAATCGAGTATCGAAATGTTCCGATTTGAGATATCGAACTGATTTTTAGTTTCTTCGCCTTTTTTTTGGTCGTACTCAGTCTAATCTTCTCGATCTCTTGGTCACACTCAGTCTACTCTTCTCGGTCTCTTGATCTACTCAGTCTACTCTTCTCGGTCTCTTGATCTACTCAGTCTACTCTTCTCGGTCTCTTGATCTACTCAGTCTACTCTTCTCGGTCTCTTGCCGGAACTAGAGAAACAACGCGTCGCCAACACCTTCACAGCTTAGCAGTCTCTTTTAAACGTCGCAATTATGCAGATACTTCATTTTGAATGTCATATGTATATGATGGAATTTGCGACGATGCATTCCTTAAAGAATAAGTTACGCAACTATGAAGAGATTGTGTCGGTTACGCTAACCTACCAAAAGGCAACAGTTCTGCAGTTCGATCCTTCTGATTACCTGTAATTATCTGCACAACAATATAATTCACGATATTGAAATGTAAGGTGCACTAGTGTGAATGCGCTTTTCTACCTCATGATCACTTCTCTATCATTGAAGTATTTTATTATCGACAAGATTTCCAGTCAATAGTTCGCTATTGATGGTCAAAACGATAATGAGTTATGCGAACTTTCGAATAATCCCAAAGGGTCGTAGTCGCTGATCTCTGCACTGGTCAAGGATCCGCTGTATGGGTAATTGCCATCTTTTGCAGTTTTCATTTGCAGGACTTATCGGAGTTTGTACGCAAATGAGGTGGGCAATGTTGTTGTGGGCTTAAGGGTCTCCATATACAGATTTGTTTTATGATTTGTGGCTACATCTTGCAAACAAGTTTATCTTTCAAGGCTGGTTAAGACCGTTCGATTGTTGCTTACGTTCAGCTTGTATATCATTTTGTCGGATTGTGACTCGACGGAACTTCCCATTACGAGATCGCGTCGATGGAGCCGCGATTTTATGAAACTCAGAAGAAAGTTTTTCGGTCTTTTCTACGAATTTTTTCATTGTGATATTATTTTATGATTGGAAGTTGAGAGCTTATCCGCTATTTTATACGACACCTTAATTTTTTGTTAATATTAACTTTTCTTTTCTCGGGTTTTTTGTTGCTTTTCTCAAGAGCCATTTTATGCTTCCAAATGAAGCTTACCAGTGTAATTTAGAAGTATTCGACAGTATGGTCCCTTATGTAAGTGGTCTCATCTTTTTAGTATCGGCACGGTTAATTGTTATTTTGATGTCTCGAGTGGTACGTATAGAACAGTGAGCTAGCTATAAAGGGAAATGTGCCAACGTTGTAATTTTCAGGAAACCAACCAACTCATTCAATAGCTTCCATTTAGTAAAGCATCTATTCGGAGTAGGAAAGATAACGCGTCAAACTTGTTTCTTGGGATGCATGAAGAACAGGAAGATTTCGCGCGGATTGTATCTGAATGTCTGAAAACGTCGACAGAGATGGTTGGGTGTGCGCAGGACTTCCTCAAAGATATCAAGCATGAGGAGGGACGCGAGGTTCGTTTATAAGGTCCTTTTTCTTATGGAGAGGACTTCTTTTCATGCTCACATTTTTATTTATATTCAGATCTGAAATCAAAGCAGCGCTGAAAAGTTCCGTTAATAACATTTGAAGGAAAGAACGGTTGTACCGAGAAAACGCAAGATACGGCATACGGATTACGAATGATCCAATTGTATGTGGGTGAACTTCAGCGGCGATAGAGTGAGTAGACGGTTTGCGGAGAGAGGAGTATTAGAGTCGCGTACCTTATATAAACGGAATTAATTGCATAATAACAAAGTAACACGGTTTATGCGATCAATGGAGAATAACTAGATAGCAAGGAATATAAAAATTCTGTTAGAGCTACATAAATACGCATATCATCTTTGAAAACACTAATAAACTCTTGAGGTTTTGCTATTTCACTATGTATCCAGTTGCATTGTAGCTAAGCGGCGAGCTTGTAAACAACGATCTCTTTATGCATTTTTTCATATTTCTATAGGCGATCGATCATTCACTGATAATTTGTGAAACTACTCAGTTTGATAAATGAGACTATGAGAAGTTCCTGTGATATGCGTTATCTATTCTGGCTTCATGTGTTCCCGATTTTGTTTCTTACGTCAGTTATCGGAAGGTCGCTGCAGAGGTAAGTTTAACAGTAAGATGTTTTGCAGGTTCATGGACTTCACATGAAAAAAAATTCTATGAAGTAAGTTTTAATAGAATCTTTGAGGAAGGAATTTGCCATTTGGATGGAATGAATTTACAGGGAATTTCGTTGTTCGAAGTGAAAAATCGTGACTTACTAACCTATATGAGCGAGGTTGTTTATCTGATGGGAAAGATGAGCTTTGCGGAGAGTATCGAAAATTGTAGCGCATTAGAACGATGCGTCTTCTTGAGAACGGTATGTTTATTTCGTTTGTTTTTGTTAATAAGGATTTCTGCTCACAAATTGCGGCGTTGAAGGCTATATGCATTATTTTAATTTCGCGGAGCAAGGAATTTTCTCTCCTCCCTCCGGCTTTTCGCCCTCTTGAAGCCATGAAAAGTCTCAATTTTCTTTGTTGAAATGAAGACTTATATATGTATTAGTAGTGTGCTTTCGTAAGCAGAACTTAGTGAGTAAGAGTTATGCAGTGGTGTTAGTCTGCTGACGTGCTAACTATAGGTTTGAAAGTATCTTCTTTGTCGCCTTAATTCCTGCTATGTTTCTCGGCGATGACGGAAATATGGTACCCGCTGAATGAACTGGCACTTTTCTCATATTCGCAAATTTTTCACCACACAACAGTCTTTTCATTTTCTATAGGTTCTCGAGCGCATTCGACCAGTCGAACTGAAGCTGAAACCTTATGTGGAAAAGGCGATGTCGTTCTCCACATCGACTTCCAACTCGAAACAGGTTGTGGCATTTAGAAATTTCTCTTAGGCATTGTTTTTAAATTTGTTATGACCATTATTTTCACACTGAGATGGGGGGAGGGATGAACGATTGGAGGTCCGGAATGAAACATTAGTTTAACTTCACTACCATGTAGCTAATCTTGGAATATTTTTCATGTTTCCGTTTCTTCTCTTTGTTTTTCCTTCGTATAGCTTTATTTTTCAGTTTTTTTTTTTGCTTTCGATCATCTAACAAATTAAGCGAAATTTTGTAGCGTCGTTATAACCGACGAAATCCATCTTCTTTTTTTCAAAAATTAAACGAGCTTTCGAAATATTCTTGGATTCTGTTGTCGCAGCACCAATATTAAACAGAAGAAGCAAGCCGGGGCATCATTCTAATGTTGGTTTCCCCTCTTTGAAGTCCTCTTATTCATCGATCCCTTTCTATCGTCGATGTTGTTAGCGATTGAAAAATGCGATTGTCATTAAATGGATTACATGATTATTTATGATTATGTTATCACTATCCGTCGACACTGAAGTGAGAAGGGGAATCGGTGATCCATTCGCCTGCCTTCCTCACCGAACTATAAACCGATTGTCAGTTTGGTTACTTGTTCGATTTGATTTTTCCACGCTCGTCAAAAGCGACTGGTTGTTCAGGTATTGCGACCAAGACCACATCTAATGAAGGTCACGGATGAGGAGGGGGACGAAGAACCTGAAGAAAATGATGAGCAAACAAACAACGAGTCTTCGACTATAAAGAAATACGTAGCACCGAAACTAGTGGCGCTTCGATATGATGGTTAGGTGCTTGACTCTTGTTTTCCTTTTCTTTTCAGTCAGCATTTGCCGTTCTGTTATGGAATTTCATGGAGGTATATTACTAACAGTTGAAGTCACAGTTTTTGTGGTTTATTATATTGCTATTTTTGTTTTCATTACAACAAATGTAGATGAGAATGTTTTCGATGCTTGTCAGAATTCTAGAAGACGAGGACGCTGCAAAAGAAAGAGTAATGGAACGTGCCAGAAGAAGAGCGCTTCAAAGCAGTCTCATAAGTGAATTACGAGCACAGTATAGTGAGGCTCCCGAAGAAGTACAGGTAACAACGTTGTGGCATCATTCCACTGTAAATTTCATCGTCTAGAAAAGCTGTGGACAGTCGTTTATTGCATAGTGCTCCATCATCATTCCGACTCTCTATAAACGTCATCGTTAAATTTCTGCGTGAGCCTTCTTTAAATTAGCATAATATGCCAATAGGAAAGTATGAGGAAACCGACATCCTTAGTATGAAGGTAACCCGTAAAAGATTCTTGTGAATTTATTTACCGATGATTTTTGCCGGACGGTTAATTCATTTCTGCTGTTTTTCTTCGTTCTCAGTTTTTAGATACTCTCTGTGGGAGACGGGAAGCTAATCTCCAAAATATGGTAGGTGGCTTAGGGAGAAAAAATACCATTGTATATAGTATGAGAGGATATTTACTTTATTCACTTGCTGCGTATAGACCGTATGATGTTCCAGGCTGCAATCGTGATCTTATTATTTGAGTAAAGATCCACCGAAAGAGGTTCAATTATTACAGGACGTTTTTTTTCTAGAGAGATTGATGCTATTTAGTTGTATAGACGATTTAATTGATGTTATGTGTATGTCATTGATATCTTTCATTTACGTCGATACGTTTCATATTGGTGTTCAGTAATTTTATGATGAATTCTCAGTTTGCCGTGAAGTAATATCATTTAGTGGTTGCATGAAAATATCACTTTGTTGCATTTTTGTTAAGTTTTTCCTTCTCCCTCAGCCTGACAGATTTGCTTTTAGGAGGAGAAAGGAAGTCGAAAAATGCGGCAGAAGGATATGGAAAGGCAAAGGTATTCATTCGTTTCGCTCGTTTATTTATTGCTTTAGATCTGTTGCATATTTTGGTTAGAGTGGGAAGGAGGGGAGAGGGGGCGGAGCAGTAGGAAAGAGAATGCGAAAGGCGTTGTAGCTTGCATTCCTTCCAAAACAGCGAATGAGCCACGTGATCTATACCGTCCCTTTAAACTTCATTAGTAGTTTTAGGTACAGTTAATTGAGCTTGTGCTGAGGTACGTTCATTTGCTGAGATACATTTCCTGTGCATTCACGATACGTTCATTTCCTCGGAATAACGCTCTCTTCTGAGGATATTATTGCCGACGTTTTCTTTCTGCCTAAAAACAGGAAACGTAGCTCCTTTACTGGCTGGGGAGGAGTTTTGGTGCAGAAATTTTTTTTGGATCAATCGAGGAAGATAAAGAAAAGTTAGGAGTGATTTTCACTTTTCAGCCAAGAATTTGGATGTCCGTTTTATCAAACCGCAGTTTGTAAAGTTTATGACTGCGAAATAGACGCTTTTCAAGGGAATCTTATAGTTCGCTACTTTCTTCGAAGAAAGCCACATTTTGCGAATTTCACAGTGTTTTTGCATCACGTGCTCACTGACAGTTTTCCGACTTCATTATCGCAATGCGAGGCGCAACGGAATCTACATGCTTCAATTTGGAATGTATCATGGACGAGCAAAGGGAGATCCTCTTTCGTTGATCTTTAAAAAAGATCGGAGAGGGCACATGAATGGGTGGCATATAGGTGAAGTAATACAGTAGTATATTTTTTCCTTTTGCCTTACAGTTTTTGAAGAGTGAATTAAGGCTATAGTCTGATTATTTTACGGTAGTCGGGATAGGAGCAAACTATACTGATTATTTATTGATTATCTATCAGGTGACATCTATTACAGGTATGAAGAGGACTACATGATTAGACTTCAAATGTCGAAGAAAGAACGACATGAACACAAATTACAACGTCGACAGAACGTCCTTAACGAGCTACTAGATTTCGGTGATTATATGGCAATGGATGAGGGCAAGCGCACCAAGAAAGGCACCTCGCACAAAAAGCGTAGAACTTCAGCGATGGGTGGACCGAAGAGTAAAAAAGGTCGTAGCGGTGGAAGCCGCTCCTTGACCACTAAAGGTGTTGGAAAAAGGGTGAGCCTTTAAGTTTAGGCTTTTTTTTCTGATCTTCCGCTGTTAAAATTAATATTTTCATTCATGTGAATACGAGTCGTGGCATCACCACCACTATGTCGTTACTTTATCATCATTTTAGTTCTCTCCTACTGGAGCAATATTCTCCTTGTTCCGATGAACAAAGGAGACGACGGAAAACATTCTTTTTCACATTAAAAAAAATGCTTATCTTTAGTGCAGAATGTTTTTTGCAAAGAAACTCTGATTGTAATCGTTGAGAGGTGTCACTTGCGAGAGTTCGAAACAGTCTGTCTCCCAGATTCTTATGGTTATTCGCCGATCAGTCAAACATATTTAATCTGTACATTTGAATGCGATCGTCTGAAGAAATCGCAATAAATTTCCCACTTATTTTCTTCATTGCAATGTGTAAATATGAGCAACTGAAGGTATGTGGATAATATTCATTAGGAGATTTTGCTTAGAGCACTGTTTTGTATACTTTGATCGTCTTTGATCGTTCTCCACTGTGAATTTTGTTTGTGGTGTTTTTTTTTACTACGAGTTCGCCAGGAATCGCTAACAGGTAAACGGACTCCTCTTACCAGCGAGATCTGGTGCTTTTTTAACCTTTCTTGGAATTAAAGGCAAAGCTTCAAATTGCTCAGAAGTGTATCCTTTTGAAGTTCAAATTTGGCCTATGGAGTTTATTGACGCATCATGAGAGGCACTGAAAATCCTTTTGTGCCGACGCTTCAATTAGGGCTTTCAGAAGAAGAATTTTGGTCATCCAAAAGTATTTCCAGCATCTTCATATACCTAAACTTTCATTTGTGGTTTAGCGTCGAATTAGCACTTGTAAATTGGACTAATTTGACTTGTGCTGGAATCATAAACAGTTTTCGCGGCAGTATCGTAGACGCACGCGATTGTACGTACATTTCTTCTCAGTTCGAATTTAACGGTGAGCAGGCATGATTGGTGACCGTAGGAAATCGAGTTCCATAATATTTAAACCTATGTAAATGCCTAAAGCACAAAGTCGGATCGAAGTGAAAGTGTGGAAAATGTGGAATTTTTGAATGGTGCTAATTTTGATTGCTTGAAGTAATTGTTAATATATGAAAATAGCTGATGTCCGCGTGTCGCTATGAAGCATCGTTTTGATACCGTCTGCGCTTTTGGGGAAAATTGTATCTGCTTTCGACGTAAATATTATTTTTCGTTTTCATATTGATAGGTGATGTCGTTCTGTTACATTTCGCAGAATATGTTGCCTAAACGGCTGGAAACCATTGTGTGCATTCTGCTCGCATTATTTGCAACTGTTGGGCTTATAATCTTTGTTTCAGGGCAAGAAATACGCTAAGAAGAGATCATGATCTCGCTCTCTCCCCCTGATACCCTTATTCACGATGAGTGGTAACAACGAAGTCGTATCAGTTGTGTTCATTTGTTTGATGATAGTCTTATTATATGAAATTTTGATCCGATATCGGTTCATCGGGTTGAACAATTCATAACTTTCGGTTGTTGAAATATTTGATCGCATTGCAAATAGCACCATTGTTTTTCCTCTTTATGACTGTGATGATGTGACCTACAAGAAACGTGTTCGCGACTATTCAGTTTCATCCTGAATTCGGGAATGATATGGATAGCCCACTAACTTTATAGCAGCGAAATCTTGATTTCGGCTTTCTGTGATGTAAATCTGCAAGGCAACTACAATAGCTTTTTTCTCTTTGAAGATGTCTGCGTAGATGCCATCAGTTTTTTTCCATGTACTGATGAGTGCTTCAAATCGACGTACCACCGAAGCTAAATGGCGAATGAGGGGAGTTGCAGTGTAATAAATTAGACGGTACTGGATGTTTAAATGATCGGAAAACGAATCAAGGTTCATGTGTTTTTCAGTAGTTCTGCGTCGACCACTTAACGATGATGTATGTATGTACTGGTCATGGGACGACTAATACTGTAAACATATATATTCTTAAGAGGAAGGAAGCAGTTGATTAAAAAAACAGCAAAAAAGCTGCCCTCCCAGATGGATGAATCATAGTGTTCAGTTCGCTTACTGAGATGAACACTTCGCATGTGCTAAGTTAATAAAATGTGTTATGCAGATGGCGTTTTTGCAAATTTATTTCGACACATCATGGAGCCTTCGTGCTATTGAGTATGCGTCCATGCGTAGGAATATCTATTTCGTTGGGTAGTTTCAATTCGAGGGCCATTGAAGCAAGATCCACAAAATCTGATGAATTTAGTGCACACTCTAGATTTATTATTACCTATGGAAACATTCAGTCGAAAAGGATGCCCAAGGAATTTGCGTGTATTGAACAACGTAACTTTTTGTAGCTAGGTTGCGCTAGGATCGGTGAGTTTCTGGTTCTTGGAAAGCCTTCCTTGATGCATGATTTCAAGCGTTTTAGGAAAAATATGGGCTTTTTTTCAAGTGCTGCGGAATATCTGACTATAACTGCCGTCAAGAGGAATAATGTTATAACGTAACTGCCGTTGTTAGTTTCTAATGTTTATTAAGCTGGCGCGGTGGTTGCTGCTTCTTGCCACTGACCTTTAAATATCGTAGTTATACAATGCAATGTTCATACGACTAAATATAATTTCTTGGAATTGCTTTCCGTTTTTACTTTCGTTTCCAAATATGGTAAGTGGTTTGCGAAGTATTTTCGCTTGCCTGCAGGTGCACAAATTATCTCACTTATTAATTATTCCACAAAAACTTGAGGCAGTTCGTTCCTAAGCAGTCTAATATACACATCTAAAGTGGTTTCGTGCTGTCGTCGTTCAGTCTGTGTTGGTGCATACGGTGTTCGGGGACAGGCTCGTTCTTGCTGCTAGAACAGACAGAAGTAGTGGAAAGTCCGACTTATGCGCGGGTAGTTGGTATATTATTAAATGGGAGTTACAAAGTTTTGCGCAGAGCTTTTTTGATGCTATTGCGGGATGGAGCGCTCTTAAACGTCGTGACGAAGAGAGGTGCTTTGCATTTATGTTGTTTCTGTTTTTGTTTATTTTTTCGACCTAATATTACCGAGAAGGTATAGATTTCGTTAAAAGAGGTACTGACACAGAAAGTAGGTGGGACATCATATCTAAGGACGATAGCATACGCTATGATAAATATGAACTGAAGAAATATTTTGCAAAAATGGCGTCGATATGGTGAATTGTGCAATCCAAATTCGTTGTTAATCTTTAGCAAGTTCCCCTCATCGCAATTGCGAGAAACTTCAACATTTCCACCGACCAAAACACTAACGGTCACTCAAATTTTTACGTCTATAAAATCCGAGTGAATTTGAGCCAAAGGAAGTTTTGAAATGCATTTTTTGCGAAAGTATCGCTAACATGTGAAAGCGATAGACGAGTAAAGGTGGATGGATGGTACTAAAGAGGAGAAATTCAATAAATGAGCTGAAGGAAGGATAAGCGAACTGCTACGGATAAGAATTCATATATCTGCGTATATATTTGTGGTCCACCTATGGAGGAGAAATATGAAATTGCTAATGTTATGGGGTGATTATCGCTGTTTTTCATCAAAAGATAGACAGCAGATTAAAGACCACATGCGGCGACAAATAGAATTAATTTTGCGAATTTCGCTTATTTGTTTAATGTGCATGAAAAGACTGGTGATAGTTGATGAGAAATGTTGGGTTTTATAGCAGCATTATAAAGAAATACGAGAGGTTGTTCATTCCTTTGAAAGACAGGTGTTGTTTTGTTCTATAGAAAACACTGGCACGGAAAGCCCTACAAGGCTCGCCAAACTGAGACGGCGAATAGCTCTTCTTAACATCCATTAGAGGTCGGCGGACAAATCAGTTCGTTCGAGTTTTGTAATTACTGTTAGAAGATATTGTGCGCTTACATGAAACTTGTTCGCTTGATCAGCTGAATATTATTACGACAAATACATAGATGCGTTTGAAATTATCTGAACTCTGACGGTGCCGAATGTATCTCCGTGGAGAGTGAAATGTTTTAGCGACCACCGTATCCACCCTTCCTGAGCTCTACCTTCTGCTGCACCATCGGCTCCTCTATGACTTCCTCTGCAGGTTGTAAGCTGGCCGTATGTTGACGTTGCTGATGCTGACCAATGTTGCCCGCTGAAAAATGCATCGTTTTTTGTGTTTCTCATGTAATAGTAGTAAATATTTTCAAAGAAATTCATTAAAGCAGTTTTGTGAGAGACTCAAGGAAAGAAGTATGAAAACGGATTCGGCCTATCCCTAAGACATTTGTACGCATCAGTGAAATCGGTATCGAAAAATTGGGTCCTCGTGAAAATTGTGGAAGATCTGTAAGTGATTTTCATTGTCTTATGGGATGCTGTTTTTCCGAGCTTGAGCCTTCGCCTCCCGATTCTGCGACATAAGTGATTAGCAAGAGATTTCTTGCATTTCGATATATGCACGACAAGGCCATGGATCCAAATCGGTAGCTGCTAAGCACAAAAACACAGGGTTTGTTACAGGATGTAATATGAGAGGGGTCTGAATGAGCTAAATTTTGCTGGCGGTGATGGGATGTAAGTATATCCTATATGTTTATATTAGTAAGTATATCGTTTGCCACAAGTTATATAGTCAATTTTTGATGTCTATAATGGTGCGGTTTCGGAATCGCGACCTCTCTTCATCAATACGATATACTAACTCCTTTCATGTGTAGCAGCGATATCATGTGATTGCACTGGCGTGGTAGTTGCCGTACTGTTTCTTCTCTGTGCTATATAAGCTTTCCCTTTTTTGATGCCGTCATCGATAAGCTGTGAGCCAACCGCTTGTGCGATACCTCCTACAAAGAAATAAAATAGCAGATGTCTTCACATGGGAATCAGGTTTGATTAAGCTCAGTTCACCATGCCGGTTACGGTAGCTGACTTCTTTCTGACTATGGTTACAGTTATGGGAGTAGAGGTGTCAAAAACGTTGAGAATTTGATTAGGTTGACCTGAAGTTTAAAACCACATTGGTTATGAACCTTTTGCATGAGACTGGTGCAGTTTGGTGCGGTCATTTGAATCAAACGTCCTAAAAAGGACTAAATAGTTTTTTTGAGGGGGGGGGGGGGGGGAATGTCATATATGTTATCTGATCTAATTTTATCGGGTTCATCTAGCAGTTGAAAAAAAGCCGTGATCTGGTAGCATATATTCCCTCCGATTCCGGGTTGCCGAAGGCCGGACGTGACGAAGCTTGCATCAGGTCTGCTTATTCACCGCTTCTCATATGGAGGACATATGATGTTGCCTCGTAATATTGAGAAGTTTGTTTAAATAAACTGATTTCAAATGTGGGGAAACAATTTCGGATTTTTATATCGCCCCTAATTCAGCCAGTCGTCACACGCTCCCCACATGACTTCAGTTAAAATTGCTTTTTAAAAGTGTCTACATTTCCCATGTTTTTAGCCTGATGCAGTCCACCTAGTCGTGATGAAAGGCACACAGACCTGATTCGATTTCCACAGTTGTAAGGAGTGGAGACATAGCAGTGGGAGTGATCGGATAGCTGCTTTTCTAAAACGGCCGTCTTTATGAATTCCTTAAAGGTTGCGCCAAGAAATGGCCGCAATTTTTACTTCGGGCTAGAATGGGAGAGTCTAGGAAAGAAAAGCGAGGAGCACACTCCATTTAAGTAAGCTTGTTTGTTGCGGATGACGCATTTAACGGAGGGAACTTTACGCTGAGGGCCGCTAACATCGTTGCAGTGAGCATTTGCCTATAGTAAGTTTTTTTTCGTTCTATCCTATCGGAAAGCGATACAAAAAGAAGTACTGAATTTTGAATAAATAAGAAAAGTGGAACGCAAAAATATACGATTGACTCCCGCTTGCTCTGCATAGTCGCCGATTGTTTCCAACACTTTTTCTGAAATATTTTATTGTAAGTGCATTTATCCATAACAATAACCGATCGGAAATTCTTCTGATTGGTTAGCAATTGAATGGATTCTATTCGTGAACCAAAAATTGCTTGGAATTGATTGAATTTCTCTCCTACTCGTCTTCAGACTATGCAAACAAACAGAAGAATTAAAAACTATCAAATACGCTGCGGCGCAAACGGCCGGATTGACGACTGAAATAAGGCTCTAAAGGTATTTCTTGAGTGGAACATCCTTTTCCTACAGCAACTAGCTTTACTCAAAAGAGTCTTAACGCCGAACAAACGCTCCTTTCACATTAATCTCTTCCGAGGCGGCATGTTCCGTCAGCAGAACGAGTCTTGAGAGTCATGCTCCTGTTTTACGCGAAATTTGTCTTATCCAATATTTGTCTTATCCAATATTCTGCAGTGTTTTTTGACAAGGGAACATGGGCGGCTTCAGGTGTATTACACCACCCGAACGCCTTACAACGCAAACATTTCAACTTCACTTTATCCTCTCCTCGGAAATAACCGTTTAAGCTTCATCCAAACATGAAATTTCGACTCAACAAAAATGATGAATAGTGACAAAACAAGATCTCAAAGATTTTTCCTAATCCTCGGTCGAAACAAATGCAATTTTTTGCATAATCCAGAAGTTTGATTGTTTCATTTTTATGCCCACTAATTTGCTTTTAAAGACAATTACCCACAAACTCTTAATTAACATCAATGAATCATTTAGATCAATTCGAGAAGAATTACACCTCATTCTCAGTAGATACAAATTTGTCATGATGGTCACCCTATTTTCTTTCTTTCATCTAAAGGAGATCTGTCTTGGCATATCACCTTTCCCAAAATTTGTAGTCACAGTGATTGAAAGTTAAAGATGGAGCAGTTCATAGGCATTGATTCCCTCGCTCCTCATCACTAAGCTGTTATTTTCCTATGGTCTACTACTCCAGTTGAGTACTATGTGAGGGGATTTGTTTAATAAGCGAAAGAAGATTACAATGAAGACGAACTTTTGTTGGTTTTGTAGTGTTGCTGGGCGATGTTCTTCCCACGATTTAGCAATTCCTGAACGAAGTTTGGCGCTGGAGTCGTCGCTTAAAAAGATTTTGTTCAAGTTAACCGAATTATTGCAACATTCCTAGCATATCGTAGAAACATAAGGTAGTGATGCAATTCAGCCTCCTCTTCGCTTCTGCTTCTGCTCGAGTCTTTTTGTGGAAGTAGAGGGTTAAATAATATTGGTCGTCTATTATGATAATCACAATGATATAAATGTTTCTTGTAAGGGGAACATGCCTAGGTAATTCTACCTTTAATAAACTGTTAGAATGGGCAGCTATTGATGAAGCTATATATCACTGTCAGCGATTCCATATGCACTCTGAAGTCAATAATTAAAGTACTGTGGCAAAGAGAGGACAACTTACTTGTAGTTGTCGTTATAAGAACGTCTTTCAACAGTTTACCAAGCCCATCGAGTATCTGAATATCATTTCGAATATGCAAAATCACAATGTGATGCACAAATAATAGCTGCTCATTTCGAATTGACTAGATTTTTGCAGCCATAAGCAGTTGCCTCTCATAGTGTTTAGACCACTAGGGCGCTATGGTTAGCTATTCCTTAATCGGTAAGGTGTAATGCGGTGATATATTTCATTTCATTTTGATGCGCTTTCACAAATTTTCACTGACACTTGCTGGGGATTACTTATTCCCAGATTTATATATATTTATGTGCTCGTCGTATCAGTTTAATCCACTATTGGCTAAACCATTTCATAGGGACTTCTGCTGAAGTTTTTTCCCTCACTTGATTCATTAACTTTTGAGAGAGAGAGTGGTAAGTCGGTGTTGCAGTTCAATTTACGCGTGTGCATAATTTGTTGTGATGGTGGAGTTTGTGCTAAGAAAGAAACGTTTTATGGGATACTCTAATATCTATCCATTTTGCAGATGAAGATGTCACTCAGTGGTATTGGGTATTGCATCGTCGTTTTCTTCCGAAGGAAGTGTTATCACTATCAGTGAAATTGATGAAGCATACGTATTAATTGCAAATTTAAAGAAAGCTTTTCTTATCTTATTTGTGGCGTCGTTTATTGCTCATAAGTCAAATTACTCAAATAATCTGCACTCATTTAGATGACTAACTTTGAAGTGAAAGTTTGGATAATATGAATTAAATGACTAGAACAGTTAACAGTTTTAAATAGTTGAAGTAATGCGGATGCCTTCGACGAAATGACACCTTGATTTTTGTATATATGCAATGGAAAATCGAAGTTTCCAAATCTCCGTTTTGCAAAGCTCGATTCTAAATGTCAAGAAGTTGAACTCTCTACTCTGACTGTACCCTCCATCACGACTAAAGTCGAGTTTCATTCGCCTCTTTGGATTTCATTTCCGAATCATTTCGCAAATCGTGCGAAGTCATAAAATCTTCAAAAACCAGCCGTATTTATTTAAATAAAATTGGCAATCGAATTTACCGAGCTCTTTTCTGGTCGACAGAGCACGAATGTAATGAGTGTTGAAGTGAGCAGGAGGAGAGTTGCCCGCCTCATAGATGAAGGAAAGCGACCGGCTGAAAATGGTTGGAGTGCTGCAAGCATTATAGCCTTCGATTAGATTCCCCTTCAGAGAAGTGAAAAATTGTGTACGGCTTGTCATCACGATGCACACTTTGAGGTCTCAATTCACCTAAGCAATCACTTCGAGGTTCACCTAAGCAATCTGACAGCGTTCTTAATGTACACATTTTCCTCTAGATCTTGCACATCCTAAATTGAAGTTTATCTCGAAAATCAGCACTCTTTGCTATATCGATCGTACGGCAAACATGATTTGCAAATTTCACGACGTTCATTATATGACTAGGATGAAACAGTTACTGAATATGTGATCAGTTTCGAATACTGTTCAAGACCAGTCGATGTAGTTTCACTCAACTAACCAGTTCTCACTGCTATCCAGTGAGGCAATAAAAGTAAAACAGAATAAATCTGTCTAAGAAAGGTCTCTAAGGAAAAGAGGTCGGTCCATTCAAACAGCGAACAAATGAGAACGTAGCATTGCAAACGATAGGTGAGATGAGGATTCCAAGCTGTTTTTTGTGAGCTCAGCAGCTGTTCGTTGCATTTGGGCGCTTTATTTTTGGCAGCGAATGGCATCGGCAGCAATCGGCTTTCAGCCATGATTTATGCGCGCCGAAGATTTTTCAAGTTTCATTCCAAGCTAACATTACATTGCTATCGTCTGAGTAGGTGCTACTATAAAAGAGGATGCTTGATCACTAACGTATATGTAATTTACGTATGAATGTGAGCTATTTGCTTAACTTTTTGCAAATAGTCATGCAAATTTGACTAATCAGTTACGCAAATAGCAAAGAAATGTTCTTTCACTCTATGCAGAGCGGCTCAAGTTAGTGAGAAGAGAAACGATTATGCAAAATACTGATTTCCATATTACAATAAGAACCGAAATTCCCTACTAGTTGTGGTGCGGACTGTCGTTGCATTAGGATCGTTGTTTTATAGGATAACCACTTTAGTGTTGTAAATCAGCTATTATGGAACGAATTGTATGGTTTAAATCAGCAACGATTCAGCGGTGTTTGAGGGTAAAAGAGAAATCCTCAAATTTACATGTAAGTGCTCTCTCTTTTCTCATTCGCTTAGGTTAATTGGTCCCGAGCATAAGCATCGTTAGGATTAGTTGCAAGTCGTCGACGGAAAAAATGAAATGAGTTGTCCGGTTCATCGTGCTTGGTGCCATCACTAAGAAACTACTAATTGTACTGCTGGTCGTCTCTAAGTTAAGGACTCATTATTTCACTTGTTTCTTGCTTTATTAATTGTGAGTGGTTTGAGAATCATTTTCCGTCTTGATTTGAGAAAATCCGTTAGTGTTACTTAAACTGTGGGTGCAGTTCACTAGCCATTCAACGCAATATGCAGTTGTAATACTTAACCATAACGAGGTAAGTAACTAGGTGAACTGTTTTATGCTGCACTAAACTAAATAATTTGTCGAAGTTGCAGGAACAAAGGTGGAGTATTTTCTCGGAAAATATAAAGGTTCGAGATTGTCTATTGTTCTTAGTCACCGATTTATAAATTAGGAGGGAGCGACTGAGATATTTCCGGTATTTTTGGTATTTACATGGCAAATATTGTCATTGGGTGGGAGTATATGGCAAACGTGCGTTCAGTTGTGTCTTCTGCTCTAGTATTGCTTAAGCATACGATTGCAATGAGAACTAGAGGTAATTGCAGTAATCAGTCGCAGGATATTCTTCTAGATGCATTTTCAATAATTTTTGCGGGCAGCCGGATAAAGTCAACTGCATCCTTCGAAAGCTGTACCATGAACGTGATTTGATTTTCACCAGTTCCGATGCACCGCAAAGGGTAGTCGTGGATTTACATCGATTATTCGGAGTATTCCACATTAAAGAAACTTACACATTTTGCTTAATAAAAACCGATAATTAGCGTCCGTTGTGTAGTGCATCTCAGTTGTTCAATTACTTTTGGATCACCAGATTCGTTGTAGAAGAAGGAAAGAGACTGCGAATGGAAAGTAATGCTGCGTCAAATTTTGAGAATCTATTTCCTTTAAGTGGTTGCTTTGCTCATTCCAGTGCGAGAAAATCTTAAGTTTCATTAGGCATCGTTTCGGAAATTTGTTTTCTTGTTCAGCTGTGCTCAAAAGCGAGGGGATTTATTTAGAAAGAGAAAAACAGCAATAAGTTGTGATATTGAGCAATGAGTAGTTCTCTGAGGCATTGCTGCTTCTATAAGGTGGCCATAGAAAGCGTCGAAATAAATTGGGTATGGATCGCAGTGGGCAGCTCTTAGCCCATGATTGCCTTCTATTCTCAAGCTTATTCTCATCACGAGAATGTGCATCCCGCCATTTCCTCTCCATTTTCTGCCTGTTTTGCTTTGCGCACTTCTATATGGTTTGTTTTGCGCGCTTCTATACGGTTTAAGTTTAGGCATAACGTTTATAGATTCGGGATAACTATAGATTTAAAAGGTTTCTGAGGATGCCATATTTGCTTGGATATGCAATTTTAATTTTAAAAATACTTACCAATTTGATGAGGCTTCTTTAAAATAGAAGCCACTTCTTGAAATCGTCTTTTCGGCTGTTAATGCTCAGGAATACCTCGAGATAACTATTTAAAACCGTCCGTACTCATACGGTAGTTACAGCACAAGTGTCTCGTTATTCTAACAAATTAGCGTAGTAATTGGCAGTCATCTTGTTAATCAGAAAAATGCTGTTTGAACCAAACACAACTTAAATGTGAGGTGGGTTAAATTTTTTGAAAATGTGGATGAATCAAAATATGAGTTGGGAACTGATGAGAATGTTCATATCGCTGAATGCACCAGTGGTACTTATAAGGAATTTGGTTTGAGGAAGAACATTAAGTTCAGTAACTGCACAAGTTTTCTTAAATATTTTGGTTTTCAGGAGCAAAAAAAGCGCAAAGTAACCAGGAAGCAAGCCGACTCTTCGAACATTTATTGGCTCGCTATAACAAGCTTGCTCGTCCTGTCCGAACACCCAATGAAGCAATCGAAATACAATTCAAACTTAAGCTTCTTCAACTTTTGGATGTTGTAAGATAGTTTCATTTTCTCTTCTTATTCATTTAACCCACGTAGTTGCGTTGAAGATCGTTCAAATGCTTTTATATTTTAAAGATGAAAGTGTTTTGTTTTGAAGCCTTTAAGCGGCAAGTCAAATAGAGTCCTACCTAAGAGTTCATTTGAAATGAAGATATTTTGATTCTAGTTGTAGTGTGAAATTTTTATGGTAAGAGCGATTAATCCATAGAGTCCTGATTATCCTTGATTACGATGATTCTTATTTTAGGCAATATCGAAAGTCCTGATTGTCCTTGATCGCAGCGATTCTTATTTTTGGTGGCATCAGAGATTAGCCAAAAGTAATGCCATATAGAAATTTTATTCTCTACGTAAACACATTAAAAGCATGCGAACGCAAATTTTAATCTTTATATTTCTGATCTAAAATCCGTTACTTTTATCATTATAGATCTTAGCCGTCTTTTTCCGGATGATAACCCGCATTGCATAGACATGGCGTATTTCGCTTAGTTGACATTTTTGTTGCGACGAACATTGCTATTTTGAGTATTCCTTGTTGACGAGGTTCCTAAAGTTCACTTACCCGTCAAAAAAGAGAAACACTGCGTTTTCGACGCAAGCTCCTAGTTTTGCTATAGGGTGAAATGGTGAATCTCTGCAGAATATAGGCGCCAGCGAATTTATAAATTTCATTGATGGTTGTGTGATGCTTATAGTTCTTCTGTCTTTAAATTCATCTGGTCTCAAACCGGCAAAGTTCCTTTAATTTCCTTTACTTCCCTTTGAATTTTGTTCATTATTCAATCGTTCGTGAACGCTCGGTAGTGTAATTTTTAGTACGTAGTCCCTTGGCCTAACAACTTAACGTTCAGAAATCTCCGATGACTTTCGACAGAAAAGTGCATAACACTGAATCGACTTTGGTTGCAATTGCTTCACGGCAAATCCGTGCCATGTACCGTCGTGGGGTGCTGAAAACGCTGTAGAAAGTGAAACTATACAGCAGAGAATATTCAGAATATTCGTCTTTTTATCGACTTCCGCATTTCGCTGTAGTTGTCACAAGCAATAAGTTTCTTCGTTCTCTTCGGTAAACTTGTAAGAAGATGGGGTGCAATAAATTTCATTAATACATGATTCATTCCATAAGCTCCGTTTGAAATATCACCCGAAGCGTCGCATGGAACCTGCCAAACAAAGGGAGATTCGTTTGAAAAAGAACAAAAAAGGGAACCTCTTCCGCATATTAATTTTACAGAATGAATGGAAATCGCAGTAACTTCTGATATTTCTGTCCTTTCGTTTTAAAGACATGAAGTACGCATTTGCAGCACGAAAAGGATCAGGTGCTCACGATTAACGGCTGGTTGATTCACGTTCGTTCTTTTCATTATTCGCTTCTTCATATTCTGTTCTAGATGATTGGGAAATGCGATATGCATAGCCAAACGAATTTCTAGCGCTTGAAGGCAGTTCCTCTTCAGTGGGTGCAAACCTCAGGTGCGCAGCGCTTAACTGATCCCAACCGCACAGAAATCTACCTTTAGGGTCAATTTAGTAACGGTGATAAATGTGTATTCCCGCTGTTGAAAATGACGACCCTGTTAACTCGAGCATAGGCCCGAAATTTCACTTTTGAATGTCGAAGCACTGAAAAATGCAGTACTAACCGGAGTGTTCAAGTGCTGTTTTACACGGATACGGAGTTTATTTAATTTTTTTTTTCACCCAGTAGTCCTGCATTCAGCAGGAGTATAGTGCATCCAACCACTACGCTATTTGCAGCACTGGCATGACTACCGCCTAGAATGGAATCCGTTATATTATGGAAATGTCACAATGCTACATATACCCGGACAATTGATTTGGTTACCGGACATAATTCTCTACAACAAGTCAGCAAATTAAACTCATTCTAAACATTTTTCTTAACGCACTATATCGCTGGTACGCTTACCGCCGATTTGCATGAAACTATTACTTCGCCCAACCTCAAGGGAGTCTAAAAATCGCTTTGCATAGATGAAAAGTTTGCCTAGCAATCCCATTTCGCCCTCTGTGTGGGAATAGATTCTTATTTCGTCATTCATCACTCAGGTCGAGAAGCTTACGCTCAGAAGTGTTCATTGCCATGTTTGTCGTATGAAATCGCCCATAAAATGCATTTTTTTTAATGGAAGACATTTCATTTATTTCAGTTCTCTTTTTGAGGATTCCATTATGCATTTTGCATCAGCAAATGAAGATATTGAAATCAGGAATTTTTCTTTCACAGAAAATGATGAAGTTATAACTGCAATAGTTTAGCGCACATGGAAGTCCAGCGGTATCGATCATAACAAAAGTGGATGTTCATTCTACTGGTCAAGTGGTTCGATTTTTAAGCCTTTCTTTTCGCTCTAAAAGTTAGCTTTTTAAGAGTCTTTTCGAAAGTTCATAGTTTTAAAACTGTGAAAGTAGTGTATGAAGACTTCATAATACGAAGTTCCAGTTCCATCCATCTATCGAAAATAGTCATTCAATGATACAACACATCAAAACTGCACTAGATGCGAGTGAGCGCAGGGGGGGGGGGGGGGGGGGGGGGGAGAGATGCACTGCAATATTAATAGAAAGAGTAGCCTCTTCAGATTGTCCCCCATCAGCATCTTTAGCATTTTCTGCAGAACCTTGAAAGAACCTTAACTTCATATTTTTTGATATTGGACCACTTCATTTAAGTTATTAGAAGCAGAAACATTTTATGATGGTATTTGTCAATAATGGCTTCACTCTATTCACATTTTCAAAAATTATTTCCATATGTTTTCAGGTACACTTCTTCATTTGAACAATTTGTTCCATCCAGAAAGTGTTACTTTTCGCTAATTGACATATTTTGAAGACATGGGAGCCTCCTGTGATATATAACTCTGTATGCAAAATGAATATTGAGTGGTTTCCATATGACGAACAGCACTGCGACATGAAATTCGGTAGTTGGACGTTCGGTGGAACGGAGCTCGACTTGCACCATGTAAAGTATTCCATGCTTAAACCATTCGAGAAATTTTCTGGATTTATCGCGCTTCAGAAATGTTGACATTCATTGGTGCATATGAAACTGGCTAATACTGAGCATTCAATTTGATGAGTGAGTAAACATGAGAATATTTATGTGCTAGGAAAATATTCCACAATTTTGTTCCGGCATCTTTTTGTTGTTGTTTTTGTTTATCCTCCCAAGTTTATGATTACCCATTTGAATAGAGCGAAGCAACCATTGCACTGACAAGAGATCACGCACCTGGAAAGTTTTTTCGCCTTATGACAGATTATTTTCTGTTTTGTGCGGTGACAGTTCCTTACCATTGTCCGCAAAACTATTCAATAACGTTTATAATACTGCTGTTAGTGACATCGATTTGTCGAAATGAAATATTTCGAGCATTATCCTTGCAAAGTCAATTTATTCAGCATTTCCTTTTATTTGATTCACTGATCGTGAAAAAACGACGTCTTGATTACATTTCAGTGATAATTTTTAGCTTGAATCGGATGACGCTCAACTAACAGTGGTCGACAATGACACCGAATGGCGGGTGCAAATGGGGGTCGATATTAGCGAATATCAAGAATCCGTCGAATGGGATTTAATGTCTGCTGAAGGGACACGCCACAAAAAGTGGTACCCATGCTGCGATTATCCGTTCGTTTCTGACTACTTCCGCTGGAAATTTCGTACCGCATAAGCCTGTTATTATACATTTTCTGGATCGAAACGTTATGATTTTTTCATCACCTCAGTTAATGAGGGAGCTTTTCTTCTATCGTTGCCGTTCCGTTTCCCGCACACCATTCCATGCGCTGAGCTGCTTATTGTGTGATATGCAGGTAGAGAGGCATGCAAGAAAAAACCAGTCTACACTTAATTGGCGATAAATTTACAAAACTCCATTACCGACTAGGAGGAATGAGAGAAACGATAGTTTATTCCACTGACTTATGTTATCATTTTGCCGTGAAATATACGACGATTGTTTATTAGCAAAGCAGCTAATTTAACAGTAAGCAGCATTGTTAATACATTCAGATCAATCGACATAACATATTATTTAACGATTCGTCGCAAAAAATTATTCTACACTATCAATTTGATGACTCCATGTATTGGTATCGCTGTGCTTGCGTCATTCGTTTTCTACTTGCCTAGTGAGAGTCACAACAAAGTCACACTCTGCATATCTGTGCTGGTGTCGCTCACCGTATTTTTCCTTCTGCTGGTTTCTTTATAGAGCTATTTTTATTCCATGCTCCATTTTCAGCAATAATCGCCGTTATGAGAAAAGTCACCACCGTGGAAAATCCTCAGCCGATCCGATCCATTTGATAAAAATTCCAGCTGTTGAAATAAAGGGCAGATTTAGCAGTTTACATATGTGAAGATTTTTTAAGCGGTGGTGTGATGTTTGGTGCTTAAATGGCATTGAATTAACCAGTTTCTGAAATGATAGCTCGAATGAGAGAGCTTGTAATCAAGGAGCATTGAGTCAATTATCTGCATAGAATTGCATTAAGTACAGGTGATTTTTAGATATTAAAAGCAAAATTGTCATTAACGTGAACTAGGCCCACCTTATAATTTCGATATTAATAATCGATAGCAGATGATCGATTATTGACAATGAATAGTTCTTTTCTTGCTTTATTAAAATGAGTTTGCAAAGGTCAGATTGAGATTGTACCACCGACAAGCATTCACGCGCCATTAATTGGCAAGTATCTGATGTTCACAATGGTGATGGTGACACTTTCGGTAATCGTTACTGTCTTTGTGAGTTCTTCCTTCAAATTATCTTGTTTTCTTATTCTAAAAGGAGTTTTGGTTGTGCGATTCACCAAGAGGTCATTGCTTCTTTTAGTATATCAGGTAGTGTCATATTTGCATCAGGGAAAGTCACTCATGAAATTTTAAAGCTATATTATATCGTATTGTTTATCATAAATGGAAGAATGAGGCCAGAACTACTCATATGCTCTGGAAGGCGGCATTTGAATTATTCGTAAAATTATGATACCAGAGGAAGATTGCGTAATGTGAACAGAAGAAATAAATGTTCTGTAGAGTTTAAGCGAATAGAGATTATTCTCCTCGTTTCGTGTGCTGATCAGCAACTAGAACTGCTGAAGCAAAATCTTGAAGAAACCTTTCCATATTCAATGATAAAAATGCAAGATTTCATCTAGGTGCAAAATGTGCACTATCGATCCGAGTATGATCCGATGCCATGCTGGATGCGTCGTCTTTTTATTAGCTTCCTTGGCAAATATGTTCTCATCTATCGCACTGTTGATCGCGGCATTATTCGTCGCAAGGCGGCATACAGCGTTAGTGTTTACTACGAGGATATATTGGGGTTGTAGTGGCTGATTCCATCGACACTAAAATCTTTTGACTTTTCGTTAAAAATACTACTTGAGAGAGTCGATGAGCGAAACGAAAATATGGTGATCATTAGATACATTAAGGAGTTCTTTCTAGCGGAAATAGTAGTCGGTAAGAAATAGCTGAGATTTTAGGATACTCTCACTCAGTCACTGCCTGTTAACTTCGTCACTCTATTTCAGCGAGCGAGAAACGCACTTCAATCGCTTATCGAAAATACGAACAAAGAAATGAAGAAGATATGCTCAGGTGTTGAGCAAAGACAAAATTCAATAAGTTTCCAACGGCAACAGTAAGCGTTGTTTTTCAAAGCACATCATTTTGACTGCTCAGTTATACTAGTGATAATTCAACAAATTAATATAGCTGTGAAATAACAATCGGCGCCATAGTAATTATGACTAGTTGTAGAAATAAATTCGAACATAGAAATTGCGGGTAGAATAATTCCCACTCCCTCCTCCCCTTCCACTTTCGTCTTTCACCCCCTTATTATGTGTCCAATTTCTTCATATAGCCGTCGTGCTCTCTAAGTGAACAAAGGATCGCTTTTTTTTGATGCATGACCCATTTGTTTATTCCAGTGAAGATAATTTCACTGTCTCATTTCGAGACATAGTGAGCAAGTGACTTCAATCTCTCCTAGAACAATTAAGCGACGTTCTGCAATCTTGATTAGTAGCAGCAGGTTTATGAAAATATTGTGCGCTCGCTTGATCAAAAATCTGCTGATAACTGCATTCATATATATCAACATGAGGAGGGAAGCAGTTGATAGGAAAACGACCGATGGATATTGTTGAGAGTTGAATCGCTTCAGGATGAAAGCAAAAAATTGGAAAGGAAGGAATCGAGATCACTGAGGAATGCTTTTTTATTATTTTCGCTTCATTTATATATAAAATTTTCTGTTCATACTGCATGCATCGCGCCAGAAATTCCACGCTTCTGCATTTGCTATAGTTGGGGAAAATTTTCATTCATATCATTAACAATGGAAATATTCTAATTGTTCTGTTGGCGAGATCTGAATTTTTCAACTCTCTTCGTTCGTGCTATCATTTAAGTCGTAGAGGCTGAAATTTCAACAATTTATCAGAATTTTTTCGCTTCACTCAGTGAAAAGCTCTTCTCATAGATATCAAACAGGAGATCCCGCTCTTTCCCAACACTCTCAGTTAGCGAAAAATTAACAGTATGTATGCGACGTGTGTCTTTCAGCGGCAGTTTAATTATCCATTCTGCAAAAGACATGCAAAGAGCAACGCACCAATAAATTCAGTTACTGACGAATTGATTAAAACTCTTGCGGGAAAAGTTCCTGGCTATCTTCTTTTGCTCAGTGCGATGGAAGTGATGCATGCTGCCAGCTTTTTTTTCAGTTGGCATATCTCACAAGAAAAATTAGGGTGGAGGAATGCAAAGTTTTGTTCGAGTTGGAGATGTGCGATGGTGAGGAGAAAGCGAGCGGCATATTCATTAAGCAGTGGGATGCACGAACGAGGAGTTTGAGGGTTTAAGGGTCAAGCTTTCTATTGACATCTTACCGATTTCCAAATTTTACGCTGAATGTTGTGATGTGTCTCGAACGATTGATGTGTAAGAAAATTTCTCATGCGCTCATATGAATCACATCAGCTACTTATCTCTTCTGTTGAGCATGGATGGTGCCAGCAATACCCAGAATTTATAGGACAAAAGCCCCAAGTCTCTTCATTTTTTATGATACTCTGCGATAGTTGTTAACGCTTAAAGTCTAGTTCCGTCAATCTTAACATGGTACGGGAAGTGAATCGTGAATTGCTGCATTATTTCAAGAGGCCCCTACTTTCTCTCTCATTTCATCCTTATCTGTAGGTCAGCCTCAAGAATTGTGTATTGAATAATTTCGACCTATAGTCGTCGTAGAAATTTCATTCGCATAATTGAAATTGTGCACGCATCGCATTCGAAAATAGAATCGTAAATGAAAAAGTTTCACTCAGAGGCTCTTTTATTTTATGTTGTTTATTTTATCTACTTTTATGGTAGATATTCGAATATTGTCAGACAGCAGTAAAAAAATGAATTACAAATAATTACTGCCCCAGGTGCCCATGTAATACTTCGTTTTTCATGGAGGCATTTGTAAGAACCATTGAACATATGCAGCAGTCGATAAGGTGTTTCTTCTGTTCAAGAGAGTCTTCTTTGAAGGACTGTTCCCCCTTGCTGGATGCCTGATTAGAAGTCTTTTACTTGGAAGAGAGAGAGAGGCAGGACGTATTTTTAAGCAGAGAGTAGGTAGGGCATTACTCTCGTGCAAATGAAATGAAGTTTTGCAGTGCATCGCTTTCAGTCTTCAGAAGTGAAGTTCTCATCGAAAAACAATTAAATTGTCTTCCATTCGTCATATTCGACTGTAATTTATTAAAACATATCGTGCTTATACTAGTAGAATTTTCAGGATGTCATTTCGCCAGGAAGAGGAAATACTTCTAAAATCAATGGACTTAATATTGCGAGCTCAAATAAATGTGCAGTATATTGCAAGAACATTGGCCGAAAATAGCAAAAATGAGGAGGTACTATTGCGTTCCATTTCACATCTGAGACTGTACTTGACCGGAACAAATTAAACAAAATGAGAAAAAAAGCGGAATGTGAACAGTATGAGTTAAATAAATAGAAAGAAACTTCTCAGCGGTACTCTCTTGAATTTTTTCCAGGTGTTTTTTCTTCACCGTACTCACTAATCGTTCAAGAAAATCATGAAGTGCAAGAACATGGCATTCAAATCGTCAGTAATCTTTGAAACCGAAGCAGTTATTGATGAACCATTTATTCTTCTATCATGAACACCTTCTACACATTTCATTTTATTTGGAGTCATTTTATGCATTTTGTAACCGCTGGAATGTGGTTTTAACGGCTTCTTCAAAATCTTACAACTTATTACGAACGTATGGCGGAATACGCAGATGAAATCAAAGTTGAGGTTATCCCTGGTCATTGAATTTCCACATTAATTCCTCTCCGAATGTCCACACTAATAGTAATATTTCAGCTTTTTGAATTAGCTTGCCAACAAATATGAACTTAGTAACGGTTGCAGTCAAAAGTTTAGTTAATGACTTCAAAAATTTCAATTAAATCGTAAAACGAGAAAATACCAATAAAGAAATCAAACGTTCTGTTTTTAGCAGAAATGTTATGCTCATTTAGGTCGTTCGTTTCACAGTGTTTGATCATAGTTGCATTCTGCTGACAGTTATTACCATCCATGAGTGTATGCGCCGTTTGAAGCATTTCTCAGGTCAGCGCCATTTTCCTGGCCAATATGAGAGATAAAATTGCAGAAACGTGCTGATTGGCGATTTATGGCGCACGTGATCGACCGCATCCTTCTAATCGGGTTCAGTTGCACGATCTCCTTAGGTACCGCTATCGCTATGCTATCTGCGCCAAGTATCCGTGACAGGCGGCTACCACTCACCGCTACTTCAGGCTGATTGCATTGTTGTTCTCAGTGCTTCGAGAATCAGCAAACCAGTGATGCGATAAAACGCTTTTCTCGAAAATTATAACAAAAACTGTTTGAAAGCTTTGTCGGGAAAACTCTCTCAGAAAAAGTGAAGAATATTTTATTTTGATATTGAGAAGAACAGAGGAGAAACAATATGCAAGTGAGTGGAAATAATGACAACAGATTGCTTCGTCAATCTCTTCCTTATTTTGGATAAAATATATTTCCTTGCAACATTTCATTTGTATTTTGAAGTCACTTTGATATGAAAAGTTCTCACTGTTCAGTTTCCTGCCGATTCTGTTTGTAAGAAACTTTTTCCCATTTCCGTAATCCGATGTCGGGTGCTCTTTTACCTATTGATGTTACCCTCAAGTTACCTGCCCTCGCTGTCTCAGTATGTCACTCCTACAGTCATGACGTCTGTTTCACTTCTGCGCCGTGCATTGATGTATCAACATCAAGCTCATCGACGTTACACATTCTGCAGTATAAGTGCCTAGCTTCCGCCTGCTTATACGAGATAGTGGGACGAATGTTACCGTCCCCGTCATCATTTCAATTTTGGGACAGTTGTTTGTTGCAGAAACTTTGCTGTTGCTTCCTTTACAGTTTTTAATCTTGGGCTAAACCATTAGTCATGCTTCCAGCTCAAGCTTTCTCACTGTCGTGTTTCCCATCAACAGAACCTACATCTACTTTTTATCGGCATGACTTCAAGCACTAAATTTTGAAGCAGTTTTGAAGTCCCAGTGACAGTCACACTTGCCTGGCGGTGAGCCTCAGTTGCGAGCATTTTCCTGCTCCTAGATATTTCATCAGAAATCTTTTTGGCTGCTCAGAAAAGTTGGACGTTCACATTTCCGAAAAATGATGTCAAAGAAGTAGGACGTGTACTTTTGCAAATGATGCGGGAACGCAGGTGAACAGCAGAGTAAATCCGGCAACAGCTGACTGAGACCATTCATTCCTCTAAGCATTTTCGTGTGTACGATGTAATACATGCACCGTCGCGAATTATATTTGCCACTTTTCGATACCAAGGATAATGGACAAGTGCAATCGACCTCAGAACGTGATTCTCAACAAATTCTGTTGCGAAGACCGTAACAGAGGTAGGTCCGGAAGCTACCGAACGTTCAGAATAATGATCCATGAAACCGCATATTTTTGCACTGCGTTGCCGTTCGCACGTGTGGGATTACGGTTCTTGTCCCTTTTGACTGTTGTTGCTTCGAGGACCTAATGAACCGCCCCACTTACTTCAACACATCGTTTCAAAGGCTAGCTTCCAGTATTGAGGCAATGAAGCTTCATATCTTGATCTACGCTGGTACTTTTCACTTGCCTTGGCATTTCTTTCTGCTCCGGCATCCTTATCCATCTTATATTTTGGTCCACATTCACGCTACTTTGACCCACCTTCAAATTTTTGTCTACCCTGAAACTTGGATCTACTTTGGCGTCATGGTTTGCTCTGATACATTAGTATATCATCACACTTTGATATGCCCTGATCCCCTGATCTACGTCCATATCTCGATCTCCCTTCACTTTCTGATCTGCCCCGACAATCGGACTAACCTTCAAGTTTTGATCTATTACTCCCTTGGTCTACCATCGCATTTGGATCCACTCTGACACTTTGATCTTTCGTCACATTTTGATCTACATTGAAAATTTGATCTGCCCTCGCATTTTGACCCACCGTGATATTTTGACCTATCGTCGCGTTTTGATCTACACTGAAAATCTGATCTATGTCAACCTAACCCGATCTGCTCTCGTATTTTGCTCTGCTCTGATCTATCCCGCACTCTGGTCGACCATGACTTCGACCTTTCTTCATTTCCACCAACATTCATTTTGACCCGTCTTCATTCTGATTTTCCTCGCCAAAGAATCTTGCCCGCAGAATGGGCTATGCTATCTGGCGAAAAGGTCTGGAGTCTGGAGGCTTCAAGAAGGTCAGTGTCTGCGGTGGTACTTAACTGTGGGAAAAGTATGCTTGAAAACCTTTCTAGGTTCCGATTCGCGGACTTAGCCAGACGACGTACTTTGCCTAGGCACTGCGCAGTGTTTTCTAATGGTGGAAATTTCCCCGAAGTTGAAGTTCGAAAAAAGTCAGAGCGTGCACAAGCACAAAATCAATAATCGATCTTCTGTATACTATACTAACTATACTAAACTATACTGAGGTATTATACTTCCTTTTACACATTTCTATAAATCAGTTTGAACTACTTCAAGTTTGCTTATTTCTTTAATTCAATTTCGACGATGAAAATTCAGTCATCACGAATAAGAATGCGCGACGAGGGAAGGGGGGGGGGGAGGGGCGTGACCTGACTCTCTCTTTCTCTACCACTTTCCCTTTGCGGCTCTCTCAGATGGGAGGCATACGATGAAAGAAGGGAGAGAGTGCTTCAAAGAATAACTGAATAGAAATTTAAGCACAGCAGCTTTTTCCTACATAGAAACGGGTAACGTCGCGACTGACATTTTAACGCATTTCGATTATGCAAAACCCTATCGCAGCTTCGCTGCTTCACAACCTCGACTCATTCACAGAACGTTTCACAGAGACGAGAAACGAATAACTTTCTCAGATGGAACAAATGCCGGAAGCAGCATAGCAGCACCAACAGCTCGGCTGCTTCGCAAAATATTCTAAAGAAAAACTTGAAAAGAACTTTCAGATGCAACCACGCAGCTTTGCCTGCCTGACAAAATGCCAAAACCGATCAGGCTGCGCGAGAGCACCACTGCAGCTTCGCTGCTTCCCAGTCCGACTTACTCGCTTTTCAAACCTAACCTCACGGCTTCGGCACTTGCATGCAATTTCGAATCGGACGTGGCATGACCGCAGTTTCGCTGCTGTCATGGTTGCGCTGAATATCAGATAGAAACACTGAAAAGGTTTGAAAGGTAAATGTGGCTTCGCCGATTCGGCGGAACTTGGAAACGAATATGACGGCTTCGAAAGGGTACAAGCGCAGCTTCGACGCTGGAACAGTTCGGCTGCTTCACTTTAACGATTCATATGAATTTAACGGACAAAATCGAAGGGGACTTAAAATTGCTACATAGAAATTTATTAAAGCGTCGCAAAAATTGAAGAAGCTATGGAACGTAAGCTGGCGCAACAATGACAATTGAATAAACGAAAAAAAAAGGACGTAAACTTCACTATTTCAGTTTATTGCGAGAGACGATATACGGCTAGATGGGATCGTAAAGCGCACAATCGGAGAGTGTTAGCCCCCGTACGTCAATCACGAAATACTGTTTATTGAAGTCATCATATATACCAAGCGACTTGAAATATTTCATCAGCTTTCCCGTACACAGAGCTGGACTGACTGCAATAGCGAAATTGAAATCACAAAGTCATTAGGGGGAATTGATTGCTATCGGAAGGAAAGCTGCGAGTGAAAAAAATGAGAGAGCAAAGTATGTGTTATCGCAAGGCACCATAAACTACCGTGACCTCTCGTCTATGCCGCAATAGCCCTACGACAAATTAGTGGAAATATTAAGCCCTTAACATTTGCTCACTCTGAATTAAAGATAAAGTGAATCAGTTGAAATAATTTTATTGCTAGGGGTTTCTATACCTTAACGACTGATCACATGCCTTAACGTGGACATACTCTCATCTACATTCAAGTAAGCGCAAGACCACAGCGATCAAAAACGTTACTCGTTGAAAATGTGAAAAATCTTTTCCTCATATGATGTGATCTCAAGATATCTAACATATATAGAAGAAGCGAAAGTAAAAATTATGGCTTGCAAACAAAATAGCTTTAAAACTCTGGAGGACTATAAGTAGGCAATTAGATGTGAAGAAGGCATGAAGTGTTGTAGAGAGCTGACGGTTAAATGTACCTGCACTTCTTGCAAAACAAAAACCGGTTCATACTGAAAAAGGGAATTCCGAAAAAGTTTCCGGGATGGAAAGTTTCGAAAAAAAATTTCAGCACCATACGAAAGACAATTTCATTTTCAGTCGAAGAGGCTAATGTGGAAACAAATTGATTCAGTTCTTTCTCAGTTACAGCTTCCTTCATTTTCTACATTTCAAAACCTTAGATGCCTCCAACTTCGCAAAATCTCCTATCATTAAAATGTACTTCTCGCGTTCCTTCATTTGATATTAAAACGAAGAAAGTAGAGGCGAAAAAGTCCTATAAGCATGACAATGATTTTGGTGGATTTTGAAGTAAGCTTCCCAACTTAGCATTAAAAAAAACATGACTTCGCGACTTCCACAACCAGACGGATTTCGAATGAATTCAAGATTTTCAGCTTCCGTTGACGTGAACTTCCTAAGTTATAAACAAACTTCAAAAGATCATGTGTTTTGACGAACTCCCGCTGACGTAAGTGGTCGTCTAAAGCAATAAAGCCGTGATTGCGGGAATTCTGGCCGAAAGATCGGTTTAGGGAGGTTAATACCATTTTAGATCATTTTAGATCACTTTAGGACATTACTCAAGATTTTAGATATATGCCTTACAATTTTCGCACCCGCAGTCAAGAGTGCTAACTGCATATTGAAAGTACCATAAAGCGGTGAAATCACCCCTTACTGATATATGCCATATAAAGCGTTACCAACGATTTTCGATTACCCATAATGTGTGTGTCAAAACCAGGCAATTCAATCTTCATCTATTAACAGCCCTCAAAACTATTCCCCATCTCCATCTTACAACTTTTTCGCAGTAAGTTAAAAGTATACATCAAATAGTAAATTCAAACCATACATAAAGTCCCCAAGGGTGCCGCAAGTTTCGAAAACATCGGCCACATGAAACGCAAGTTATAATCGAAGTGGAAATAGATTTCAATATTTCAATTCCAGTATACCGGTTTAGTCTTACAAACCGTTACACAACTCACTGAGTCATAAGCAAGAAGAGAACAGAAAAAAGAAGTGAACACAAAAAGGACACGAAAACTTGATATTAACTGTAAAATTTCAGTATTTTTAAATGGTTCCTCGAAAATGAACGGCCCAAACATCAGTAAAAACTATAGGTTAGTCCGATCAAAGCAAGAAGTTAAAAAGAATGAGAAAGAAATTTTAACTTTGTTGAGAGCTACCTTGTCATGAAGCGTAACAAAAAACAATGATGCTCTGTATGAAATAAACCCACGACCTTCTATATCAGTCGACAAGCGACTTCTCCACTTTCCACTGATCACACCTTTCCATACCTTTGGCAAAGCATTTTGCAAAAAGACAGAGAAGAACCCCTCTATCCTATGTGAGATACCACTGAGCAGAAATCGGGGATGCATACAACAACGCAGGTGCCGTTGCGCAACTCTTCGTATTCTTCTTTATCACAGACCACATCACTCACCACGTCGGAGAAAGACAGTAGGCCAAGAAACAAACAACAGCCTCCACCGAATTCGCCACTCGGAAGCACGGCAGACCGAAAAAAGCATAGCGATTACATTTTATCATGCACAAAACAGACATACTCATATACGCTAGCAGATATATATAGACACAGACGCACACACCCATCCCACAGCCACATACGGACAGATACAAATGGACAAACGCACACATGCAGGAGGCACACGCATTTTGATATATTTCTCCCCCATAGTTAAGTATTAATGCCCACCACAGCACCGACGGCGCGAATGTTCCCAACCAATTGGCCTGCTGTTATTCGTGAGTTGGTCATTGATGCGGTTCGCGAGGGAGCATGCAGGCATAGCGCGGGGTGAAGGCAACGCCTTGCGCGTCCCTGATTTCTCCACGGCCATATTTCAATGCTGCCAGATGGACAAATTTTGATCCGATTTTTTGCAAAACACTTTATTTACTTAAGTGCTTAAGTGGACAAGTGCAACACGCGATAGTCCTTCGCATGTATGGTTCCACAAAAGATACGAGAAATATATAAGTGACTTCACAGTTGCGATGGGAATAAGCTAAGCGAGAAACGTAAAGCCGAAACATAACTTTGATATCCATTTCTTGCATGATATATCTAACTGAAGTTATTTGTTTGTTCTTGTGGGACGTTTTATCTGCCACAGCCTTCAGAAGTGGCTCGAACTGGCAACGGATGTCCCACACAAATGTTACTGCTTGGATAAATTTGTTTAGTTTACAGGAACTATCACGGTTCACTTCGACACTCGTTAAAAGTACTCGCACAACCTATGAAATTGAGCAGATATACTGACATTATGCTACGATTCCAGTACACGTCGTAGTACGGAGCACAAGCGAGCACGTTTACTTGTCTGTATCGCAATAACTTAACTGTTTCCTTCACATATAAACATAAACGCACACGCGGACGCACAACCACGCACGCACGCACGGACGGACACACACACACACACACATACACATACGCGTACACATGCACGAATCGTTGCAGGCCAACATCAAAAGAAGAACAATTATTCGTGAAAATATACACATACGCACATTTGTGGCAGGCTATCACAGCACAGAATTATCGAACACATAAAAATGAGAAGTGCCCCAGGGCAGCGGCCATTATCAGGCAGGCGAGAATAAGCGGCATTAAAAAAGAAACGTGTCAGACACGCTCGGACAACGTCCCGAAATGCAGATGCACAACAAAAATGATGATGCATACCTCACACATCAGAACACCTTTTAGCACAAAGATTATGCTTCACTATATATTTCGATCTGAATTCGCCAATCGGCTAATTCGACACCCTGCCAGCGGAAATATTCCGTCCTCGAAGAAGAATAAATTGGAATCGAACATCAGAAATCCACTCATCCACATTTCGTTATTCACCCTTCATCTACTGCGATCAGAGAACATCACCGAAAACAATCAAATACTCTCATCGTATCACAATAACAACCAATGGTGAATAACGAATAGTAATGCAAAATAACCAGAGGAAAAAAAAACAACAGCAGGCGAATAATCAATAAACTCCGATAAGACGATCATAACAAATATTTTTTAAAATAGGCTGGAAAATTAAATGACACTCAGCGGCAAACAATTTCGTTCATTCCGTATAAATTCCGACTAATTTCCATTCTCAAACTTCATTACCTGTCATATTTCCTCAGATGAGTAGCGAACTGAAGAATAAATACGTTTGCCATTTGAAGAAGAATGCCTGCATGTTAGAAAAAATCAAAACAATAACTGAAAAAAACAAAGAAAGCTGAAAAAAAAAATGTGAATCGCCCTGGTTTGCCAACGTTCGGTCCCCTGAAAAGCATTATCGAGATAATCGAGAAAAGCCGTATATATAGGTGCAAGAATCAAGGAGGAGAGAGATGAACAATGAACAATAATTGAGCGCTAGAGCAGCATGCCTTTCATTCGGATATACTTCTCTAGGAAGCTCTTAAGAAACGATGATAATTCGATTCAAAGGGAACAACTTTCGAACCCGTCTCGGCTGTAACAGCCTAACCGCAGATAAAAAACATCCTCCAAATAAAAAGTCTTCTTATCGTTCCATTTTAACTTTCCAACAAGGCAAAACGGTTGCTACGAATCGTAATCAACTCAAAAAAAAAAAAATCATGTCAGTCCATTGGTTTTGATATTCTTTAAGACATAGGAACACAAACAGAATGAAGCACGAAATGTTTTAGGTGGAATCCTCCTCACACTACCCCAAAGATAAGATAACGCTGTTCATGACCAGCCGAGTCAAGCGGGAATAACTTATTCATGACGGCAGCTGCTCTAACGAAAAAGCAACTAGAATCGTCTATATAAACCGACGCTTCCATTGGCCCAAAGAATCGGCTCTTAGTCCTCTCATTTTCTCACATTCAACATTCAGGTAGTTATCACTTGAAGAAATAAATGCTTTAAAGGCATTTCCAGACGCACTGATGAAAAAAAAAATGTGGGCAGAACAATAAGAGGACCCAAGGAGCGAACACAGTCGAGTCGGCACTTACTATATATACGTGCACTCGGAATTTCCACGGATTCATACAAAACGAGCCATCAAGCGTTTTGTAAAGTATACCCAATGTGCTGAACACAGTAACAAAAAAAAAAACAAAAAAACAAAACAAAACAAAACCAAAGCAAAAGGTGAAGCCTTGAGTATGCATAATGTCGTTTTTTTTTTTACCAAAACAATCACAAATTCGCTCGAATCGATATTAAATATCAGAAAAATGAAAGAAACAACGAAAAACATTCGACGTCAATGAGAGCCGAATGCAAAATTCATATGCGATGAAAAAAAAAAAGAAAGAATGCTGCTCCGCTCAGAAGTGGCAACTGATCCACAGAATTGCCCGTAATTGAACGTTGGAAGCGATAACTCAATTCACAAATGCGTCAGTCATATCTGTCGCAATAAAAAAAGCTCAACTTTCAATGACGTTATCAAATTAGTATTTCAATCCCTAATATATTTCAGTGATAGTGACATAAATATCCTTTGATTATAATTCAATACAAAATCTATCTCGTCAGTTTTAGAAGAAAACTTCCGCCGATGCGAACACATCTCGCTTATAATTTGATATCCTCTGAGGTCAGCAATAAGACGGAATTTTTACTGCGCCAACTTAAAATAAAAATAAATGGAAGAGCAGTTGACCATTACTACGTAACTAAAGACGAAATGAAGACGAGCTTAACGCTGAGCATTATATAACTGAACAAATATCGCAAAATAAATAGATGGTCAAAAGTAATCGGTTTCAAATCGAAACAACTTTATCACTGAAATTAAACCTCTCAACGTTACGCATAAATATTACTCGTTGAAGCGCTTCAACCTACACAACTGCAACTATAGCGTAAGTGAAATAGAGATGAAGTACTTTTCCGCCACTGTCGCTTAAATGAACACGACAATATGGAACGTTTCCATTTCCCGTGTCTGCGCATTTAAAATTTGAAGAAAACATTCCCTGAACCAACTTCTCGCTTAGTGCCTCAATGTGAATCTTTTCACCTCAACTAAGTATCTCTCCAACAAACTGCTCACCGTTTTTCTCGCTGTCGTTTCCATCACAGTGCAAAAAAGAAACTAAAGATGCCCTCAATCCACTTCGTGCGATATTATGCACTGACGTGCAGAACACGAATAGGTTCGATATCCTCCTCAAAATATAACCGCCGAAAAGACATTTCACTTCGGCAATCACTAACTGAAACTGCAACTCACCCTCTTTTAAATTCTACACAATTATGCAGTTAAAATGAAGGAAGTAGAGACTTAATTCGGCTGAACATAAAAAAACTTCTCAAAAATTAACCAATCCACTTACTTCGACTGTTCAAACTTTCCCGCTATAACGGCACAAACCAACAACGGCCTACAACTCGTCACAATTTTAAAGCACTTCTGCTCGGAATTTGGAAAAAAAGTATCGCTTCCAATTTAAATTACTTCAAATATGGTCACATTAATATAGCGACTATTTGAAGGAGCAAGAAATCGATTTAACAGGACAGATCTTTTGGGCGCGACTTAGCTTTGCTCCCAACTTGATGATGGGTAATCTTGTACCGATGACAATTAGTCATAGGTTTTTCTTTCTGAGTATTCATGATGATAGTAATTCGCTCTTTTTTGCCAAAGCTTCCCTCAAATGACTCCAAGCTATAGGCTTAACGGAAACTGCGGAGACTTATCGGCGACCTCAGTAAATGGCCGACTCCAAAGACGAAACCCGCGAATAAAGTATAGGCATGCTAATGTGCAAGTTTAGAAAGCCGTTCACACACATAAGACAATATTTGCAGTGGAAAAGACAAAAAAGGAAAGACGGCAAAAGCACGAACTAATTTGCTCACATACCCGCTTTCACACCACGCGCTCTTTGCTAGGCGGACATACAGCCCAACAGTTTAGTGTCCGAACGGAAACAACCTTATCTCTCCTGACGAAGACTGGATTTACACGCATGCAGCCTGCTCGATAACGTAACACTGCATCATATAACATATATTGTGACGTGAGAACAAATGTGCGAAAAAAATTTACAGCGATCAAGCAAATAGCAAGAACTTAGGTTGAGGATTTGCGTCGTTGTCTGGTTGGCTCAGGTGGGACGGTGCTTGGATCGATTGGTGGTCGATATGGTGGTGCAGATCGCCATCCACCACCTGAGTCATCACGGCCAACACGTGAGCCACGAGCTGGATCCATTCGCTCGGCAGGTTGTGAAATCTGCTGCGATGAAGGTCCTGCCGCTCCTTCACTCGAACAACACGCTCTCTCTTCCCCTTTGTCTATGTGTCGTATCGTTATGCAAACGTCACCCACCTGTAAGTTGCCTACAAGTTTGAAGCTCAACGTACCGTTGTTATATGAAAAACCAGCAATCCAGATACAAGAATCGCCCCAGCCACTTCTATCAAAGAACATGAGGATATTCAATTGCATACTTTCACTTGACGACCTCTTCAAATGGGTAGGGAGAGGCGAGAGGGTGATGGTACTCACCGAGTAAAAATATTTCACAGGCACTTTCAAACATCATTTAAACAATGCTGCAATAATAAAAGAAACGTATCAGTAGCCAGCAAATCGACTGCCACATTGATGAGAATGGGTTCTGCCCTTTCTCCAAGGGGTGACTGACAGTGCACAGCTGTGATAAAGAGCGCACATCTGCCCAGTCAAGGATGTTATCTGGACGAGGGTAGCGACAGCGATAGATCGTCTTCCTAACTGCTCTTAGCTTATTCTAACCGCCACTATTAACGTGATCATCCGAAGTCGCTGCAAAAATGAGCTAAAATCATCTTAAAATTTGAGGCTGGATGTGAAGCAGCTGAGCACTGAAGGCGTAAGGTGAGGAGTGAAAGGGAAGGAAGGATGAGACGCCGTCGAAGGAAAAAACGACCCTTAATGTAGGCCTTGAGTAAAATGAAAAAGAAGAAAAAAACATGTTCGGAACTCCTCAACATAACAATAGTAAGGCAAGAATATTATCAACACGACTTTAAAACTATTCTGCCTATCATGTTTGGGCGTCCCTTGACCTCCAAATATCCAGAAATTTCTGAACAAAATTGGAAATCAATACCATTCAGTTCCCCACTGAACTGTTAAGTTGAAATTGGAGTACTCATAAACTTATACACCTCTTTCTCTAATGGACGCCCTGTTAACTTCCAACATTCTCTTCCCTTTCCCTCTGCCCTATTTTTTCAAACTAACTGCAACTCCAGCAGAACACTTCGCTGGAACCTATCATCAACCCTCTCCACCACCTTTACTTTGAGAGGAAGTAAGCTCACCTACAGGTGATATCATCAGAATCTGTTTGGACACCTGACGTCAAGCTCACCTACAAATGAATGTCGTAAAAAGCTGTTTGAGCACCTGCACTACTTTCTGGGTCTGTAGAATTTTCTGGTTACCAGCTGACTCCAACTGTTAGCCTAGCTCCCCGAAATAAACTGCTACCGTCATAACTGAGATTCAAAAAGAACATGAAACATGCATTGCTCTACGAACACAAAACATGATGGTATAAAATATCTTCCGTAACTGTAAATAGCCATCTGAAAGAACCAAGAAAATACTACTGAAGCAGAAATGGTTAATGATTCTCCAGTACTTTCAGCGCGGAGGGATAAATGAATAAAATATGCGACCACTTTATGGAGCTAACAGAATCTTTTTAAACAACAACAACGAAAAAAAAACATTGACTAATGACGCAATTGGTAGGCCACCTATGAAATTTTAAGACGAGGAATTGTAAGGAAAGATAAAAAGCAGCATACCGCCAGTCGCTTGCATATTAACCCGTATAAATCCCTCGTTTTTTCGGGGCTGCACGATGCCCATCCTTGACCCACAACAAAGTATGGATGCTCGATGCTCGCCTCGATAGATACCTTAAACGTCCCGATAAAGCAAACAATGAGAGCAGGCCAAGTCAGAAACTGACGGCCTTTCACCGTGCAATATTCCTGGCAGAGAAACTTCCTTCCTGGTAATCATTACCACCCTCCAAAAGGGACTCGAGCACTGTAGAGGCTGACAGCTGATCATCAAAATGATCAGTGCTTAACTTTTTACAAAGATGTCTGCATGCGAAATGGTCCATCGCTCAAAAAGTGCCAAGTGTAAAGTGCAGATTTCTCCACCGAAAAATTTTTTCTTGGGACATGACTGCCCTAGTATTTCTCGTGCCCTCCGGGCTGGAATAGGGATCATAAGCACCTGACTTTCCATGGGGACACAAGTGAGTCACCAGCATCGTTTATAACTGAGTTCTCCTCCTTTCCAAAACGCTGCATGACCGAAAATAAACGCAAATGGATGGCTTGATTTCATTACTGTTAGTGATCTTTTCGGAGCCAAATCTTCGAACAAGAGTGGACGTTATCGTTCTCTTCGATCACATTTATATAGTCATTCACACATATGCATATAATCACGCACCTTACGCAAGTTACTGAAACATCTGCCTCATACACTCTCGCTCATCGAGCTTCGTTACTCCCTTGTCCCGTAACGTGGCACGAGACGCAATACCCATGCTGGGGATCGAAATGAGATGGGGGGAAGGGATCCCAATTATGTATACTTCCCAAACATTCAGAGCGTGATTCCCAATCTTCGGACAACACTGGGATTCATTTTAAGGCCCACCCACAACTGCCTGCCTAGGATGTAAGCAAAATTAAGAGTGAAAGTGTGACAAATGACTCACTGTTCACCTGAATATTTTGCTCTCCGACAGCAAACGTTACGAGAACGTGACGCCCTTTGTCGGCCTCTTGTATGCTAACGACTGTACTGTTGCACAGGCTGAGATCTGATTTCATGGCCGCCGAAAGCACAAAATCATTTGTGCTCATTTCTTCGACCCGTTTCAGTTGACCCGATTGTAACCGTATCACCGTCCCTGAATCATGCCGTACTATTTGACTTTTCGCTAATATTATAAAGATTAATAGACAATCATGCCAAACTGTATTAAACAGCTCGCTGTCATTCAATGAATGAATTCATTACTATGCGGTCTAAACGTTTTCTTTATAATCACAGGTTTTATTAGTTTTGCTCATTGCCGCGTAAGTCGCATAAAACCAGCAAAAATGTATGAGAACCAAATGATGGCAGAATAGACTAAAGAACCTGATCCGCCAAGATGAACACAGGAAGAACGCTGCTCTACATCCATTTTGGAAATTGCGATCGCTATCACTCACATTTCAAGAAATAAATATTCAAAGATCAATAACCTCGCATGAAATGAGTGGGATAGTAGGGCTGTGGAGGAAGACTGCCCATTTCGAAAGAAGTATCCGTGCTTGGCGCAGGACGTTGATAAGGAAGAACCGACGGCCTATAAATTTAAATGCCCCTTCATATATCACTAATAGAACGTGATGCAGATAAATTCCTCGTCATGGTTATCATCGAGCACCTATAATTCAAAACATCCTTATGCATAGCAACTCTGCAGAAACCATGCGACTTTTACAGAAGAACAATTAGCTCTCATAATTCCACGATTCAACTGAAACGAAAGCAAAATTCCGCTGAAACAGAAAATGCTACGGGATATTTAAAACATGACTAATAAGACTTTTATGACGGCCTTATCAACTTCCACATCTTAGGTTAACTTCTAATAGCTGGCGAGTCTAATAATGTGAGTACGCCAAAAGACGATCAAAAAAGTCGAAAAACCGCCAACCACCACCTTTGACGGATTTGGCTAGTTGAAGGGAGAGATAGCGAAGCATGTCTCGAGCGTGGTATTGGCGGAGGTGGCATCAAACTGCCTCGATTTTGAGCTACAAATTCACATATTTTTTCACAACAGCAAACATCGATCTCAAAGCGAGATCGTTAAATCTCTACATGCATAACGGCAACCGAAAATCTCGATCGCCTATACCAACTCTAAAGCAAATCTCCATAAATACAAAGTCAACGGATCTCCAAATCAAAATTCAACATAAAAAGAGTCAACCATAAATGGACAGGACAGACTGTATACATCCGATTATGATATCATTTCTCAACGTTATCTTCAGCCATCTAACAAAGGCAACAATGATGTAGAACCCAGGCTGACGCTAGAACATAAGAGAGAAATACACCATTTGATATGAAAAAGAAAGCTCACTCTTTTACGGCTACTATTCCTTACAACATTACATACTCTGTGAAGGTTACTTCTCAATTCACTCAGAAAATGTTCTTAATAACGTCAAAAGAAGTTCATCGGTAAACGTGTTGAACGAAGGAATGAAAAAAATATGAAGAAGAGTGATATCTTCGCCCAATCATCTTCAAGACAACATCGAATTGAAGTGACGACCTAGAAAGTAGGTGAATAAATAGTTGCTCAAATGCAGCGAATGCCAACTGTACTGCCCTAACGTAAGTAAATGAACAACTGGAGAAAAGAATACCGTGTCGAGAGTGCAATGTGGATGTGGAAGGAAGCGTGCTGCTAGAGAGCGAACCCGTAAGTGAAGTGCTGCTGTGACGCTGAGCCAATCTCGCGAGCAGCGGTTGTTGGGAAGAAGGCGCCGAATCTGAGAGTGTTCTACTGCCCAAAGACACCGCTTGTCCACCTGTTGGTGATGCAACTGCCGCTGCTCGTGATTGCCCACTCACCTTCAAGACATACTGATGTGCTGTGATAACATAGACCAATAGAAACAGAACTTCAGTATATCAGCTGGGTCGTAATAAAATAGAACTTTAATATATCGTTTATGCTCTCTGTAAGCAAATGCACACAACTTTTGTGATTCAAAAAACTGCCTTAGCCTTCAATAAAAATCACTTTCACCATTAGCTCTTATCCCCTTGTGTTGCTAATGCGTTTAACAAAGAATGTATTGTGAAGCACAACAACATGCTTCATAAATACCACTTTTGCTGCCACTAGTGCCTCTCTCATTCATAAACATTACCTTGCTTAAGAGATGCTATTTCACATGATTTTCACATGCCAAACCAGTAACATGTCAGCGAAATACGACCACGACGTTCTCCTACGCAGCCAGCGGGACTGAATTAAACTGCACCTCCGGTGACGATAACAGCTCGTTTGCAACCAACCCACACAATCATGATCACGTTCAATACAAAATTCAGTGAATCTAAGCAAAACGCTATCGAAATGCAGCGATTTCAGATGCTGCTAAACAACCTTTCTAAAAACCCACATGACATCTGGATGAACTTAAACGGGGAGAAGGATCGATGGAAACGATTATCCCATAAATACAACTATAATCCCGAGATTCCAAAAAAACAATGAACGGTGTCGACAGAAGATGTACTGCTTTCAACTTTTCGCAATAAATTTCGTGTCGTGGCGAATGAAAACAGTGGTCACGAGTGGAGCCTATGACTTTCCCTTTTAAGGGTATACCTATCAACGACTGTGCTAATGAGCGCACTCTTCACTCGATATTTTGTTGCCGTTCTGTGCTGTCGATCATACTGTATAAATCGCGCAACTGGCCACATGGGCTCTCGATGCTATAATCGCAGCAGAACTGGCATCACTTGGAAGAGTTGCTACATAAACTTATAGTTGAAGTCATTTATAACTGGCAGGGCAAAACAACCGCCAATGCTCAGTTTATATAGCATCTGCCTGAGAAACTAAAAAAACACGAGTTTCAGCCTCGTCGAATGACACAGTTTCCATTCACCACCCCACATCGTTGAAGACTGAGATAGATTAAACTGGGTTTTATCGTTAAAAAACCAACAGCAAACAATGCAATAAGTTTACCAAAACCTGAAAGCTGCAAGGCTAACCTGCGCAATAGGTGACTGAGGGAACGAGGCGGCAATAGCAGCTTGCATATGTGCGGGAAGGGGAGATGGGGTATGAAGAGGAGAAGAGGGCACTACATGTGCTGAGGCCGCCGCTAGTTGCTGCTGTTGCTGCAACTGCAACATATACCGCTGCAGGTTCTGCTCGAATGGTGCCAACGTGGATACTGGCGATGTGCTCATGCGAGTTCCTGAAACACTTACATTCGTCAACCGTCTACGATTCTACGATAACCGTAAGCGTAAAACTATCTCAGTTTATCGCGAGAACAATGAAGCAACCTACGGATGAAAATAATGAGATTACAATCACGACAAACCAGTTAACTATCGTGATTCAAAAACCATTTCCCCGCATCATTAGCACAACATCGCGTCATGTGGCAAGCATAATAAAACAAAAGCTTGTCGAATGGCCATGAAATATGGATAGCACAAAAAGAGAATACAACCACAAAAACCCTTTGAGCGGAGAGGAAGTGGGAATACGCAGGATCTCCAGATCGTTAACTCTTGTTAATTCAGCCGATTTCTGTTCTCTTTCCGTTCCTCTGAACAGCAATGCACATTTAGGCATCAGCATTTTAATCTGCTTACTGGGTAAGATTAAAACCTAAATCTTTCTGCTTTCCCGAAATTTTAAAATGAAAAGGTTCGGTTGCCTAAAACATTTTAGAAAATACTGGAAACTGATGTCGATAATAATAACGTCTTTCTGCATCAATGAACATTCTGTATTGGATCGTTTCCGACTGGTCCTAACCAACAGTTACCCATATATCGACAGCAAGCCCTCGATATTTGAGGAAATAAATGAGAGGACCATATCCGTCTTCGTTTTGTATTCTTCCACCACCCATTTATTAAAATTATTTAAACTTTCTGTAAAAACTTCAGCATGAGCGGCCGCCCTCACCTATTATGCTGTTTGCATGAAGCAGGAAAAAATTAATCGACATAGAAATAAATGTAGCACCTGAATACTAAGAGATTACGAAAGGTTAGGGAAAGAACCATTCATAGATCACAACTACCTAAGAGAGACTCCCACTGTAACTTACTTTTCAAAGTACACATATGAACACTTTCTATTCGATATCCACTAGGTGCGACTTTAAATAGAAGAACCTTTTCTGAGTTGACGACTGCGAAACGGGTGCAAAACGACACGTCTTGTCTACCTTCGTAGCACAAAAACCTTATGGCAATATATAGCCGGTCCTATCGACGTGAGTCTAACAACCGGCAATGGAAGGAGGTGGCAAGTGCACGTGCCAGACAGCCCCTCCTCCCCCTCAAGTGAGGACACAAAGCAAGACAAGTTGATTCCACACAAGAACATCCAAAACCTAACTTGGAACCTGTTCAAATTTTAGAATTTTCAAAGTATATGAATGCCTGCAACAAGATTTCAAACCGACTGAATATGGCTGCACCTCTTTCAGCAGAAACCTTCATAATGTTACGTAAAAAACATAAACTTGTTTGGATATAAATATCTTCCCCAACGCAAAAAAAAGGCAAAGAAAGCGAACGGCCGACGAAAGAAGATGCGAACCTATTGGAGTATGGTGCGCAGCCGAAGCCGCAGCAAGTGCGGCTGCTGCCGCAGCAGCTGCTTGTTGTTGCTGTTGAGCTGCTGCTGCGATGAGCAGTTGGTACTGAGCCAGAAATGCTGGATTCAAAGAACCGCCGGCTGCCAACATCTGGACGGCTCCAGCGCCCATGGAAAGTGTTGGCAAGTTCGATGTGGTCGCTCCACCACCAGTCGCCGGCGACGCGGCAAGCGAGCACGAACGCGGCGATCCGCACAGCGCACCCAATTCGCCGCCCGCAGCGACCGACGCAGATACGGCCTGTGGTGCGTGTGGCAATGGTGAGGGTTGAGAAAGTTGCGTGGCTTGCGATAATGGAACCGGCGCCGTCAATGGCGACGTTTGCGGAAGCTGTGCTGTTACAGGCAACTGCGACGGCTGCGGCAAATGTGAAGGCTGCGACCGCGCTGGCTGCTGACTAAAACGAAGCGCGGCCGCCGACTGAGCTGACTGTAGTTGCGACGAATAGATAGACTGAAACGAAGTCTACGGCCTTCGGCTTACAACACTTTGATAATGCACCAACATAATCTAAGATTTCTGAGCAAAACAGGAGGGTTACACGAGCTGATGGCGCAAGGTATACTGAATAGCGAAATTGAAAAACTGCAATTTCGAGATAATAAAAAGTATCAACGCCCAGGTAAAACTGCACAAGAAAACTTCCAGGATTTTTCATTCACGTCCAAAAGCTGGTAAGAAGGAAAATCCGGGATCTCATAAGCTCTTACCTAAGTTACGACACCATGGTTACAAAAAGCGTCCATAATTTGATTTGTAGCACAAGGCTCTACAGCTCAATCAGTCTAGAAGAAGTATTAATTAATGTTAACGTTATATTATGCTCCACTAAGGTAATTCCGGTTTCCGAAGAGAGAAGAAACAATGAAACCGATAACTGTTTACTCAAATCGATATGAGTGCAGAATAAGTCGCTAACTTCAAGAAGCCGGCATTTTCATGGTTGTGAGAGCGAAAACGACTATAAGATAACAAATAATGGATGTAAAGCATGAAAGCAAAACTAAATGAAAGGGCTTTCTGACAACTCTACAACCTTTATCAACACCATCAAAGCCAAGAAAAACTTTCCAACCTCGACATCGTGACTAAAACACCTTCGAATACGCTTTTTAAATTCTAGTAACCATGTGTAAAATGTGCTTTTTGGCTCTCACACGTATGTTCACGAATGTGGATAAGACGGTCGAAAATTTGCGTCGTCTGCCTAACAGCCAACTGGCACAGGAAATTCAAGATGAACTCTGAGGTTTTTAAAAAGCTTCTGACTATACCACCTAGTTGGCTTCAGAAATCGAAACAATTTTCTTCTGCAACCAACTTGTAAGGCCCGCCGATCACCGGAAAACGACAAGCTACTATTCATCCGTACAAGAGAACCACTAAACCGGTTGTTTCTCCACGAAAGACCGATCGTCAATCGCTATATACTGCTAAAATATTGTCTCAGTGTGCAAGGTGTACAGATTCGTTCAGAAATCGCAGAAAAAAGAGAGAAGAACCCTCCGCTTTAGGTGAGGAAACGACCGTCGCCTTATCTCAACATCATGTGATCATGCGCGGTTGCAGTCTTCCAGTATTTCAGCAAATTCGCGGATTCAGAACCACGTTTGCGAAACTCTTCACTCTTGCCAAGAAACGATACCACTGCCAAATCCTCATGCAGTCTCTAATCTCCCGTTACCAAATCGACCGTAATACTCCTACGCTTCTCACACTTCAACTCGGAACATGCGCCCTCATAAGCGTCAACGCTGGAAAGCACAACGGAGCCGGGCGCTTTATTAAATAACCTTACTGGAGTATATTGCAAAAAAAAACCTGTGGAGTACTTCGCAAGTTTTCTTTTTTTTTAAGGAACAGTGGGATAGTGACTAGTCGATGTGCTCAATTCGGTTTCTAGATGGGAAGAATGCAGGATGAGGGGAGAAATATTGGCATTCTTTCTCGTCTGGAGTGGAATGATGGTGGGGAGCCTTGCAGTGGTAATTCTGAATTCGTTAAGTGGATAACTGCTCCAGTCGGAAAAAAGCAGGCTACTACAACAATAAAAAAGAATCAACTGTTGGCATTTTAATACGGGGCGAGAAGATAAGGTAGAACGGTTGCTGCCCCTCCCCCTCAGTTACTGATATTACCGTCCACCCTCCACAATATACCAGCCCTACTTAGAAATGGCCAAAAGAATAAATAGATGACTGCAACATCCTTTTGATTTATTAGAAAGGCCCACGAATCAGTGACAGAAATTTTAAAGAGCGTTCACGCTGTGTTCGACTGTGGATGGGAAAAGCAGTTGAAGGAGTGGAGATAACGCGAAAAAAAGAATACTTTTCAGGTTTCTTTTCCAAAAGGGTTTGCAAAAAGTTATCGAAAAATGCACTACGACTCAGAAATCGTTTAGAATTACGCGCATCGTCTCGTCAGTGATCAAGATGCCGCAAGGAAATTCCACTAAACCCCTCTCAATTCATCAACATATCAGTGCGCAAAAATGAAGCAACTGGACAGGCACCGAATATATGGAATCGCGAACATCAAAACGTCATTGCACGACCGCTACGCTACAAAAAATGACATCACATACCTGAAGATCAAAGTGTGGCGGCCAGCCGCCAGATTGCTGTAAGGCTGCGGACTGCAAAAGGGGAAGTGAGAGTGCTGAAGGATCCCTCACTGCACTCGACGATGGTTGCTGCGTTGAAGATGCAGTGCCCAACGAAAGTGCCTGTGGCGGCGGAATGATATGACCCACCTGCTGAAAACAGTCTTTGCCGTATCATAGGCGTGCTCAGATATCTCAAATAGAATGACTGCAGACATCTTGAAAACGAATGACTGTCAATTATCGGCAAACGGGTAGGAAACTCAAACTCTGAAGAAAATGCTCTATTAAAAACGATGAAGCACTGGAATTTAATTTCTCCATAAGAAAAATTCCTCAGACAATATTTAGCGAAAGTTTCAGAATGTCCTCCACCACTAGATATAAATGCAGAATTCTTACCCAAGATAACCTCCTCCTTATTTTTGCAAGAAATACACCATATAGCCGATGCTCTTTTGATGTCGTTCAACTGGGAAGAGGCATGTCGAAAATTCGCAGATTTTGAAGAAATCGCAACGTCCAGCAAACATCGCTTATTCCAGAGAAAAACCATCCAAAAACAGCAAAATTTATCCAGTAAAATTTAATGAATCGTTTTCGACTAGAATCAATGGAATACAAATTTCGTCAGAACTTGTAAGTTGTAGTTGGCTGCAAAAAAAGAGGACGCACCAAAGAAAGTGTGTATCTGCTCACGTGTGAATTCAAAACAGTCCACTTATCGGCAGAGTTGAACACAAACACCTAAGTATGGGGACTAACGGTTAAAGCTTTAGGTTCCCTATCAGAGAGACCCACTCTCGCGAAGTGTACACGGCCGTGATAGTCATTTCGAATGTAAAAGCACTCCACCTCTCCCCTCGCCAAATCATCATCACGGTTCTAACGTGTCATGTTTGCGTACGTTTTGTCAGCCAGCCGCCACCATAGCACACAGCTTAAGGGTTAATCACTCTTTTGTTTTTGCATACCGCTTACCTCAAAAATTACAGAAGTAGCGCAGCATTCTACTTGAAATGGTGCCTCAGAAGAGAGTTTTAGGTTGTGAAGTAACAGCTGATTCCTCAAGTACCTGGCCATTGGGGGCAGCATCGTCGGCTTGCGGAAAAATGGTGCCGGTGGTAGATGGGTGCTGCTGGGGAGCACGGAATGAAGACGCTGGGCCTCGCTTCTGCGGAGCGGCCCCACACTGCTGGCGGCCCCCTGGCGCACCATTCATAGAAACCGCATAGACGCGCTCGGGTGTTCTTCTCGACGCGTCCCCGCAAAAGTATTTTCAGCGAGCACCTCTTGCAGCCAGTCCTGATCGCCCTCGAGCTCTCTCGTCGCCTTCCAAATCTGCAAATTCCATTCTTACGATGCAGGTGCATTAATTGCGCAGATCTACCGATGAATAGTTACGAAATGAAAATATAGCCTCTTTTTTAATGAGCAACTGCCGCGTACAATATGGCCAAGTGGAGCCTCATGAGTAAGCATTTATGACTGTTTCCCCAATACCAACTCGACAATATTCTATGGGCATAGCTACGAAATCTGACGCCTACAATGTACACGATAGGCGACATCCACATCAGTTTCAAGTTCACGTAGATATTTTTGCAACTGTTATGAGTGATTCCATGTGCTAGAAGCTTTGCATGCATTCTACGATGAGGTGGGTCTCAATTTGCAACTAGTCGAGCCATAAGAAACATTTTTTTTGCTGAAGATTCCTGTAAACGGTCAGTTGCGCCTCAATACCGATAACGTTACGCTTGCGATATCCAAATGATTAAAGCGCTCAAATTGCATTGCGCACTTGGATCATCTTTGAAAATTGGGATTTCCGATCGTGGTGACGCTAAAAAATCCTCATTAAAAGATGAGAAAATTTGTTTCTTCCCTCTCTTTGCAACGATGAAACTTCTGATATTAAGAAATTGGTCGATTCGTTTAGCTGTATAGTTAAAAATTTCCACTACTATAGTCTCATCTTTCATAAATATTGTGGTGGCCTCATTGAGGCGCTCTTTCGCCTTTTACTCCTTTTGTGGCTTTACGAACGGGAACGCTCTTCAACAACGATTTAGCGATTGAAATGAAGCTTGAAGCACTCATTACCACTTATTGCGATTAGCTTTATTGAACGAAAATGCAACAATGAGGGGCAAATGATAGAGCCTATAGTTCATCGATCACCACCTTATAAGAACATAGAAATAACGGAACTTGTCGCAGATATTCCACTACGGAAACATCAATCAACATCAGCGCCTCAAACACGTGCATCCAACATCAGTAAAGAGAGAAAAAATCGATTTAGCTGACTGAGATTGATTCCCTCAAATCGATGCCGTAGCTGATTCCCGACACAGTCTACCTCCCTCAGCGAGACTCCTTCTATTGATCCTTCCTAAGGCAATACTAGAGGTTAAATTACAAACCTCCGTCGTTGATCCCCTCTCTAAACATGCTCGAAAAACTCATCAATGTTGTCGAGTAGACGGTGTGAAGTGTACGGGCCACTCTCTTACTCATCCAACAATGTACTGCTCTCTTGGAAGGTCGCCAAGAGCAACGTACACATTTTTGCCGCGCTACTTCAAGCAATGCATTCCCATACGCCGTCCTTATCGCATTCGTCTCGTGATGAAATAATCAGTGTGCAATCGAAGTGAAGTCAACTGTGAACAGCGACGTTGTTAGTTTCTCACCGAGAGAGGACAATGAAGGAGAGGAAGGAGGAGGAGGGAGGGGGAATTGGGCGAGAATTCTCGAGATCGTCTCTCTCGTTGACCGCATTTATATTGCAACCAATTAAACATCCTCCATATTTAGCACACAAAGAGCGAGATTCATGAATAGACTCAAACTCATGAATCTTCCTCCTCCGCATGTTTTAGTGGCCATTCATTACATTCTGAACGTGAGATTGAAGAGAAACCGCTAGGATGAGCAATATGAACAGTGGTAGGCATCAACAGTTCACTGCATCGTTTTTCCTTGTTATCAACCATTCACCTCACCTCCACCCCCCCCCCCCCCCCTATCACTCTGCCCAAGCCAATCTCCCGTGCATAACTCTACTCCTCCTAAGCACACGATTTCAAGGAGTTGTGGAAGAGCCCTAGAATGGTCGAGTCACGGTTTATTCCATAAAGATCCTCATCTCTAGTGCGGAAATGTGTATGAGGTCAAAAATATCAACCAACAACAGTGTCAGGCGTTTGTTTCCGTATTGCACATGGCAAACAACGTCACCGGTACAGAATTAGGTGTTGGATTTTCGATAGTGACTTAACTCAACCTCTTCTTGAAACTCCTGTACAACTGCAAATCTCTGTGTTCGCATCAGTTCTGCCGTTCCACTAAATAGTATATCGTTGCCAGCATAATGCATCATCAATATGCCTAAATAATACAACGTTTTGTTAGTTGATGCGTTGCACATAGGCGTGATATTAAGGAAATTATCACATTACAATTAGACGTATTTTCACTGATAAGAATAGTATCGAGATGAGCTACTACTATGGGATCGAATTACTCTACTCTATGTGTTAAGATCGCCTCGAATATTTTTTACCGACGATAAGTGTCGAATTCCGCAGTCCGGATGGAAGCGACATGAGGTATATTTTGTGTGTTTCTGCGCTTTTTTTCTTCATCCCATAAGTGAACGTTTCCGACTGAATAATCCGAAAACCTTTTCTCCTCAGTTGATCCCAACTCGGCATTATGCATATCGAAGTCTTCTTCCGGAATTATTTCAAAAATTCGCTACTGATTTGAAGGGACCCTTCAGTAAAGAGAAAAATTATGAAAGAGCGCCATTTAACTGGCTTGGTTTGCGTACGCTTCAATTTCCTTCTTCTCCTCCTCTCCGCCAACATCATCGTCGGAAAAGCAAATTTTGAGAATCGGAACATTACGGCTCTTAATTAGCAAATTCAACGACTATAAAACAACTAGGATATTCATCTGAAACAAGAAAAGTTCACCTGAAACGCGAACGCAGCAATTGAGCGATTATCGGCTTCTTAGAAAGTAAATCACAAATGATTTGACGACTTCCAGACGAGTGCAAAATATTTTCTTCTTTTCACTCTTTTCATCATTTTGGAGAACGGTGAAAATGAGCTAAATCAGCCAATCGAATTAAAAACATTTGAATTCATTGAGAACATTCCCAGAAATTCTTGGTCAGATATCTAATGTTTCCCTCTGTCCTTCAATTCAATCGTTCCCTCGATCAGCGTTCTTCACGATAAGCCATCACTTTATTTGAACTGTTGTAATTACTTATACAAATCTATATAAGTAAAGACCAGGTACCTCAGAGGATAATCGCTGTTTCCCATTTATAAGTCGTGCGGCGTGTAATGCACGGAACTTTTCGAAATCTACACATGCACGTAGGGAGGCGCCTAATCTAATAGAGATCGGAAGAGAATGGGGAGGATGCAAATGTATATGACAGAAAAAATTGGAAACGATTCCACTGCAGCAAGCATGGAAAGGCTTCTGAGGAGGGAGATGCTTTCATCTTGTTCGAGGAAATGCTTCCATCTTTTGTAGCATTCGAAAATGCATGTTTATTCACTGCGGAGGCTAACTAATAGCAGCAAGTATGCGAAAGAATAAAAAGCTAATTTGCCACAGCAGATATGATGAATAGATGACTCCTTTCAGATAGACATGGAAACATCAACAAATGCAGTAATAAGTCGATTTGATCGCGTTTGATCTCAGTGGAACAAACTTGCATGTCGATGAAATCAAAACAATGTAAGCGTGTAAAATTACGGCGAAGTAGTACAAAAAAGCGCCGAACATTTGAGAGACCTAACGCATTCGGAAAATGAGATACGAAATGAGCGAAACTGAAACAAATGAGGTTTAGTTGATCATTTAAAACGGGAGAGAGTTAGAAAGCAGAAAATGAGATATCAGAGTGAATGTGAGGTAACTTCGATATAACTAAGTTTCGGCATGTAACACTTACTTTTCCCTGCTTAGATGTGGGTGGGCCTCATCGGAACACTTTCCATGGCCATTAAGACTAGGCTATTGGAGATATTTATTGTGATCGCAGACAAAATAAAGATCTCAATTTGCATTCGCTGCATTTATTTCCATCCCCAAATGCTCGGTTAAGAAAGAACCTTCAAAAGCACCGAAATTCCAGTGAGGAAATCCGACTCTATACAGCAAACCGGAAAGTGCACCTTAAACAACGAAAGAATGCCTATACTAAGGTACAGCTTAAATCCAAGCACTGTGTGGATAACAAGCGAGACCGCGACCGCACCTAACTCGCGACCACACAGAGGTACGTAAAGCCCTGTTCCTGTTTCGGTCAACCTGCTAGCTTTAGCTCGTTGGAACAGCAACTGAAACCAGATTTAAACTATCTCCACGTAGTCTTAAGCTTAATTCGGGCCTCAGTGCATTCCTGCTTTCCAGTAAGATCACAGCTAATTTAACCCACGACCCTTCGACATATTATAAAATAAGTTCTCAATTAGCGTATGAATTGCTCGATGACCTCTCATGGAATTTTAAGTTTTAATTCAAAACGGGAAAACGAATAGAACAATGAATTATTTTACTTTTCATTTATTCGGAATTCACAAGATGAGAAAGTTAGCTTGATTACATGAACTGAGGGATGAATGATGAATGCGTTTAAAAATATACCCTCAGATGTAAGTTCGCCTTCTAAAATAGACGAAGAAATTTTAACTAGATCTAATCAACAATGCATAAATAAGTTTATATTCAGTGGAAGAATTGGAAATTTGTAACGCCATAAAGTAACAAACGGATAAGATAAGTAAAAGCCGATTAAATGCAAATCACGTTCGAAATACCACTGCAGAAAAGGCGTAGGAGCAAAACGACCTTCCAACTGGTGCAATGTTTTCGGCGTTTAACGCAACGTTTACCACCAGTAGCGCAATACTGGCTGGTGAAAGGATGTCGAACGATATAGCTTACATATACTTTCAATGGTTTGCTATATGCACTTTGCAAGAAGCAGATGAAAACAAGCAACTATCCTAGCGACATTCTCTACAAGCGTGAATTCGAAATCATTACGGTATACGAAGCAACAACATCAACATATAAGCGCACCTTCATGCCATTACATAGACTCTTAAGGACGATCGGCTAAAGTGAAAAAATTCTAGCGACACAAAATTACTGCTAACAATTTCAAAAACGCTTATGCTCAATGCGTACTCTAGCGGGAAGAAATATCACTAAGCAGTTTCGTAAACACAAAATTCACCCCGCAGATTTGATAGTCACCACTGCAACGTTAATGTAGCAGAGTGCTTAAATGACTACAATAATCACATATGATATCTCCGATTTCTTTCAACATTTGCGATGAGAACATTTCATCGTTTTCCCAACGTTTACGATAAGAAATGAGCAAGTACCACAACCACATAGAGGATTCATGAAGATGATATTCGGCCCATGAAAAGAATTAAGTGAGTGTCATAAAAGCATCACGCATAAAGATATTCTATTGCAGATGGTATGAAACTCTATGAAAAACTGCCCTTCTCAACATTCCAGACGTCACCGCTGCAGCAATGCATCGATCCAATAGTCGTTATAGGGTCCAGCGAGGTTCTACTTTATCCAGAGGTTTGCTTGCTTCCCGCTTTCAGAGAATCTGCATAAGGACCATAGTTTTCCACAATTTTATGCACATAATGCAAGCATCTCGTATCTTTTCTGGTAGGTTTTAGAAGATTATGAGATATTTTTCCAGATATTCGGTTATTTGCAGTACCGATTTACTGTAAAACCTTCATCGCACTATATATGAATATGTTACATAAGTAAGCGTCGAAAGATAAGTAAAAATGAGTACGTAAAGAACAATTCTGAAATTTAACAGTTGAGAAGCTCGAGTAATTGCGTCATCGACAGGGTGCACAAAAAAACCTCTACACGGATTTGCTACTTTGAGATCTGAAATAATTTCCTGAAACTAAAAATGTAGTTATTATTTTTAGAATTTCCAACGATAGTGTCTCCCCGGGTAAAAGAATTTTGTATGTTAACGAAGCGAACATCTAACTTGCTTAGAAAGGTTTGAAAAATAGCCATCATTCATATGCGACAAGAAAATATGGAATTAAACGCAAATGTTGTATGGGAAGAATCTGCACTACAAGGATGGTTTTTTTTATACAAGACCCAACGATAGATTAACCAACTTTCTAGTTTAGAAGCTTCAATAGATTTCATGAAAATCCAAAACGCTGCATTTTCCACACTTTTACCTTCCCAGGTGAAACGGAGCGTTATTTCTTCTGCCTATTTTGATAACTGTAAGAGCGACACATAATTAGTTAGACGTGCGAAAATGTGAAGTTTCATCACGACGAAAGCGAAAAAAGAGAGGTATTCTGCAAAAAGATTTTGCTGAGGCGATTATGTTCCCTTTAAAAATTTGGAGAGGCTGGTACTTTTTCGAACGAAGGGGTTTATTCGAGCACTGATTGTAGGCAATATCTTTTCAGTAAGGTTCGTGAGCTATGCTACTTACTGGTCTAAGAAAATAGGCTCTCAAAATTATGCCATGAAAAGAAAACGACTAAAAACAAGTGAAAAACTTGAAAAATTGACTATGACGACGAGATGTGAGCAGTGGGGAAAGCACGGCGTGTCGGCGGGGGACGACGCGAGAATATATCGCTAGCATAGAAGGCGAAATAATCTCCGAGGACGCACTGCACATTACTCATAACCACAGATATGATCTGAGCATAATTTTCGAACCACAAGTGAAAAATTGCCTTTTCATTTTCTGTGTCGCTGTTTTAACAAAAACACCCCTTGAAAAGTTTGCATATATATTCGATAACTTCGTCATTACCCATCGGGAAACAACGAATTACCCATGCGGAACTTCGCATTTAGTGTTTCACTTGTGCCAGTGTGATTGGCTGCAATTTTGAAATTTAGTCAAGAAATACAGTTAGTCAAAATGTTTTAGTCCACGAGGTCATAGTGACAGTAATGCTGAAGTGTGAACATAGATCGACGCTGAAATATTAGTGTAAAAGCAGCTGAACGAACGACACCTCCAATGCTGAATCCAACGTCTTGTTGCACATTCAGCCTGCACACATCAATGTTTCAGTTACTGTAAACGAGCAATGAAACGGATGCTTGAGACGTACTATGTCAATGTTATACATGCATCAATATCGATCGAGGCACAGTTTCTCGAGAAACCAAACAGTGAAAAAGCCGCGTAAAAGATAAACATAATAGCACTGATTTCAAATAAGGAATAGAAAAAGAAACTCAAAAAGAATTTCCTAACAAAGTTTTGCTATTTGGAGTAACGTGCATTACAGTACTACACATTTTTTGCTATCGAAGGTCCAATTCAGTGACAAGCTATAGAAGACATTTCACTAAACATGGATCAAAACAACCACTAACAACTACGATTATTAGACTACTTAGCAAATTCCTTTTATTTGTATTCTATTCCATATGAATGTAGTCTGTCTTACGCGTCTGAATCGAAGTTAAATCAGATTCCACTCGTAAACGAGAAAGGAAACCGGAACCAGACTTCACCATATCCCCAAACGGCCGTTGGTCAAACCTGGTGTCGTTTTCGATCTCAAATAGCATCGGACTTTAAAGAGATCATGCGGCTTCTAGTACCAGCTTATTTCTCTCCACCCCATACAGGTGCTTTAAATCGCCTTTACTGAGAATAAGCGAACGACTGCACGAAGAAATTATCGTTTAAGTTTACCACCTGTCGAGGAACTCTCAATTTGGTTTACGTAAGAGTAGTAGACTCGTGATGGGATCGACGCTTCTCAAATGCAAATTTCACCGCCATTATTCCTAAAACGGCATTTCTAGTTGATTACGAATCAACTAAACTATCATATTTAACCGGATATTTGCGGGAAATTTCGGACAGGTTTCCATCAATTGTACAGGTTGAAGTGATGTGCAATTTTGCATTTTACCGCATCAGAATAAACACCCACGCAGATATTCCGAAAATAATGAAAATGAAGCAAATTATGTGCGTCTGATGCGAATGATAGGCAGTATGTTCATTCTTTAACTATAATGAGAAGTGATTTCCCTTCGAAATTTAGAGTGACAAGGAAAAGGCCTATCGACAAGTCAGTCCAACATTGCTTCTTTACGCCACAGTGTGTTACGTGAATTTGTTTTCAGCGCTCTACAGTACCTCGATGCGTTGATTCTTGACGATAAACATTTTTCAGCAGGTTCTATGTCTACCCACCATTTAACGCCTATTATCAGATAGCATAGGTCAAGTTCATAGACCGGTACCTTGTCTGCAATCCAACGTCATGGTAAGATGTCACCCGATCTTCGTCCCTAAGCCGAGGTTCAAACCCAATGCCCATTTACCGCTTTACGCATTTACATACATCGACAGACCCACAAACACACACTCAGGAGCGTAACGTTTTCATTATAGAGTTTTGCGAGGATTTGTAAAATAAATGTAGCAATAGTCGTAGTTGCAAGTACAAATATTTGTAAGATGCGATGTGAAGGCCATTTAAATTTACAGGCACATAAGAGTAATGATTTTTAAAAAGCGATGTATGTGATAGAGAGTTCGTAAGCATGAAATGTAGCTGAGACATTCAAAAAATCGCACTATATAGGATAGTGCAAATCAAAACTTAGGCAGATATTCTGTTGATTCCAGTGAATAACAGATATATTAAGAAGAAGGGCATAATTTACAAAGAGCAGATACGAGCAGGAATGAAAAAATGGAGTTGTACAATTGCATTGGTTTCCTAATAATGGCTTGCTAAAGGAACGACAGCATAAAATAATAGTATATTTATGAAAAAATAAACTAATAACATAACGAGAATAGTAGAAAGTAAAGAAAAACAACAATAAACGAGAAAATCATCCTAAAGCGTTGCGGAACGCCCATTTTGAGTGCTCCGTGATTGAATAGATTTCATTCGTCGTCCTACGATGTGAAGCGCTGCAGCAACGCAAAATCGTAAGATGGGCGAGGCAGCTATATGCTTTTGTATACAAAAATGTGACTGCTTCCGTCTTTTTCGGTGTTTTTGAACGGTTCGTTCGCATTCGCTCTTTAGGTGACGCACTAAAGATTGCACGATTAAATTCATCTATGGAGAGGAAACTTGGGACTGCTTTGAAGAGATGGAAGAAAGGCAACTGCGGAAAAGAGAAACTATAAGATGACAATAAGCTGCAGAGGTTTCGAATAGATAAATATGAATGTACTTCAGAATTAAGTTGTCAATAAGTGCTGAACTTTCATCGCAACGTGTGCTTATAAATGATTTTTTTCCCCTCTCTCACAAATGCAGCATTTGCATAATATCGCCAAGAGAATAAATGAGAAAGTTTGCTGCCTGAGAGACTCTTATACGAAGCTGCTTCACCATTTGAAACAAATTTCCGAGTACGTTCAAAAGAGAAATATAATACTCAAAATGTTGGCGTAGTTTTACGTCATCTTTATGAATCAGTTAAAAACAGCGACAAGACGTCAAAAGCAATGTACCGCTTGACTCATATACTCTTAAACAAACACTAAATGCTTTTAAATAAATCTCAATAAGAGGCGAAAATATACTGCAAAGAAAATATACTTATTTATAACTTTCAACCTCCTCAGCGAAGTTGTTGGATTGAGCGAATTCACACAACTCGCATCGTTGATTCATACAGCTCATTAGAATACTTTTAATTTTAAATGCACTCATAAATAACACAAAGCATAATTAGCATTCAAACGCGCTCTTTTTACGCTCTCAAATCGGCGTCTAAAGGCAAATGATGTTCCGTACTCTCTTGTGACACAAACGAAATTCATAAAATAAAATCATTCCCCGCGTCGAATATCATCAAATTCAGAAAGGGCCATTTGACAATTTTTTCAAATTCTTTGAGAAGTAAGTCGCGAAGAAGTAAACAAAACAGTTGAAACTGTCTGATTCTGAATTCTAAAAAAGAGTCCTCTGAAGACGTCCAATTTTCCGACCGCCATTTCGGTGCAGAGACAGCCGGGCAACGATGGCAGTCTGGCGCCGAGCGTCTTGGCACCACAATTTTTCCATCGGGTACTGTCGGACGAAAAGAACCTCCCACGCCAGCGCATAGAAATCATAGAAGATATCGTACTCAGTAGAGCGTTAATATTCGGCGACATAGGCAAACCTATGCGTTTTGAAATAAGAAATGCATTTTCAAAAACGATTTCCAAATGAGAGCTTTATTCATTCCACTGATTTCCAGGCAAAAAGTCTTAAGCATATACGGAAAAAAAGGTACTGGATTGAATAAGAAAAATATGAGACATGTTCTGAATAAAAACGAGTTCTCAGAACAAATACGACAATTAAAACGTAACAATATAGAAAAGCTAAGGCTAGAAGTTTTTTACATCCTCTGCCAACTGAAGAGGACATTTAAGGTTTTCTCGCTAGCTGTCATATTCAACATAGAGCATAGAGCACAAGCATACCGGCTTAGGGTATAACACTGCAACAGCAATGAAAAAAGTACAGTGGCTGGATACAAAGAAGGAGTGCTTAAAAGTGAAATGAATTTGCAATCAGTGAGTTTTCCTTCCAACGATAAAGCTGCCTGAGTGGTGTCAAAAAAAGGAAGGGTTTTCGAGATCAGACATGAAACGATGGGTATGGGAACGCATCGCGCAATTGTTCCGTGGATTAAATGACATCAGAATGAGACGAATTCCTGTTCTTTGCATATCTCATCCCCTATCACATTAAGCTGAGAACACCGAAGTGGAGTTAGAGAGTATATACATATTAGACATACGATTAGAAATTACACCTACGACTAGGCATAAAAAAGCGGACGATGCATGCAACAATACAGTAAGTAAGATGTTCATGGTTGTCATGAAAATATACATTTCATTCTGGAACATTTGACTCTACTGAATAACGGGTCGCCTATCACAATCGCTGCGGCTGCTGACTATACAGTCGCTGTTTCCAGTCTTCTTCGACTGCATTTGCCAGCCAGCTTCTGTACACCTGTCATATGCCGAAACGATGCCATTAAAATGTCCTGTGTACGAAAATTGCAGCCACAGAGCCTTCTCAAGCCTGATTGCATCCTAGGTGTCTAGTTGCTTCAGCGTCAGAATGGCAGCCGAAAATGTCATGGACTGACGAATTTCAATCAAAATTCGTGGGCTGCAAATTTCCACGAAAAATAATGAATGACAAATCTCGTCTAAAAGCAGTTCGATGAAAATGTCTCCAAAGATACAAGTGAATTCACGCGATTCAAATACAAATTTTCAACCTGAGGCATTAGTTGTAGACATTCTAGGCGATTTACGGAGTTATTGACCGCTTGGATAAGCATGCAATGACCGCCTTCGACTTTATTTTTGACTGTAACGAATGTTCGAACTTCGTGTTATAAATCTTTTTCATTTTTCTCAGAGGACCTTATTCCTTTAAAGTATTGACTGGGATCTTCTACTTCGGTGATAAAAAACAATCTACTCAACGTTGATATGTCTCTCTGATCGGAATGTTACACCCGTCTCATGTTAGTCGTATAATTCGTCTGCACGCATATTTGATGAGCTGCACAAAGGCCGCAGTTTAGTCGCGCCTCTTAACCATCAAGCTCGAATCACTCATTTGGCAATAGGAAGGCTAATTTCAACTCTATCCACTAAAGGAAAGGCTGAGAGATGCGGAGGTTACACGGGGAGAAAGAGGGAAGATGAGAGCAAACGACTGTTGCGTAGATGTGTTTTGATTCCGAACGTTAATGCAACGACTACTTAGCGATAATACTCAACGTCAGCACTGCAGCTGGACGACGATTTCGATTTGCCCATCAACTCAGCAATCATTTTTACGATGCATTTTAGAACGTAATAATCCGTTTGAAATAAAAACCTCAAATAATATCAGTTCGCTTAACAGTTATCCAAACTGTAGGCTTGTCATTTTGACCACTGCGAAAGCAACGAGAATGGATAATGAATGAAGTTGAGGGAAATAAATAAGAAACTCCTGTAAAAATGCATCATTCTCACGAATATAACTGAAACAAAGAGCGTCGCAATGTGTTCACAATGCGGAATTTGGGCAGATTTCTTTTAAAACGGCTCATCCAACAGAAGATGGTAGAGGATATGAGAATTTTATGTCCGAATATTGCAACCTACCGAAGAGACAACGATATTTTCAGCAAAGTGAAAATATGAAATTCGAAGTTTTTACACAAGTAGAGAGACGTAGAAATGAGGTTGACAAGATATATGCTTTTTGTAGCACAAAAATGTTGATTCAGTAATCCATCTTCCTACGCTACCTGCTCCATAATACCGACCGATTGCAAAAATATTCGAGAAACCGTGACTTTATAATGCATCTTCCCACGCTATCAATCAGCTGTACAAATAGCCACAGCAAAAGCTTTTTTCCCATCTAGTCGGTTACAACAGAATTTGCCCATGCACATCACAGCGCTTTCTTTTTTTTCTATAATTTTGCCGGAAGTGGATAAATTAGAACAAAGAAATCCTGATGCGTGATTATGCGTTGCAGAATATATAGCCACTTAAATTCCGCTAATCAGCTTCACCTACTCAAGCACTGAAAATTATGAACGTACAATGAACCCTCTCATAATGACCTCAAAAAAAAAAAAAGAACTACGCATTACATTATGAAAAATATAATAACGGTGGACACGGACACCACTCCAAACTTAACTGTGTGCACCTGTTCACTTATCTGCATATTAGCCTGGCCGTCAAATGGACGGCTGCACTCTCATTTGCCACCTAACCGAATGTACTGTCATTTTCGAACTGGCGTTAGCATGGTCAGCAAACACGCAACAAAATTTGCATATTTGGATGCGAGTCATATGGTCGCCGGCTTATTTAGCTGTCAATTCAGGCGTACAGAACGATTGCACTTATTAGCATATGAGTCCGGATGTGTGCTCAAGCGTGTTAGCTGCTCTATCTCGGAGGAGATCAGTGATAAACACAGCTTGATTAAAGCACGCTGATCAGTAGGTTTTAATTTGTGTTCGATTTTGCTTTCATCGTCAAAACCGGCTGAACACTATCGGCACAATGAAGTCAGTAGTACAGTTGACCTGATATCGGATGTGGTACCACTAGCAAACCCCCCCCCCTTACCTCTTAAACAAATATAACAAATCAAAATTTGGCATTCAGTGCTGACTGAAATTGAACTGCCGTCAAAACGTGCGTATGAAAGTACAACCAAAAAAAGGAGGAAAATGCGTTGCATTTTCAAAAACCGATGACTGGCTTTTCTCGTCTTTTTCAGACGGAACAAATCGCAAAAAAGGCGACTTTTTTCCGGTACGAGAGAAGGGCAAAAAATAACTCTTACACCGACCAGAACCGAGGAGGGCGTATATCGCCGCCAACAAACTCCATCACCGAACATGTAACAGTAGACAGCGGTTTCATTAGTGAATGAGACTGCATCGTATTGCATGAAATTTCCCATCGTTGCAACAATATTCACTAACACGAATCGATTAAATACGTGTCATAGGCGTTAAGTTTGACAGCCAACATTGAAGACGGAGAGGCACGCTAACGCACACGACGCTTCACCACATCTTATTCACCACAAACAGCGGATCGCGAAACGCTTCCGTCTCTTCGAATCCGCAAAATACGAATAAATGTGCCTCGAAATGACACCATCGATACAAATGAATGCTCATCACACTGCTTGCAATGAGCATCGAATAAAACCTCTCCTAGTGGGAAAAAGAATCGGGCGCGAGATGGAACAGCTCGAATGATTCAATTGCAACATGCCCACTAAAATTGATCACTACGGAAATTCCAACATTTCTGCTTCAGGATACAAGCGAGCGATGATAGGCTACAGTTCCACGGTAAATTGTTTCTGCTTTAAAGCAAAGCAACAAATTCCGCCGCATTTTTTCTTCATTCGAGCATCTCAAAAACGAACTAACAAAAAGCGTTTGCATAAAAAAATGATGATGGAAACGTTGTTCGACGATCGGCATATGATTATAGCCAATAGTATATTACGTTATACTATGGAATATTGTACAATACATATAGCAGAAGTGATGTTCGTTTAAATATGCAAACACTTTAAACAGGTATTGCTAAGGTGGATGTTGTTTTTTGGATCAATAGATGGATAGCGCAGACAAAAATATGCTTGTAGTAGTAGTGGCTGCAGTGGAATAGCGCTGTTAGAAGAGCGTTGCGATGAAGGAAACGACGCCAGGCTACGCAAACGAAAGTATGCAATGCATCGGGGGACGCGAATGCGGTCCAACCCAACAGGAGTGACGATGATCAGTGTTCAGGTGCTGTGCTAACTAACTACACAGTTTCACAGCGGTGTGTCTACCGCATCAGCTGGCAGACGCCTTTTTTATTTCTCTTGAATTCCGAGCGCAATTCGCATCTCCGCTCGTTGCTATTGCTGCTTGATCGTATTGCGCCCCTCACGACGCTTTCTAAAGCGAACTTCACAAAAAACTTCACACACGTCTCGCTAGCGATATCATTTCCTGTTAGTAACCCCTCATCATCTTCGTGATTCTGAGCTTATAAATCAATATTAATTCATGCATAATTCAACGCTTCATTAAGTAACTCATTTTTTATCAGATTTTCAACATATTCGAAATAAAACTTGCATTGAGCTTTCCTCGAAATTCTCTTGCTAAGATATATTTTTGAAAGGCTACATTCAACATCATAGGATAATTGCTGAAAAAAAGGAAACGGATATTTATCATTACTGCGGCTTTAAGCAAACAAATCCACCCCAATAAACCTCTAGCTCAAGCGTTTTTATTCAAAGCTTTGCAATACTTCGTATCTTATTGGAAAAGCTCAGTGAGTTTTTTAACCGGCATTACTTCCTTCTCAAATGAAAACCTAATGCATTCAAGAACACACCTCTAGAAAGTAGCGCCGTACAAAACTCGCTACGCTAGAGTGGGTTTATTTTAGCCAGTAGCACTCACTTTGGCACGCGTCATTACTCATTTTTACCAGTCTCTTGTGCTCTCTCCAGACAGAGAAGAGTATTTTATGATTTCGCAATTGTTTGTTCAACGCAAATTTGTCGGCAGTTGCAAATTTTTTTACTAGTCAAGCATGGCTATATCGTATTGCCTTGAATAAAACTTCCGGAATTACGGGAGATTCCCCAAAAACTTCCATAGTGAAGAGGTATATTTGAGTGAGTTATTCATCTTCCCAGAAATTTCGGAGTCACACTGGATAACGCCTCAAACGCACGAAGGTAAATCACATTTTTATATTTTATGACTTTAAAAAAGCGTCGTACGAGTATGATCTCACCTTCTCACGAAACTTTAACACTGCTAGCGAGGTTCTATTCGGCGTTTGCAGGTGTGTGTATATTGCCAGCATTAAATACAACGTGGCAGCTTGCTCGTTTGTGTCCTCAAGTTTGTTTTTTCATATGCACTCGTCGATTAATTAAAACATAGCGTTGATACTTTTAACCTAATAAATAATAAATTATACATCAGTTACCATTCCGTTTATTATAGAGTGGCAAATCACTTTCAAAGAAACAGACGAGAAAGTATTATACAGCGGTGCTGATAAATATATAGCAGAACTTATCCAATCAACCGCAACGGATGAAATATACCAGTGAATGGGCAAATGAGTATTTTATCTCTGATAAAAATAAAGAAATATACATTCGTACGTTGGACAGATGAGATCACTGATTGGATCAGTCACTGAATAGAGCAAAGAATCGAAACAATATCGCCAAGTTTCTATCTTAGGCAGACGTACGATGCCATATCGTTTCATATTCTGAATATGAACTGCTGTCGTTTGTTGACGTCGTTATCGTAAAACCCGTTTGTCGGATAAAACAGATGCTGTATTAGACGAAGAAAAATAGTGCTGATCCAATCATATTTGCTTACTGTTTCAACACTTGCTTAGGGTTAATTCTTGCAATAACCTATGGGTGTATGACGGGGGGAGAGAAGTTCAATGGACTGGGTGATCGGAGTAAGGCTGAGGAGAGAGGGGTTCTTTATCATCCGCTGAACAACATATCGCCTTCACGAGAAAAAGGTAATCGGATACATGCCGTATTTCTAGTCACATCTTGCTTTCCACACAAAGACTGAAGGAAACGAAACCGCTTTTAGCATTGTGAGAGACAGCGGTTATTCTACGAAGGTATTGAGGACACCATATGACGATATTTGAGTTTTGCATATGTTCATAAAAATTGACGAGAGAGAGGGAAACTTTGAAAGAGTGCATATGCAGTATTATATCTTACTACACTATTACAGTGATAAACTCCCTTTCCTCATTTTACTTCGATGAAAAATTCGTGCAGACACTGAGACACAAATACCGTCAGCGGAGAGGGTGAGGTGAAGGGGTGAGGCGGAGGGGTGAAGCGAGGAATATAAGGAGGTGAATGAGAGTGTTTCTACCTCGTTGAAGGCCCCTCTTTAGGCTTACCATCTGACGCAAGTCCACTTTTTAATTAGAAGTGACACATGAATAATAATCACCTTCACCGTAATTTTAGATTTCGGTACGTTTCTTTTTCGATTAATTCATGACGTCCTTCTACGTAAAAATTGAAAACCCATATATATATATATATATATGTTTGTCCTCAAAGCATGAGTACGCACAATTTCTATCTTCCTTTCCATATTCCTATAGCGTTCTCAGCGAAACGTCGCTCGACTGTTTTAGTGAATCCTATCACATGTTTGCTAAACAGATCATCACCGACGGAAATCACTTTAATGGTTAAATCTAATAGCTGCGAAATATTCTGCCTTAATTGTAAGTCATTCAGTTGCACTATTACGACAGTGCTGGAAAGTAGTGTTGTAATGGACTGAGACTATATTGAATCTTTCAGAGAGAGTATTTAAATTCTTTAAGCATATATTTACTTAAAAACCACGATATGCGAAAGAGGTCAAAATCATCCGGTCGTTCATTAAAACCACTGGTCCCCTCAGAATAACAAAAATTAAAAAAAAAACAGATGGAAGACGGTCCAGTATTTGCCAAATTTTCCCTCATATAGAGATAAATATCAATTTGACACGTTTATATTTGGAGGTTCTTTTAGAGTCCGTCTGCGTTTATGGTTCTACAACAAAAACGAATTAAATAATAAAATTTGACGTTAACGAACGAGCGCAAATTGTCTAGAAAAGTATCGCTATTCTATTAGGTGGCTTTAGCATGCTTTCATTACAGTTATTCAATATGCAGCACCACAGTACTGGTCGTTTTCTACCATTTAAAAGCCTTCAGTGATCATCAAACGGAGATCACAAAGCGTGGATACAATCAAGTTAACTCAGATTTCCAGAAAGGTTGACACATCTCTTAATCATATTCTTCCTCTCTTCTCTCCTCTCTTCTTCCGATCACTCTTCAGTACAAACTCCATTACAAATTAAATGTTGTTGCACTCCATCAAATGCTTTAAAAATGAAAATAAAAAAGCTTTCTATGCAGTAGCTACGTTGCATTTACCTTTTTATATGCATATGTTCGTTAGGCAAACACCCCCCTATCGAATTATTCTTCAACTCGTAATGCTGCCCTTAATTGCCTTGACAGCTGAATTTCCACCTTTATCCATCAATCGCTAACTTAATCATTTAGTCATCACACAATTTTGCAAATTCATCCAGATATCAAGTGAATGACCGCTTATTTAATTGCTCGCCACTTTTGTTACTTCCTCGTTATCTCTAAAGTTCAGATACATCATACAATATTCAATTCCCTTAGAACAGTGGAAACTGCAATTTATTAAAGCGCTGGTTAACGGCACTTAACTGCATAGAATAAAAGAATCACTTAAAACCAAATGGGCAGCTCAGGTGAAATTTTTTTTTCTTCGCAGTCACTGTTTTAAATATCTCAATGGCCTTGCTTAAGATATTTAACTGAAGAGAGTTAGCGATGAAAAGTATCCCCAAAGGTAATGCGCATACTCGACAACGTTAACGAATCGTGATGAGATATATCCCCTTCCAGCGTCCACACTGTTACGTTTGTGAAAGAGAACACTTTCTACTAATTTTGGCAATGTTTTTAGCTCCGTCTCCTCCAACCCCATCACTTTAAAGAATTTCCTATTTGTAGCACATTTTGCTTGAAAATTCCAGTATGCCATCGACCGAATATGAGCCCTTCAAAAGAGTTAACTATAGTCCCAAACACTCTTACATACTATCTTTATTCTGTCGGCGACTTTTCCTAACCTTTGAGCCACTAATTTCCTTTAGTTAAAGAACTTCATAAGAACGGAGCAAATTTTAGTATGTTCATTAAATGCGAATCTTTGAAAATACTTTATAAGTCTTTGATCGGATAAAAAGTAACAGACATAACAACAAAAAGTTTGAAGTTTTTTTAATGCAGTTAGCTGAAAGAAACAAAAAATGCTCGGGAACAAGTGATACCTAATAACTTAAGTAGATGCGACATTACATTTCATAACGCAATAACGGAATAGAATTAGTCTGATATTCTAGTTGGTACACGGCATTCTTCCTGAATTTTATTATGGAGTAAGGAGGAATTCCTGAAGTGGACTAATTCTTTTTCAAAAACAGCGAGAAGAGGCGAGAGGAGAACGAAAAGCGAATTAAGAAGGAGATATTTCGAAGCAAACTTCCTGCGACTAAAATAACGCACTAAACCTTCATTAAATGAACGGTATAAATCCACATATAATCTTAACCTTTATCGGCAGCGTAACAAGACTCTCAGAATGCATGATTTCAATTTCAGCACAACCCGGCACATGCCCTTCTAACGTTCCAGTTGGCAAGTTTGCTCCTCATACCTAGGATGTAAGTGAATCTCCCACCCACCAGAGACTAATTTGAAGGCGGCAAGCCTTTGGATGTCATTCTTTAAATCTTTCCGAAACCTAATAGCTTGGCAAAACCAAAGCTGGGTTCAATCACTATATGACTTGTCATTCACATATGTGAGGAGCTTCGAAGAGACATGTCATTTTACTCTTTTTGAAGGGTTACCTCCTTCAGTTTCATTGTTTTGCCTATTTTACTAAATGTTTGCTGCTGCATTTAATGGCTACAAACTCTTCTCGTTACCTTCCTAGTTGGAAGCAATGGTTTTGATGAGGCAATGCATCGAAACGCTTGAGTTCCGTTCCACTGCAGCCTTCAAAAATCTTTTGTACATAGTGCCTTCGTCCTGACTTTCGGTAAATCGACATTGTCAAATCGCTCTTTCATCATCAGCCCATCCCCCTCCACCTTTCAATTATGGGTTCGTCGCTGTCGGGTCTCATAACCTACTACGAAGAATGCCAAAGGAGCCAGAAATTTCTTGTCCGCACAATTTTCTCAAAGAATCTTTTATACATGTTTTATCATAGCCCACAAAAGCAATATGGGGGATTTCTGGGAATGATGAGAAAGCGTTAGAAAGCAGCAGTTATTTCACAAAATATTATGAATAAATAAACGAACCCATTAAAAAGTGAAAGTACTTACAGAAACGAGCGAAAATTTGTCAGAAACTGAAATGATTATGAGAGCGACTAGCGGATATTGGAAACCATGAGGGGGCAATGCAGGCGATAGATTAACGCTGAGACGTACATTTGGAAGATTGATACGATCGATAAACGTTTTCGTGACGAAACAATAACCATGAAACGTGTATACATACTAAGGCATAATGTTGTGAGAGCTAAAATAAAATTTGAAGTTGCTTTCAAACGCTGTGCAAACTTGAATAAAGAATATGCGGATATAGAGGCGGATCTGTCATACTCAGGTGATAATAATGTTTCTCACTATTGCACATAAAAAGTTTTAAGGCAACCTGAGGTATTCGATCTCTTGGATAAAATGACTAAAATATTGGACAAAAACAAGCGTTATTATGAGCTTCGAATTGACTTCTTTACACATCTCATAATTAGTGAAGAATCTGAAGGCGAAATTTCCAGGATGCTGAAAAAAACTCTACAAATAATGAGTCATTGTTTATACGCGCATTTGCAAATTCATATTTGTTGAAGCGCATCGTTGAGACACCACATTTGTTGTATGTTAACGTTCATTTCTGCCTGTCTGCTTGTCGTCTCTCCAGTAGCTTCATCCTGAGCAATAATGAAGCTGGAGTAATAAAATTTAGTGCACAAATTTGTACATCCTGCAAAGCTTTTGCTCTGAAAAATGTTTCATCTACAGTAAATTCAGAAGCGTGCCAGATGGGCTGCGATGCTACAGAAACATCAACGATTGCATCAATTGCCGAAAATACATAACGTCTGCCCGTTCACATTTTCTACACAATATTTCTTCTCTGACGTGACCGGCATAAAACAAGAGTGCAGCCGGTTGAAAGTTTATGCAAATTGTTGAGCACCTTCAACTGTTCATAACTCCTTCTAATGTTAACAGACCAACTACAAAGTTGATCAGTGAGGACACTATACGAATACCATCATTAAGGGCGACTGATACAACATGCATCTTTACAATTCACCCACTTGACCCACAAACATTTGGGTGAAGAGCAGAACATCAAGTTTTATAGGATATTTGAGAGCATGTATTATATATGACAAATCTTAATGTATATTGCAGATCTTAATGTATATTTGTAATGTATATAACTCGCAGTATGTTATATGACGGAAGCACAGGACACACACATACGCACGCATACACATATGAAAATACACAGAAAATGCGCAGGTATGGAAAAAACAAATCACGTCATTAGAAAGTGCAAGCCGAAAAACTGCACAACAAAATTTGAGCGCAATCTATTCTCTTAGGACGGAACTTTGTGCAGTTCACTTGTTCACTGAGACGGGCATCAAAGAGGCTAAGAAAGAAGATATGACATTTGGTTAGCTGTTTCTTTTTTTTTTTGCAACATTCGGCTATTTGTTCTGCCCTTAGCAAATCTGAGAAAAACATGGCAAAAAACGTGACATCATTTGGTCTTAAAAAAGGCTCCACTGATTTCAAGAAGTGCAAAATTCTGTACAAAATACCAACGCAAGGCGATGAGTGCCACTTCCCAAAAAGACTTGATGAACTTTTCCCACTGCGGGTAGTTCAAAACTGACAGTCTCTTTCTTGTTCAAGCGATGGCACAACGTTGCTAAAAGTGATTATAACGCTCCTTCCACCACATATTCACACCGTGGTAAAGGTGCATTGTTTTGGTTACTAAAAGCACTTGGGGGACGGACCGTTTTTTCGCTAGGCGGTATCCACACGACGTTAGTGCATGAAGGACTAGCTGCTCACAGCGTGGACGATTGGACACGAGTCGTCCGCGCCATGGGCACTTTGGGATGGACCGTTCTAAGGAAATTTCGGCCAAAGACACTTAGAGAATGGGACACTCGCTCCACGCACGCTTAGAGGATGACCTACTTGTGCAGTGAACGCTTCCCTCCTGAAAAGTTTTCCTTGTGTCACGCGCATTTTTCTCATCTTTTTCGTGTATTTACTTATTACGAAGGCAACTGGTCAGAACATGAAAAACTTTCTCAGTAAGGAGGCACAATTGATTTTTGAAACTTTGTTTGCGTCTGCGATGAATTCACACTGTTTAGAGGGACACATGACCAGCCATGACGACTATCGATGCGAACATTTGTGGATAACAATGCTCACCACATTCAAAATGGTGACAGCTTAGGGGAAGTTTCGAAACGAGTTTCTGTTTTTAGAATTTTCGTCTAACAACGCAAATGTTCTATAAAAACCGGTAATTTCCATCGTTAACTATAAGGATGCTTTTCATATACTTTTGTTGCTTCCTAACGAGCTAGTTGGTCTATTTAAAATGTGTGGGATTATTTATATGCGTATTCATGGGTTACTTTACGCCATCGTATGGAACAGCTCCGTGGGAATATGCAGTCAGGTGTTAAAACTATACGGCGTCCCGCAGCACTCCAGTAATTCAAGCAAAACTAACTATCGTGTGTGGGTACAGCTCCAGCGTAGGGGTACGCATCATTTCACAGTAATCGAACGTCAGCTACACAAATGATACATGCGATATGTTGAATTTTGAATAAATTTTTAAAATATACTTCCCCCTTCCATACTGAGAAGTTAGACCACCACGTTGATTAATGCTCAAGAAGAAGCTCACACCATTTCCCTTCATAACGCAAAAATCTCGCTCCTACTGATCACTCTTGTCAGCAGCGTTCTGAAATCTATACATCCTAACAATAAGTAACCCGGTCCCAGTTTTAAGCAACCACCTCCTTTCAAGAGACTGTAGTTTAAGCAGATGGCATTGGTTTCCATGGAGTAGGCTACCGAAAACAAAACAAGAGTTTCTAAAAAACCACGACTTTTGAGCATTTCACGCGGCGCATATATTATTAAATTCCACGGCTACACTGGAGCCCACCCGGGAAGAAGGTTTGATGAAACTAAATGAAGCCGAAGCATAGCAACTGATGATATTTTCTATACGAATTTATATCATTCAGTTCCTTTAACTTTTTGAGTAGTTATTGCATTACCTGGGATTACAGCTCTTCCCAAATTTTTCTGTTTATTAAAAGATTGCATAAATCACTTCCGACTTCAAGAATATTAAAAAGCGTGGAACAGCGATTAGGAAAATAGAGAAAATATCATAAAAAATGGCGAAAATTTCATTCAAAGAAAAAAAGAAGTGCAGAATAGTTGGATAATCGGTTACTATATGCAACTATACTTTGAATATTTTTATTAACCGCAGTATATTGCACTGTAAAATACGAAATTAAAATGACCAATAGGATGACTGCATAGCTGGCTGGAACTTGCAACTGCATTAGGCACTAATGTAATATAGTTTATTGTTTTAAAAAAGAATGTTTAGAATGATATAGAAAACATCAACGACTTGCACCTTTATGAGGCTAAATATGCACCCTAACTTATTCAAGTATTTCTTGTGATCCTTAATGTGATTCGAAAGAGCAGCTGTTGATATACGGATATTTCTTCAGTGCACTTATAAAGAAGAGTATAAAAAAGCAAGGAGGAAGAGAGCAAGCTGTGAGGTATCGAAGAGTATAAAAAAGCAAGGAGGAAGACAGCAAGCTGTGAGGTATCGCTTAATGGTTGCATTTCACTATTCGTTATTCTTTCAGTAAATTTCCCGACAGCAAATACCGCACACACAGCATTGCAGTTGTGCATATCGACCAAAAATAAGGTTAAGCTTGACGGATTGTGCGATGGTGCAAGCAAAGGAGAGTACATCGCATCCCTTTTCTACGTTTATCTACCTCCAGTTTCAATGAAGAACATAAAAGAGAAATAATAAGTTCAAAAGAGTGCTAGAGGTGCTCGCACCTTTACATTCACTCAATCGGCCAACTACTTTCACAGGTTACCAACAGTAATAAAGTGTGCAACATAATGTCTCTTTCGTTCAGTTAATCCATCAATAAGGTGGCTGTAGCCTTCAAAACAAAAGAAAATAAAATTTTAAACTTTTACAGTTGACGGAGTTGGCTACCATTCAGTAATGCTTTGAAAGACTCGACTGGGTTTTGATAGATGAACTGATATATATTGAATAAAGTGGGGGTTTTAAGGAGCAAATGTGGTGTGTTCCTGGGCTTCCAAAGAAATACTTTCATCCTCGAACGTTGCACAAATCAAGAGGAGGAGCATAGATATTTCCAGTTCTAGCCCTAGTCGAAATTCGCACTCAGTTCGAGATCATTGCTTGGCAGTAATTAACTTGCAAGCAGCCACATTGCAAAGATCTGTTTCGAATTCACATACAACATCGCCATCGCTGTCGCTTACAAATAGCAAAGTTTGAAACGTTTTATTCTTCTAGAGCAGCGTAAAACTGAAAACATTGTACTTGACGAGATCGCATCCACCTTGATGGAAATTAAAGCAGCAAAACGAGCACTATCGTTTATCATTGATGAACTCATGTGAAATTCGATTCGACTCTTTATTACTACTAACGTTCATGAAATCTTACAACACCATTCAAAACAGGTTTACAGTATGTCAAATTTCGGCTGCAAAATTTAAGCGACTCATTTTTTGTTTCCTCAAATGCGTCAACGACTTAAACATTTCAATTCAACAGCTTTTTAGCGTTCCACAAAAAAGCGCACCCGCTCGTTTTCATCATGTGTGTCGCTGCCTGATAATTTGTACCGAGGCTTAGAATACCTCCTTGCTTGTTGTGAATAAAAACAAACCGGCAGCTCTTCCCCTCCTCTATTCCTCGGTATTAAAGAAGCCGAAGTATCTCACAGACTCTATCTATCGAGCGCAAAAACTGTTGTACGTAGACTGAATGTATGAACGCCGCTGCAGCAAATGAACTGCTCTACATTTGTTTGTAATCTAGAAAACAATATTCCATAAAAAAATAGCTAATAATCGTAAAATTTGTCGAAATATTCAGTCTATTTGGAATCATTTTACATATCAAAGAACAAAGTTTTGAAACATTTCTTTCAAAGACTTAATTTCTGAAAAAGATAATTCTTTGAGAAGACTTTTTTCAACTAAATGGTTAATGTTTCAATAAATAGCCTAAGATTCGAAATGAAACAATATTAAAGTAACAGATGCGGGTCAATCTGAACTCTACAAACAATGCGTCGCATAGCGATTTAAACGTCTTCATGCGACCGACTTACTGCTAACAAAGATTCGTAGCGACAAAAACTGAAAACAATAAAAGTACAATCGGACTGAAATTCCTTTATTTTTCAGGCGGAAATATTACGAATGAAATGAGTTACTTACTATTATTAAGAGAAAGAATATCGTTGCTGATAAGCGTTAGAAGATTGTGACAATAAGAAGCTTCATGTGGCAATTTCGATTCGAGGTGAAGTCATTTAATGCATCGAGGAAGTGAAAAGAGGAACTAAAGGCACAGCTGGTATAGTGCACTGATCATAGCGCCTCCGAAACAATTAGTAGCAATTCTTCTGAGCGCAAAAAACGGCTAATAAATACCAACTATTTTTGATTGAATTCCACTTTATGCACCTGTGCAAATCTGTATCCGCAAGGCCATTATTGCACTGTCGCAATTTTGCATGTGAACATGAGTGTTTTTGGGTGCATGCATCGTGGTTTCAGATCCAAAACCATTAAAGCTATGGTATGAAATGTGAATGGTATTATCTACGCTGTGCATAACGACATTGAACTGTTTCGTACATCAACAAAGTTCAAGACACACAAATGTCTAAAATATATGCGGCAGCCTACGTCTAAGATATATACAACAGCCAAGTTCTCAGCATATTTAGCATATTCCTTCCAATGTTTTATGACCGACTCTTCTTCATAACCCATCAACTTTCAACACTCAGAACTCTGAATATGTTGCTGAACTTAACCAACTCCATATTACTCACCATTTCAATTGAAGGCACTCTAACGCAAAGCACCTCCAGCATATATGCAGAAATCAAGAACTAGCTGTTGTTACAGCACCTGATTTGCCTAATACATGCAAATAACTACATATACGTGAATATTTCTATTATTATAAGCAAAAAATATAAATTAAATAAACATGAACGCATCCGAAAAATATGGCTATATACATGCACACGCAAAGCCGAACCGTTAAACATAATTCTGCGAAATAATTCGCACCATAAGATATGGAACATAATTATATTCATTGATAGTCCTTTACCAGGAATGAGTCAAGCAGAACACATCTGCTGTAGATTGCGACTTTACGATCAGAAATTAGCCGTATTTAACTCTCTCTGGACTAATGTTAAACAAAAAAAAGCCTTCCTCTAATAAGAGAATTGATGCTTTGCGGTATCTGAAATCTTCCGCATTCGCCTTCAAACGTTTACACCTAGTCATCAGCACAAGTAAATCTGCATGTATTAGCAGGAGTGACTATGAAAGTACCGTAATGGCTAAGAGGCGTCGTAGTACAGGCAGTCAAAAAGGCAATAAAAAGAACTTCTCGGTGCCTTATTTAAGGTGATATAGTACAGCTTTATAGTTTGATTCAGTGGGGAAGATAAAAGAGGCGTTAGAATGTAAAGAATGCAACCAAAAATACTATACGTCTTTTTGGGGGAGATATGAGAACTTTTCGTAAAACAGTAATTGATAGTTGGTGTGCCTCGCATGCTCTGCATGCGAGGCACACCAACTATCATTTAAGGACTTTGATTCCTCGCCTCTTGTGCGGTTTCATAGTCTCCTCTGGGGTGTATGGCTACAGTCTAATCGCTTTAATTATTTTTGTTTCTTCGAATATTTGGTGCATTTTATGTGTATGTGCGACACTTTCTCGCACGTATGTGTATACCGATATGAGACTTTCTCTGAAGTGTGAAAAAAACCATGCTCAGACCCGCCGAAAGAGCTTTGAAAGACTGCGAGAACCGGGTCAAGTGGTTTCACATGTTGGCTGACAATAAAGTACTAGCAATTTCTTCTAGCTCAGCTGAACCGACCGCTTCATACAAACCTCATGAAACGATTCAATTTTGTAGTCCAACAGCGATCGGTTCGGTTACGAAATACCTGCATTTGGATTTTGTGCGCCTTTAACACATCTTTAACTCTTCTCAAAATAGGGGAATAAAACGGAAGGCCGCATAGAAGGTAGGGGAAAGGCCGCATAGGGGAAAGGTCGCGTTCATTACAATAATGTACTAAATTTCACAACTCATTCCTCAATGGTTTTTGGATTGAAAGTGTGAGGCAAACATAGACAGAAGCACACGCATTTATCCACACCTACATGTGCTCACGAGTAGAGGCTGCATCTGCATAATGCTCTGTGCAGGTGCAAATATATGCAGCATTGTATAAAAGAGGTGATAAGGAGCATAAACACACTTCAGAGATCCAAAAGTTCCCGCAAAATCTTCCTACCACTCCGTGATCATTGCAAATGGTTAACTGATGCTGACTAAATCCATCTGCTTCTCTCCCCTTCCCTCCTCGTTCTGTCTATTGCAGCCGAATTCGCTACTGATTTCGGAGAGAGATAAGTGATAGTAGCACATGGACGATACAAGCGACTAATCTATGTGCATGTCGTGGTTACGATGAACTGATGGGTATAAGAGGATAAATTCTGTTAAAATCATGAGGCCACAGTTGGAGAAACAAAAACATAAATGTGTCACTTGACATATTCGTGGGCGATATGAGTCGTGACCAGAGGCTATTCATTTTAGAGCAACCCTCTTGATTATCATGAACCACTTCTCAAGATCGCACCGTCTACACTAGCCACCTCTTTACCATTTAGATGTAATAAACTCTCATATGACATACTCGCCAATATTAAAGAAATTAAAGCAAATGTCAACAACAAAGCTAGGTATAATGTATTTCCCGGTGCTCATGGTAGAACTTCTAATGCAGTCCTTCTTTGAATTTGAATAAAAATGCATGCCAAATGGTGGCAAGTTTTCACTGTTGATTTTTCTACTTACTGCAAACGGGAAAGGATCTGAAGCCGGAGCATAAATCTGTAACTTTGAAGCAATTTTAATAGCACTCTGCAAAAAAGTTTCAAGATGATGTTTTTAGACCGAGTTTTGTGTTAACTGTTACATTTTGCCATTTCATCGAAATTTCGTCACCATTACTTGAAATAAAATGCATTCCCTTCCTTATAGAAATCGAAAAGAGCAATGTGTCCGTCGAATAAACCAAACAACGAAAATGCTTATTCACACCATTGAAATAAATGCGATTATTCTACCACAAGAGAACCGAAGGTAACTGCAACGAATTCGGCAAATTTTATGTCATATGTGCTCAATGACTGAAAAAAGTTTACACGATAGATGGTGAAATTCTATTACTTGAAGACGACGACTGCGCATTGCAGACAAATTTGCTAAGACCAAAACATGGTGATGAATTCGTTGGTGAATTTGTTTTCAATTTAAGGAAAAAAAAGGAATGCAACGAAGCTCATCTACCTATCCGTGCAGAACAATATAAAGCTGACGTTTCTGCAAAGACAATATAACTACAACGTTTTGTACAAGGAAGGTTTACTAAGTTCACGAAGTAATACATCAGAGACTCTGAACTCCATTCTCTTCATTTTATAAACCTCGGGAGAAAAAGCAAATTCACAAATAATAAAGAAATTCTCTCTTGCGAAATGAGCGAATGAGAAATAGTTGTTCTCAAAATTTATTTCTAAAGGTCCCGGAAACAAAACTAAATTCATATTTAAAATAAAAAACCTTAACTCCTTATGTTCGCCCACAACCTTAATGGAAACCGACATTAGAACCATTGCCATTCAGCATAGCAACGCAACCCCAACGTCAGTTGGAGGCAAATAAATGGGTGCAAACCGACGAAGTCTGTTGCAACCATTAGGCGATCAAACTACTCCTCAAACGATACCTAGCACATCAGTTAGAGTGCACAAATATCACATATCACTTTTGAGTTAATGACGATTGCGCAGAAGTCAGCAAGGTGCCCGCTTCCTCCTACCTGCAGTGCTGACAGCATAGCAATAACGCATCTTTTTAACCTGTAGAGAAAAAAAAACTTGAAAATGTGGGCCTTTTTCTGCGAAGCAGTATTATTCATTATAGGTTGTTATAACGAAACGTTCTTACTGCCAAGCTGTCCTAAAATAAACTGCGAGTGTGGAAGGCATTGATTCATCACTTATCTTTCTCCACTATCGTGAAAGACTGTGCAATATGGGAAGCGTCATGCTAGCGCCTATGTACGCTGAACATGTAGAGGTGTTAGTAGATGCTTTAACTCTCGATTTTGAGTAAGGATAAAGCCGCATCAATCCAACGCGATAGCGATGCATAAATTTAAACGTGACTGTTCTGCAAACCTAATGTGGACTATAGAAATTGCTAATGGAGGAAGAGGACAACACTGATTCCGTAAATCCCGCTGTAGAACTACTGACGCATAAATCTGAACCACGTTGAGAACTCAATATTTTGCTAGAGAATGAGAACACATATTACCGTTTGACGCAGTCATATTATATCGATGCCGACACGACATGACCAGAATGGTTAAAATCGTATCTTAAGCGATACGTTTTACTTGACAACTTCTTCGATAAACGGTAAAGACACAGTATAACTTTTTGCAGCTTACAAGAAAAGGAGCTCAACCAAAATACTTCAACATCTTTTCATTTTTTAATTTGTGCTCAAACACCGTCAATATATTTTGCGACTACTTCCTCTAAGAAATTGAACGATGGCTTTATCAGTGCATAATACCTGAATAGACTATACACCAAACGAATATCTCCTACTTTGTTTTTTACTTCAGTGCCCGTGTTACCACAAGTAAGCCCAGAAGACATGAATGAATTAATAGAATGACTCTGCGGAGATCATATCGTGTTGTTCACTTTGTTGCAACATTCAGGCGTGTTTTCGCATTGGCGAGAATCGAGTGTGGGAGAAGGAAGGTTAGGAAGATGGGCAAGAAACGGAGGAGAGGGCAGGGGCCGCGAGAGCAAGCGATGGTGAAGAATAGATGGATGAGCGAGAAGTGTCCAATATTCATCACAGAACATGGGAAACCTCCCCGACTTCACCCCCCTCCCCCCCCCCCCCTATCTCCACCTCCACCTCAGCCTCTTATCCGACCTAACAAAAAATTTCTCGCCTATGTCCCGCTAGAAACCGGAATATTCATGGCCGCCATCGAGCATTCAGCTCATGCAAAAACACCACGTAAGCAAAGTTTGCACTTTTGTTGACGGCACAGTTTTTCAGCACTCTAAATGCACACTGCTCAAAGGTGTTCACTGATCAAGGATAACACACCTCATAAGAAGATTCCGGAAGCAAACAACTGTAAAAATGCTTGAAATTCATTTCAGAATTCAACCAAATTGTCGCAGCAAGTTCCTTGTCTTTTTTTTTAATGAAGCAGTTATCCTAAATGTAGACTTGACATGCGTAAAGCAAGCCAGCCGAGCACATAAGTATTTCTAGTAATGTGAGCCAAGAATATAGCAACACAGAAGACGACTGTTGGATGACAACAGCGGTACTTTAACGAGTGCTTGCAACTGCGTGGATGCTCGAATGTTGGAAAAGTGCAAATATATCAGCTAGTTGATTATGTAAAATGTGATATCAGAATCACGAACGCCTGCCCACGAAGTTCTGCAGCTTTTTTGTTTTTTGCCGAGTCTCTTTGTCCTGACAATAACACTCACTGTTTCCTCGTTGTCGACCGCCATTTTGACAACATTTGGTATGTTCACTACCGCATGACCAGTATTGTTATCGTCTGCTTCAGCACATCCATCCGATCACTGGCTCCACCAGACATCAGGCTTGTGGCGGAAGATCGATAAGAGATCCATATTCGCCTTCGATTGCGTTAATATTAATGTGATCAATTTTCGACCCTCCAGTTGACATTCTTCCCTCGACGTTCATCTTGATGGATAGCTTCTATGGAGAACAGGCTTAGAAATCCACCAACGATGAGGTGGTATGATGATATCGCGGGAGAATAAATATTCATTAATTATTGGAAGAAATGTAAAAATGGAAAATGATTTCCCATCAAAACAGATCGAAGCTCAGAATGGCGATTTGTAGTAATTTTAAGGAGGAAAAGCCCCGGAAATGGGGAAAACTTGCGCTCATAACAAGTCGATACCGTTCAGTGGATACTCTTTTGATCGTTTCTAATTACGGCTGACGTGACAGCTTTTCACATTCACTGTAAATACCCCCTTCCTACAAGATCATCGAAGCATTCAGCCATTCTTGTTTTATTAATGTTTTAACTTAAGCTTTGGCAACGTTTTAAAACCTCTTCCTATATCAGTGAACCTTCCTGTGGGGCAACCATCTTGTGGTGTGGTTCCAAGTACTAGGGATCACCTACAGCGTGGATCTAGTTCAATTTCCAACTTTGCGTTTAATATTGACGTACTGTATTAAATTACGCCAGGTTTAATCACTACAATTCGAGGTGGAGGCGGGAATCACGTTCGTAAGGCCTTGGATTCAGGCTTGCGGTGAAAAGACGTAGCCGGATCAACCCCGCAACGTTTAAAGATGCTCACTTCAACTTTTCTGGATTCGAATAATTCTCTTGTTCAGATTCGAAATCCAACCAGTATCAGAAGCATTCTTCTGCCCGACTGGGTGATCGTATCATTAATCCCAAGTACGCTTCAAGGAGCTGCATCAAAAGAAGATGTCCTAAACTGCTGTTACGTTCTCATGAATATTGAAGCAAATCGCGCCTCAACATTGTATGAGACCATAACAGCAGTTTACGATAAACGTTTTGACTGCCTCTATATTTAATTGTCCTTATTTCTTAGGGAGTTTCTGGAACGTTTTCTTAGGAAGACATGCTGAAATTGATTTGTTGTTCATTAGTGCTTGAAATGCAAAGTTTGGTCGTATCGTTTAAACATATATTCATACTCCTACTGCAAAAAATTCAACGTGGATTGTAAGCTGTATTCCGAATCGTAACCCTCTGTTCCTCACCTATAATAAAACGCCGCCTGCTTGGTTGACCTCTACCTGATAACAATCATATTCTTTACTGCTATATTGAATAGAAAATGAAATTCGTCCCGGCTATTGTGATGTGTTTTCTACCATAGTTCTCCTCATTTTTTTGTTGTTAAGCGCTCAAAAACAAATATTTTGCAAGGTGGAAGAAATAGAATATGTCCTTGATTGGAGTGCGTTCCCACCTTTGTGTTCCTGTTTTCATTTCAATGACAGTCGAGAATTTCAACTTTGCGTCGGCGGCAATTTGCTATTTCGTCCCACAAAACGGTCCCCGCAAAGTCCACACGCACCCTCGATCAAACCTGATCTGCCTGATAATATTTAATCATGCAACCTCATCGCACGTTGTGCATCTTGTTTCAGCGGTGCCTACAATACGTCTTGGAACTTCTCATCATCTGCGCAAGAGTTCCCTCACTTTGGTGGCACCTTGATCCGTTTTATGCAGAAAATACAACTCGTTGTATTGTAGTACCTGCGGTACTACCACTAATCATAAACACACATTTTCTACTGATAGTCCATTTCTGACGTTGCAGCATACTTCGGTTCACTGACGTCTTCTTCTCGAAAGCTGTGCTGCCTATTCCGATTACGCATATTTCTCTCCTCTTTGTAGAAGTTTGCGCGTCATAGTGCTATTTTGCACATCCTCCATAATTCTTACCCGCTTGGACATTTTCGAGAGGCCGCGAATTTCTATTGATAAAAGACAGGTATAGAATGCTTATACGCCTTGCTGGAGAGGCTGTCTATACTTGCTTTATCTGATGTCCTTTTGCATCGAATTGCGAAATTCTTCCCACTCGGACAAAGAGTGGAACATTGAAGGCGATTTGCCGCCGTGACAAGGATGCATTTTAATCAGCTGAAAGTAGCTGTTAGCTGTTGGCAATCAGTGAGACGTTCAGAGTTCAGGCTAGCGAAATAGTGGCGAAGCTTATTAACACCGCAAACTTTTGGAAATGCTGCCTCTTCAGTTTGGCTGCAATTTCTTTCAAGTGAACTTTTTGCTAGCACGGGTAATCCCTTTCTCGGACCCATATGCGAGGAGGTGAATGATTACAACGCTGATTTCCTATTTGCGAACGTCCCTTGTGAAAATGGCCTGGTAGGGCTTACGCAGTGCACCAGCCTTGCACCTTTGGCAAGCTTGTTTTGCGCTGTAACGAATGTCCCTCAGCATTGGTCCGGATGCTTCCATCTGCGTTGATTTAGAGGTTTTCATGACAACGAGAGATTCGGAGTCAACTTGCCTTGGCGGTTTTCCGACAGCATGGTTCAAGTTGAAGCCCTCCTTTTTCATACGGGAACTGTACAAATACCCTCGATCTTGTATTTGCCATGAGCGCACTATTGCAAAACACAGACGTTGCACATGCAGGTTGACTACGACGATGTTTATCTTCTGCAGCAATCTGGTGTATTAATCTCTCATTCAAAGAACTGTCAGCTACAATTTTGAAGTGAAGATGATTTAGCCACATCGTCGTCCTCTTTGCATCCATCACTGTTCTCCAAATATCTGATATCCTCTTCGAGTCGTTTAACAACACGGCAACATCTCTGCGATAATCCATAGCAGCTTAATGTCTGGCAAATATATATTAGAGTTCCCTTCTTCTCAAGTATGTGATCTATGCAGTTACTGAGTGGTTTGGTTGCTGTTTGATGACACAAACAAAAACAATATATTAAACCTATTGTGCTCCTTGTTTCACTGCATCACTCCTCTTCTTCATGGCATATCTCTCGGTGTTCCCATAACGAAGTCTTAAGTGGGCGCATCGTCGTTTGACTCTTTCGGAGTAATCAATACGTCACGGACGCTGAAAATGGGCGAAGCCCATGATGACAAATGGTGTCCCTCCACTTTTATCGTAGCGGCAGATTCTAGGCGTCAAACGACAAACTTAAATTTATCACTAAGTACCGTCTAGCAAGAGGCAGGATGGCCGAGAATATCGATAAGTCGACTGATACAAAAAACAGAATACATAAGACGAGCTGCATAAGATGATCGACCGATGATAAAGTGCTAGTGGGTTGAATGCGTTCATCTGTGTGAGCGTTCGTACGTCACGAATACGTTAAGTAACATGTTGACGATTATGCAAAAGCTAGTAGGTAGGTGTCATATAATCATCCTTTGCAAAGCAATATTTCGTTTAGCACGCGGAGAACGATAAATCAACGGGGAGAGGCGGAGGTGAGGTATGAGGGGGGGGGGGAGGGGGGGGGGAGGGAGGGGGGGAGTCATATTCAAAAGCACTTTATAAATTTTTACAGAAGCATTACGATTCTTCTCTTTTTTTGCAAAATCAAACTGCACTTTTTGCCGTTATTTTCATTCTTCATGAACACAAAGAAACAACTGCTACATCAGCCGCTCCAAAATAAAGGGATAAACCGCATAATCTAAACAGTTCTTTATATGGAGAAAAAACAAGGAATATGAGGAAATGGAACCGGCCACACATTTTAAAACACAGGTTTCTCTTGCCCCCATTCTAGAAATTTATCAAAATAAAATATGACAGTCAAATTTTCCAGATTTCCTTCCAAAAGATAACGATAGCAAAAGAAAAATCTGAACGGTAATTTTACTGGTTAGGTATAATACCTTAAAAGGGTAACCTCTAACAGCAAGAGCATGGATTGAAAAAGATAATCCGCTAAAAGAAGCATGAGCATTCGAACGAAGCATTAGAATTTCGACGTCTCCCATAGCATGGATTTAAAACTTATGATGCGTAAATTAGTAAGTCAAAACGAGTAAGCGGGATTCCGCACCATATTCGACCTTTGGTGCGGTGAATAAAAAATGGAGGTTTTTATCGTCAACCTTATTCAGCGGATATTAAAAAACGATTTCACGCATAGCGCTTCCAATGCTGATCAATTAGCGTTTCGCAAGGTCGTAATAACAAAGACTCAGATCATTTCGGATGCGGTCTGTTTAACATAACGACCGCAGCGGAACTTGAAGGAAACATCCGAAAGGTGACGAATTTATAGAGGACTGTCTAAATGGGATTCTTCGTCGCTCATACAAATAATTCTCTAAATGAGATTCTTAGTTGCTCAGCAAAGTGAGGTTATTTGATTCCGGTATTTGAACTTGGCATGCTATAGAAACAGCTTGAGTTCTCCAACCTTTTTAAACAAACACATCGACGACAATTTACAAAATGGCTAGGAAAAAAAGAGATTTCAACCGTTCATTCAGCAGGCTGTATTTAAAAGTGAAAGACGAAATTGTTTAATCGTTCAAAGAACGAAGCCGACTTTCCGATTACGCTAAATCCGTAGCCTTCTCATATATGAAATTCGACATTACAATACAGAGTGAACAAACATCACAGCAGTATCAAAGGATTGAATCCGTATGAGTTTTGAGCACTTTGTGAGATAAGGTCTGCAAAATGTCTCAATTCTTTACAATTTTCGATCGTCAGCCTCAGCTTACGCTTAGGATTAGCATTACACAAAACCACCTTCGCAATTTTAGGCAATTCGCCGTCAGCACCTATCGGCTGAGCACAGCAAATCCAAAACAGATCGGTCGAGCGAGCAATACTACCTGAAGTTGCCTAAAATTTGTGCTGCTTAGGCAGCATTTCTATGCGAACTTTAGTTCACGATAAAACTTCCAACTCAAATCTTCCTTTCAAATGTGTCCGTAAAGAGGTGTTTCAGAGTGATCATTAGTGGGAGTCATAACAAACAGAAAAGGAAGTCAAGAATGTCGACGTAATATGAGATTTTACATTTCTAAATACTGATTCATTTGTATAGAAAAACCAACGTCTATGGGGGTATATGCGCTAATCAAACATAACGTCGCCTTCAAATCGATAGCACCCTCAAGGTAGAAGAATGCGAACGATTACCTGCACATTACACATCATATTTATGGTTAGGTGAGCATTACAAAATGATACTTAATATTATTTACCATTACAGCGTTATAAGGCACCAAGACACTAGCTTAATTAGGTGATCCTTTATTTTTAGGGACTAAGATTAAAACTTATAGAACTATCAAGCGGTGCAGCTGCAGCTGATTTTGTGAAGATCTTTTGAGTCAGTGGTTATTCTCGTAAAACTTTTTCGGTGAAGATGTTGGAGGAATTATATACATAGGGCAACCCCACCAAAATAACAACGAATTTCGCACTGTAATGGAAAAGCTCACATGGTTTCTAAAACGTTTTTACGAGTTTTATGACATTGAAGATATGTTAATTGCCGTTTTTGACAACTTCTGGGAGCACTGATGCGCTTTGCTGTCGCATACAAACACTACTGTAGTCTTACCGAAATTGTTCGACTATATGGATGGCATGTATAGTTTCAAGACCACTTTTGGGGAATCAAGGCAAGTTAATCTTGTTTCGTACACTCACCAACTCTAGGGAACTCGCCATCTTTAAATCCAGTATTCTCGGCTAATTGTTCAATAATTTATATAACCTCATGTTTTAAATTACAACTCAACTGTTTGTCTAAATGCACAATTACCGCGGCTTACTTCAACATCCAAACCACAGCATCCATATTAAATGATAAAAGCGCCAGAGTATCCTACGAAATAAAACCCGGGAATAATTCTTTCCCTCACATTCAGCCATAAAATACATCAGCTGCAGGAAAGGTAATAGCAAAAAAATTGAAACCTCCGAAATGTCGCTAGGAAAAGAAATGCACCACTTCACTTTCATCATATCATGATTGGCGAATCTGTTTAACTGACTATATTCAGGAAGATTCTGACGAATATTGCAAGATCCGAGATGAAAAACCATTGAACTTCGCAAATATTTACGCATAACAAATTATATCCTATAAAGGATGCAGTTTATGGTTGTTATTTTTTCCATCGATGAGGAAGCGCTACTGTGTACGGTATTATGAAAGATGTCATCGACGAAGCGACGAGGGTGCAGACAACTTAAAAGATTAAGAGGCGATGCAGGAAATATAGAGAAAAGTAATGAGTATAGAAGAGAAGAGGTAAGAGAGGACAAGCACGGCGGAGACACTGTGAGAGAAAAATGAAACAAAAACGCGACTGGGCAATTGTATGATGTGTTGAAAACGCTGCTGAATTGCAGGAGGAAAGCCACATCAAAGTTTAAAACAATAAATAACGAACGTTGACCCACCAAGGAAAGAGAGAGTCAACAAAATTCTCCAACCATAATTGTCAGGAGAGAAGTGAAAAGTCTGTTTCAATTTTATGAAAAGAAAGGGACCACTTTTAATGCAAATGTTCGACGAAAAAATTCGATGAAAAGTGCTCATGCAATACTCACTGATATTCTTATAAAACATTCCAACGAATGGACTGAATTTAGAAAAATGTCGCACCCGATCGAACGGATAAATCTTCGCTGTGGCGGTGAATGCTGCTGCTTGCAGTTGTAGCTCACGACGGTTTATACGATTCACTATAAACCATCGTTGAATAAAGACTAGAGGGAACATACTCTGTCGCCTGGTTGTGGCGTTCTGTAAACTTAGTGCGATGCAAAATTCACCAATTGTATCCGTGGCACTCAGCGAATTTTCGTGTCCACTGCACTTCGCAAATAATTGCATACCATCTAATGAGTTCTTTAACACACAGATATTCAATCTGGGACATGTAATAAATTAATAATGGCAAAAAAGTGAAATAAATTTGAGATCTGCTTGAAGGAGAATTCAATAAATCCAGGTTCTACAGCAATTAAGAGTCAAAACTGAACTCGACTTAAGGTAGCACAACTTAGAAAATAAATGGATGGAGCAAAATGTAAACCAATGAGGCCGAAAAAAGCTCTCCACCTTCAGCATAACTTTAAAGTTCCATACCCTTCATGGCCTTTTCAAAGCCAACATTTTTCTTTAGATATGTCTAAGATCACTTTCTTTGCTCCTTTCAAGTTTTATCCTGAAGATGTTATACCGTTGGACAGCCAATGGCAAACTGATATGGTCGCACAACTGTGCGCATGCTTATTGCACAGATGTTGCGTTGCAAAAAAATATATATGGCTCATCTTCTCAAAACATCACTTGTGACGTTAGTGATACTCAGTGACTTCTCCTAAAATATTCAAGGTGAAAATTAAACTTTAAAATACGGGCAATTTTCTAGTAGCTTCGAGAAATCCAACTCATGGCCTCAATGCAGCTGCACATAAACGAGAGAATTTTTCACTGAAAGTTAGCAAGTTTCCAGCTTCGACTTCATAATGACGAGAAAAGTTTCTAAAGGTATAACGAGGTGTTGAAATAAATATTGCAGTGCACTAAACGATAAGATACAACGCAGCCAAAGGGAACGAAAAATGGAAAATTAAATTTTGATGCTGCAGTGCCATTTGAGCGTCATTAAGAAATATGTTAAGGTCCGGGTAAATTTTTCCGACGGTTCGTCGTTTTTCTACTAGAATACTTTGAGAAAAAGGCTGATTTTAGTTTCCTGGTGAAACTGCCATCCACTGCTAAGATTTTGCGTTCGTTAGCATTTTTTTCTTGGTTTTTTCTCAAAATCCCTCTGGGATGAACCCAGTCAGCACTTCCCTTTCCATCGAGAAACTCTGTTAAAGTAATGACATCCTCATAGGTGAAGTTGTGAACCTCGAAGTCAATAAAAGCTTAAAAAGATGTTCCGATGGTTGCAAAAGAATGACTTATAAGTGGCCATTAGGCAAAATGCGAATTGCTCTTTACGTAAAGACGACGTATTGCATTGCATCTGTAATAATTATCGCGCTTCGTTGCTTCATGCCGTAGCTGTTAGCACTTTAGTCTCTTTTTTAGAGAGAGTAATCCACACGGTTGATTTATTTTTTTTAACAAATCAGTATTATAAAAAATAATTTCTCTACGCGAAAATCGAAATTATGCTATTAACATAAATAACGGATCGCACAAAAATGCAAAATGCTAATTTGTAAATGAATTAATCCCACTAATTCAGAGACCATCATCGAAAGAACAGTTTTTAAGTTATACGTCTATCATTTGTTGGCAGCTTTCTTAAAACAACAGCAAGGAAAATTTATTGATGAATATTAGCTACAGTTAGAATCTAAGACATTATTTGAATAGATAGGAGCATTGCATTTCATAAGTGAGACGAATTTATGAATACCAAAGTGTAGGGTCGATTCCATTTCTATAATGTCTCAGAAATAGCAAATATCCTTTTCGTACAAAATACTTAAGAAACTGTTACAATTATAATAGCGATCGGAGGTTCCATATATTGCGGAACCAACTCAGCAACACTAAGGTCTACGAAAAAACTACCCACAACCGTGCGCAAAACGAGACACGAACACGAATGAAGTAATTGCGCTATACTAGTCTTCACATCAATTGCAAGGCATCAGACTATGCAGAAGCAAATGCGCCAAACGAACACATTTGTAGATAATGACTGTGAAACCGTATTAAAGCACAACTTCCGGCAGATGGAATCAGTACAACTGATCGTGTGCAGATTATTTCACTACATATTATAACCTGAAGGTGATCAACATCTATGACATCAACTCTATTATGCACCTACTAACACTTATAGTGGTTGCGGTGCACTCTGAATGCTATAAAAATCTATGATTGGTTAACGCGTTAAAGTTAGCAGCTTGCAGTCTGGTAAATTTTGAAGCTACTTCAAACTGGACAAATATTTCTATAAGTTGCTTGACATCCGAAAAGAGTTAGAAGCAGATCGAATTGAATCTTACGAAACGGAAATTCTATAACGAAATGAACGCATGATGCGCTCGAAATGATAGCAAAGCGAATGCAATAAGTAACATTGCATTGGTACGTGAAATGCGAAAGTTAAAGTCTCTATTCACTCATTCCAAGCATATTCACTTGTATTTCGGCGACAAACCGCAGCTAATGACTAAAAGAAACTGATAAAAAATACAATCTTAATTGGCAACGACACAGATCAACGAATCAAAGTAACCAAAAGTAAATCGTTTGATGGCCTCATAGAAAAAGTGCTTCAACGATGCAAGCCGATGCAAAAAAAAGAAACAAAGAAATCGCGCACCGAAAGCATTCCGACCTCCTTTTGATCTTATGAACTCCCGTTTCACTGCATACAAAAACACAAATAAAGCTGGAAAATGTGCACGATAATATCTCCAGCAATGGTGACAATAAGGAATGCTGTGGAAAAATATTCCTTCACAGCTAACAAAAGTTCGAAAAACATAATTCACTGCTTTCTTTCTTAAGCTTGCGTGAAGCAAAATCTTTTCTATTTTTTTGCAAAATTTCGTCACAAATGCAAATAAAACCTTCGATTTTAAAGGAACGAAGAGTGAAAGAGAGAGAGAGAGAGACAGAGACAGAGACAGAGACAGAGACAGAGACAGAGACAGAGACAGAGACAGAGACAGAGACAGAGACAGAGACAGAGACAGAGACAGAGACAGAGACAGACAGAGACAGACAGAGACAGAGACAGAGACAGAGACAGAGACAGAGACAGAGACAGAGACAGAGACAGAGAGAAAGAGAAAGAGAGAAAGAGAGAGAGAGAGAGAGAGAAAGCTTAGGAGCAGCACTGATGAGAACTATTTCAATTTTTTTCTCCCTTGACGAAAAATTCCCTCATCACAGCCCAACGTGAATATGCGAGCCAAGCGGAAAAAATAGTCGATGATTTCAAAAATTGTTGAGAGAACTGGTGATGCAATAATTAAGAAATATTGCCCCAATGTTTCATTCATTGCAAACACTGCGAGAAATGGTTTCCACTGAGTGGCATTTAGCAACACTGCCAAAAAATGAAAAGACTGACGAGGAGAAACTATTCGCTTCACACGGAAATGAGCGCTTTTCAAATTTCACTTATCGTTGTATTGGCAGCTCCGTCTTATCAAAAGATCAGATCGGCTAGTAAATTCAAGAATTGCATAAGCAGACAAGTTCTGTCTCAGTATATAGATACTTTGATTAAAAATGAAAACAAATAAGAAGTAACTCTAGAACATCGTCAAATTCACTTAAAAAATAATTTCATCAACCAGAGGCGAACGACACTTCATTGGTGGTATTTTAAAGCGTAGACAACTTTTGATACGGCCGACAGCTTCTCACATTCATAGCACCTCACAGAGATGAAAAACAGCGAGACAAGAGAAAGACGGAAATAACTACGATGTGTCCGTTCGTCAGCCACCTCAAAATGAGGTAAATGAGACAACTCTCGGCAACAGAACCGCTAACAACAACGAAAACCAAGAACTAGTAAAAGTGCAGTGACGATAAAAACCGCCTTACTGACTGACGATACATGACAATAGTTGAAGTGAATTTCGCACTGAGAAGTGAATGAAAAGAAAGGAACCACATAGTCACAACACAGAGAAGACAATTGTTGGTGGATAGCAGTGCTAAGCGCTACACTTCGCCTTCAGCAATTTTCTACTGCATCAGTGGAAAAGCATGAATTTTGGTTATATAAGACAGTGGATCAGATCCGAGGAATTTGAAGTGACTTTGATAAGCCAAAAAAGAATATCCGCTGCATTTTCATGAGTAGAAGCGTTGCTCTTGCGTAGAGGACGATTTCGAATAAAGGAACCTGCTAAAAGAAGATAAGAATAGAAAGTCCCTTTCAACTCGTAAAATAAAACTCCTCTGAGGTAAACGACAGTCTTTTGTAGAAAACTTTGCTCGTCTTCAACAGCTCTGAAAAATGGAAAAAACAAGTATTTTACAAAGAAAAACTGGCAAGCCTATGGCACGCACCGTTTATGCAATACGATTTTTGCGCACTTTAGTGATTTTGCAGTGGCAAGAGTATCACGAAGATGTAAAGTCCGTGCCGACGTACGTGTGTGCACGTCTGTCTGCCTAGTAATTTCAACTTAGGATGCAGTGAAGTTAAGCTACGAAATTTGGAGATAACAAACTATACAAATTTGTGACAGGGTGATGCCTCATACGAATTTCTTTCTAGCTATTTATTTAATCCGAAAGAATAAATAGTCAACAGCAATGAAGATTCCGCTCACATTCAACAACAGGTCGCCTCATATTCCATTCCATGGCGATTCTGTTCGAAAACGAATTTTCTGCAAGAGATCTGTGTAGATCGTAGCTTCAGTCTAAAGTGAGCGCAAATTTTTGCACATCTGACTGATTCATTGCTGAGAATATAGGAAACCGGCTGAGGTGATTTTTAAAACTGAAGCATCTCACTAGGAGCAGTGCATGTGAGATGTCAGTGCAGCAGCCACTTTAAAAAAATCTTTTGGCTTTTCCCCATGTACTTTCCAGGTTTATCCTGAAAAGCGCATTATGGGATCTTATATCTGCGTATATGCGCGTGTCCGGCTGCTTCAACCAATAAAGGGTCGGGAAAACTACACAATTGAGATTTAGTGGATATACTGCACACAATGAGTGGGGATCGCCTACACCGTATTTCGCATTGATTTGTATAGAATGAAAGTAGCTATAAATTTCCTAAGTCCTAGAAACTTTGCACGCATTTTGCACCGATCAAAATTTCCTTTTCATTGAATCGGTCACATAAAAATGAATCTTTTAGAAGACTTATATGGTTGCAATGATCAGTTGTACGAGAATATTACCCGACATATTTCGCCTTTTGTTTTTAACTCAGAAAACTGGTTAGTGAGGTGAGCAGGATGCGGAAGGACATATCATACAACCCTTCAGCTCCGCTTTCTTTTGATTTTACTGAAACATTATTGTCACTTCAACCCATCGGCTATGGATTACTGAAAACATCGACTAGTATGAAAGCAGCTACCTGAAAGGGATTCCAGATAAGCCGATATGACCTGCTCCGCTGCATTCGCTCATGGGACTAGCTGGTTTCATTGGTCATTAACAAATGATAAATGTGCGAAAATGATTGTTCATTTTCATAAACTTCACTACAGACAAAGACTTGGATAAATGATTAGCTTCTCTTTTATTCTACCAACGCAAAAATGAGAAACTGATAGAGGCAAAATTCACGCTACCTTTTGCATTTTGAAATCTCTCTCATTTCTGTTAAAGTTTACCGACCAGTGTACAGGATGCAATGGTATGTTTGAATTTACCTATCAATTTTCGCTCCTTCACCTTCAATGAATCTTCTAACTATCAACAAGATATGCATATATGCATATGCAAGCGCACTGGCATGAAGCTTCCATAACACGATCCAAATGTCGATACAGCAAAGCTTCTAAAAACGAAGCAGGGTTGAAATGAAGCTCGCATGACATGCGCTTTCCCTTTCTGCTCATTTCATCAACCAGTTTCATATGTTACTTGCAAGAACAAAATATGAGAAAAAAAGCCCTCTTATTTTCAGTGATCCAGACTTGTCAATAAGACCCAGTTGAAAATAAAAACAATGCAAATGCAAGCCATTTTTCGCATTTCCGAATGTTCATTACTTCTCTAGAAGTAAACAGATTAGCATGAACACGCATCAGAAAGGTAACCAAATCGTACCAACCAAATCTCATAACAAGGAGGCACACAACCATTAGATTTCAGTGACCACCGAGTCGAGATTGCTGGATAGGTAAGAAAGCATATATGCCACAGACGAATAAAACGTTGCAATATGTTGCAAATACAAATTTGCAAACGTACATAAGATTAGAAGCCAAATAAACCACATTACGACCTAAACAGTAGCGTAATAAATATTGAACTTGTAAACTTTCGCTTGAAAAACCGTACTTATTCATTACGGCCATTATAACATAACATTACGTTGTATTTCAAATTTTGTGTTATATTATACTATGGTAATATGGTATTATCTGCAATATCCAAACAAACTACATAGTTAATCTTCGTTCATTTTGCAGTGACAAAAAAGCACTAGGCATACATACTGTCGGCCAATGAAATTCGGATCAATAAACGAAAAGCAACGTCACGACCGCCGCCATATCGGTACACTGCCTCTTATGAACTGTAATAGTGACCGCTGCCACCAGAAACAAATCTTAAATACCTCTTCCTGTTAAACACCAAATTCATGAATCTGCCACCATAGCAATATAAACGCCTCCAGCATATCAAACATGATTCTCCGTTATGATAGTGCATCTCGCATTGGCCTAACTAGTTCGTTGCAGTCTCTGAATACTTCTTCTCGAGAATGGACTGCTTCTAAAGTGCTGGAAAATATATGCGGCAGTCCTTGGAATCAGTTTTTCCACGTCAATGTAATTGTGAGTTACTTCCTCCGCACACTGTTAAAGCTCATGCAGACATTACACCAACATATTTTTACCAAATAAATTCCTGTTCTCATATAGTCTCCTCCCCTCTTTCCCTTCACAAAAGAGCTTTATTTACGAAGCAATATCAAAAACGGAAGAAAGATGAAAATTTTCTGATAAATATACACGTATAAAGTGCAGATGCAGACGAAGTGCAAATGAGTTTGAACTCGCTCGTATGTTACGCTGCAAGTGGCGGCGAGTTGTGGCTTGCCAAAGCGTGCTTTCCTTTTAGAGCGTCTTTTTTTTCGACGATCGACACACAGTTGTGCAGACAATATTTGAATGTGCGCGTTTTATGTGTGACACTAGAAAAAGACACGTCATCCAAATCCACCCGATGAACATTTCCACGAAGAAAGCATTGCCTCAGAAAACGCTACGCTAGAGAAAAAATGCGTCTTCAATATAACACAACGAAAATGCCAAACTGAACGAAACACTGCATTTCACACTGATTGTGCCTCCACTACGATGCTCGCTTTAACTGCATTTACTAACTTTTTAATAAACCTATGAAGAGAGGTGCTATCGCTGATGGAAACTTCCAACGCTTTCAGGCTCATATACCTATTCATACTCGTGTTGAACTGTGAAACTGCATTTTTTAAAGGCATTTTCAATCGTCTATGTCATGGCAGTTTGTAAATTTTATTGCACATATTTGACACCGTAAAGACGCAAACGATAAGAACAATGGAGCGTTTCCATTGCGATTTTGACCAAAAATCACACAACGTCTGAGACGCCTTCCAACAGTTTGCAGCCTATTTCACTGCCTAGTGTGACGAATCGAATAACCTGTGAACACTTTGTGAATTCTTTACCCGTGTTTCCTACACACTCTTATGCTATGTTTAAGAATGTTCGACCCGTTGTGGGCTTGAAACGAAGACGCATTTGCGTTATGTTTAGACGCAGTACATGTTGTACAGGAATAGCATTTTATTTTGCTAATCGTTGCCACTCACATAAAACATCTAATAGCTGTATTTCCTCTTCCTGGCGACTTGCATTCACCTAAATCCCCTTTACGCTAAACTTACTTCATTTCCTCTGCCGCACATATCGACATGTGACAAGTGCTGCGATTTCTTCATCATATTTGCGCTGCTCTTGCATTCTAGAATGCGCAATCGACATCGGCATCAACAAAAGATTAGTATGAAATGATGCCGTCGTAATACGCATTTTTAACGAAACGGCCTTGAACGTGCCCACCTTTCCGTCATCTCTCGACTCTCAGCAAATGCGCCGACGAATTCCATGGGTCCGCAACACCGTGTCATGCTTATGGATCACGCTCTCTGTTGCCTTGCAAACAAAATGCTAAATTTCTTGAGTGTGGCGTGAGCTCGAAATGTGAACGAAAAATTGTTCTGCTTAAGTACCTTCCGCGAAAGTTTGCCTCATGCGTATCCTTCCGCATGTGCAAACGGAGCGAACACGCACTAAACACGTCGTCTCGACGACTCGGAGGTGCAGGCTGCTCGTTGGGAGCAGCAGAAATTTGTGCATCGACGGGACGAGACGTCTCGACTGGTTAGTGCGTGCCGAATACGCGTTGGCCATATGAGCGGAAGGTTAGGGCGCTCGCTTGCAAAAATTGCTTCCGTGCACACACGCAACGGTAAAGCGCACGCAGATATAGACGTTCATTTACTCCCTGGCTCATTTATATCGGAGACGACGCAACACCATACGCACACTCAACACACGCATATACGCATACACACGTACAAGTGAGGCACACTGCGAGACGGGACACAAACGTGCAGGCAGTTGTTGTGTTTTTGCTTCTCAGCGGCGTTCATTCATTTGGTGAGTGCGTGCGTGTGTCTCGGGAAATGCGCAGCCAGCTGGCTGGAGAAGTGTACGCTGTGCATGAAATGGCGCACCGCCGTCGAATGTGCTCTTGACGCAGTGCCGTTGGCCAGTCAGCCAAGCTGGCTGTCTGCACGGCTGGCTGCTTGGCCGAGGCTCATAGCTGGTGCACACTTTCGGTCCGCTTCCTGGTTGCGTGCGCCAGCCGCTTTACAATTCGAGTACGGGCAGGCATCGATTAGTCGTTCCATCGCAACTCTTCGCAGAAAGTGACTGACTATATATGCTCGAGAAGAGAGAAAAGCACATCGCAGAACTCATTCCAACACTTCTCTTATCTTCCAAATGGCTCTATAATGTTGTGTACGCACACTAATTTCGGCCGACGACTGCCGTTAGAAAGCTCAACGAACTTGACATGAACATCTAAGCAGTTATGTCGTTTAGTCAAATCCTCTGCAAGTCACGTTGAGAAAGGAACATAAAGAAACGAGTCTCAATCGAAACCATGCGTATCTGGTCGTATTAGGGCAGAATCACTCGGACGTCACCCTTCTCCTCGTCCCTAGCAAAACTGTTTAGGTGAAACCAAGTGTGAGTTTTCAGCGAGAGGTTTTCTTCTCGACCAAGTTCTTATGCAACGAGCTGTCGATGCAATTTTGCTGCAGAACGTTTTTATATGCAGTATAATTGAACTCAGTCCGCTGATCAATTGCTAAACGATCCACCAACGCATTTACTGGTTACTAAATTGATGGATATGCTCATTTGCATGAAGGTCTGTGACCGAAGTTGCAATCATTTCAAGTCGCTTCATTGCACCCTCAACTTGAGCGAACTTGTTCCTCTCTTTTTTCCTGCGAATCATGTTTGAAATTCCTGAAACATTTTTCGCTAAAAAAAACAACCCGATATCCCATTAGTTGAATCACAAGTTTTTTTATAAATGTTCAGAGAAAGGTTTTCCTCATTTATTATTTTACTTGACCAGTAAAAGATCACCTATAAGTAGAATGCAGACCACAGGAACAATGTTGAACGCACTCACTCTTAAGGAAGTAAACAATAGCTCTTTGCGAAAATTATAAATTAGTTTAACAGATTCGCATAAAGCGCTCCTGTCTCCTTCAAAATCCTTGAATCTGTTAAGCATTTTTTCATGCCTTTCATTTTTCGCAGTGTATCCTTGTCACTTGCCACCGTACAAAGTATGATCTCCTCCTCTATGTTTATACTGTCCACATAAGCACGTGCCGTACATCTTGCATATGAACGAATTATTTTCGCTAACAAAGTAATCGAGTAAAAACGTCACAGCCGAACCTCAGTTTTGAAGGAAAATGCCAAGATTTTCGAGTAGACACACTGACAAAAGAAGACAGTTATCAAAATCTCTTCATAGCAAATACTTATCTGCTGCTACTTAAAACGATACGTAGGCGCAAATCCTTACCACACCCCTCTCCTTTTTAATTTTAAGTCATTAGCTGCGAATGACATTTTTCATAAAGTCTATTTTTTCCTTTCCTTAAATAATGAACGAATAAGCGGAGTGAAAACTGACTTTAATGAAAAAGATCCCATTCATTTACTATTGCCTAAATAAACGCTTTTTCCTTCTGCTTAAACGATAGAGTTTCTAGCAAGAGATGCTTTTGCTTTGCCATGTGTAGGGAAGCTACCAATGTGTACTGCATTATGTGAACAGTTCCATTTTGGAACCTATACCGAAAAAACTTTGAAACTTTCATTGCAGAAATAAAAAAACGTATACGTGAAAACGTCTTTCGAGATGAATTACGGTTAAATAAGAAAATAATATCGTTGTGTAAAATATTTATGGCAACAAACGAATTGACTTACGTCTAAACAGCATTCTCGGGAGTGTATGTGATAATTGAATTCATTCTATATCGTAAATTTCCCATAGCTTATCTAATAGCGTCAGTCTGGTACGTTAAACTAAACGAAATGATCACTAACGCCAATTTGAGATGCAAAAGCCATAACGCGGATTCAAAAACTTTTTCCACCTACTACTGTCATGGAACTTAATTGCACGAATTTTATCCGCAGTAATCGCTTAATACATGGGGTTATCGAATAAAATGAAATCTATTTTGAAACGCAGTTGTTTCGCTTCTTTTCCACCACTCAGGCATAAAAATACTCTCTGGAAGAGGAGCGCAAACCAGATATATTTTTTGAAATATATTCACAATTCGGCCACTTGAAGAGTTCGAACAGCCTAATAACAACCCCTCGCTGGGTATCTGCGTGATATGCGAGTATTCATTCTTTCCGATTTTATTTCATGGGAGTGAACGCCCTACTTCATCGCGTTTCTGACAACTATGAGAACCGTACGAAAGTGAACAGTATACGCCCTACTTTTTATGAAGCAGTACAGTGAACAATATAATACGAGATATATATGTTGCAGTCTAGTACTTCTGCGCATTTTAAACTCAATGGCAAAAAAGCGACCGTCAGTGTGCGAGCATACTAATTTTTTATTGGCAAGTGTTTAAATTTGAACTACGACGATATTTCTTCCATACAGAGTGCTTTTTTTTCCAATGGTTTTTAGCTCTTTCTTTCTCGTGTGAAATGAAAATGCATTGCGCAGATCGTTCTAAATAGAAATCTCATCCATTACATCCGCTGAAGTATTATTTTGTTGTTTCACAGTTGATGTTTCCGAGATTATTGTCACACAAGGTAAACTCTTGAATTCTGCACAACTTTGAAAATTGAAGTTAAACATTGATAGAGCAAAAGAGAAAAGAAGTTAAACATGGAAGTTGATGGATATGCGCGATGCTCTTTTTTCGCAAATCTCTTCTCTTCATCTAACCAACCGATTTGTATGCGCCATCACATCGTTCAAATCCGACTGTATATTCCTCAAATAGAACGTAAATTGCGCAGAAACTAAGCGGTTGAAAATATAAGTTAAAATTACGGCACACTTATGATCAGCTCATATACCTACCTTCACCTACGAATACGCATGTGTTTTTGGACGTGGGTGCACAATTTTAATGGGTAGAAAATGCGCAAAGATCTACTGACCGTTGGTACGAGAAACTGAGTGTTTCTTATTAGGAATGAGATGCAACTTCTGCAGTTCAATGTATAACGCTGATTTCAAAAATGCAGTTTCTCTTCCCAAAAAACTTCATTACGTGCAAAAAATGGTTAAAAGTTCTCGAACGTGTAGACCTCATTTAAAACAGAAATCACAAATTTTCAATGCGCTGCTGCATCTCGTTGACCAAAGTGGATGACCGTCAGGTCGAGCTTTTAGAGAATACGCTTAATAAGAATTCGATGAATTTCTTGGCTTTTTTTTTCTTCAAAAAAGAGCGCTTTTTATCAGGTAGCGAATATCGTGCATCCATCCTCTCAACTAAAGATGGCTAGCATTCGGTTTCTGCTCTGAATATCGAGCCTGTTTTATTCTAATCTACTTGATTTTATGGATTTTTCCGTGAAATCTTCTTAAAAAATAATTTAGCTATATTTAACTGACAACTGAGAGATCTGGAGGCGTTTTTATGAAGAACCGGACTGAATACCTGTAGATCGAAGCAGTTTTTCAAGATTTAGAGATTTTCTCGGATTTCGTCGTTAACATATAGCATGAATTTCAGCATTCTGAACGCAGTTCATAAATCAAAGAAAAACCACTTTAGAATGACAACACACCCAAAGTTCAATGAAATCAAACAGTAAGTTAAAAGTAATAATCTTATGCACGTGAAAGTAAATTTTCCAATCTATTCGTTAGCGATTCTCAGAGAACAAAGAGTGACAGGCCGGAAGAACTTGAAACTGCGATTTTCTTCAAAAGCACAGTCATAACGTCAGCTGTGTCGAGATGATTAATGCATAGATTTCGCTGCTCAGAAAAGATGTAAATTTTTCAGATTCTAAAAAATTTCCTAAGCGATGAACCACGCCACACTTTTCATGCAATCATCTTCTACACCTCCGATTTTCAACAAAAACCCACAATACACGAAAAGTTTGAAGGAGTTCCTAGAAACCCTTACCCCATAGGGAAAAGCATTTATATCAAAACTATTCAAAATATGCTACAGATCATCTCTGATGAAACACTGTCGCAGATTAGTGCAGTCAACACGACTTTCCAGCCTTCAGTGGAGCCTGATACACTGCAAACCTCCGCTTTGGAATTCAGCAAATTTGGGTCAGAATTTCTGGTGGAAACCGCTTTCTTAAGTTTTTGTTGAAACTGCAAACTATGGAAGACGAATACCCTAATTTCCCGTCCCTCTCAAGTTCCATCCAAAACAAAAGTCACTGTTTACTTAACACTGAAACGTAGAATATAGTCTGTGTCGATGCCTATACACCGCTGGCCTGTTTTTGATGGAAAAACATTTTAATAATGCATAACAAATGTGAATAATTTCCAGACGAACCGAAACATCAATATTGGCTTGCTTTTGCATGTTACTGGTTCACACCTTGCGGGAAACCTGCAATCAGCAGTAGCCCATTCAAATAAAAGCAAACGTTTCTTTAAGTTGCCAAAAACTTAAATGAGTTTAAAGGACTTCTAAGTACTTTCTATCCTCTTTGCTGGAATAACAGCGCCAAAGACGGGATAGATACGTTGAAGAGCACCTTAAATTCCCCTTTGATTGGAAATAGCGAGCATGGCGCTCCAACGCCGCGATAGGCTATCTCGAAGTCAAATTTATTCGTTGCACAGACTACGTCAGTCATAAGATGAATTTCGATGCTTCCAAAGTAATGCTGCCCAATCAGTTTAACCTTAATCAAGGCCATAAACGAATTTACGCAGAAGTCCGATCCGAGACTGGCTCACTGCTATCCCTGATGCATTTATGAAAAAACGAGTGACCACATCACCAACTCTACTCCTTGGCAGTATCTCGAAGATTTATTTAGAATTTATATTTAGTTTATCTAAATTCAAAAAATAGACATTTTTGGCACATGTCGGACACATTTAATGTTGAGTCTTCAAAGATACTCGTAAACACACTGAAATATAATGAGTAAGGAGCTAGCAAATAGTTCTCTTCACATGAACGACGAATTTCATTCGCTGATGCCTTTGATGGCCTTTTATATTCGCTTACTTTAGAGTCAAATATTTGCGAATGCAAATTCTTTACCTGTAATCGAACATAACTTTAGAAGCACAAACAACGAGCATTAAACAATGGTACTGTGAGAACTGCTTTAGGCGGAGATGACAACAAATTAATGGAAAAAACTTTGGATTCCTGGTGGACAAAAAAAGTTGAGACCACTTTGCTGAAGTAGTGCATTGAAAAATCAGTGACCAGAAGGGATAACATAAAAAATCATAATATTCTCTGATTAGTGATGAATTTTCGTTCGTCCATCTTCAATTCCTTGCGCTTCACCATTTTCACTGATGGTTTATTCAATGAACTTATGAGGAAATAATTTCGCCAACGGAGTTGTCGGACCGTGACTAAAAATTTTAGAAATTTGTGTCTTGAGAAGCAATATGAAGCCAACGATTATGCTCAGCAGCATATTCTAGAACAAAAGTTACCATACATACACTTTTTGAATTACTTCTGCAAACGGTGGGAGACCTTCTAGGCATCATTTTGGGAAAATGCGATTTATAAATTATGCTCTGTATCGTCGCTACTTCGCTTTCATGGCGTTTTTCAAAGTAGCGATTTTCACACTTTTCGCTAGCGTTATGCTACTAGGATGCGTAACTTTATATAACAGGGAAAGAGGAAGCGTGCAAGAGGACAGAAAAAGCGAGAGAAAAAATGAAAAGCATGGGAGAAATATCGAGTTAAGAGAGCACTGTGAAGGCTATCAAAACAGGTAAGGCTGTAGGGATCGATCACATATCGCTTGTGAAAATAAAACCTCGAAACGGAATTTGCAATACAAAAAACATTCCCACTCCTCCTACCTGACAATATTCACGTGAAGTTTATATGCCGTTCTTTCGGCTCAGCGCGGTCTCAGGTAAGCACACACCGCCATTGTTGTTTACGCATTTTGCAACAACGTAGCACTTGCACTCTACGTTAGTCGGAGACTGTTTCTTGTGCAGCTCTTAAAAATGGCATCATCGCAATTCTCGCGACCACCCACGATCATTTTCATCCGCTCTCACCTCTCTTCGCGGATATGCTAGGCACGTTAACGTGCCAGACATGTGTGTGCATGGAACTACCTTACTTTCCCCCACTTGTTGGAAAAGTTCATGGTCTTTTATAGCAGCCCGTTGAATCGCCTTTTCTGTTTTTTAACCTGCAGGTTGCTAATAAGCAACATCGGAATAGCTTCTTGAACTTCACGCTACCCGCACAATTTATTTCTCGCCATCGTCAGCTCTCACTGCTTGCGACGTTTCGTTCCCAGGATCATAACGTTTCTCGACTGAACACTACTGAACGAATGTGAGAGGCCAACAAATAAAACTGAACGCTTCATGATACTTCTGTTTTGCGACTATCATTTATCATCGCTTCTCAACTGTTCCTTCTTATATTCATCTTCCCAAAAGTGTGAATACTTTATGGGTAATGTAGTGTAAAACAAAGGAAACGTGTCGCCACAATCCATCCCTCATCGAAAAACTTCCAAAAACGGGACGAAGTGAGCTCATAAACGGGAAACTCTCGCCTAAATCAACATCACTTTATGCTGCCATAAAAATGGTTGAATAATCGCCCTTATAAAATATCACGAGGCAATTCACATTTCCCGTATGGTTTAATGCTTAAAAATAGAACCCATTAAATTAGCTCGGCGACAATACCTAAGAGTTGAATAAATGCCTCTTTTCTCCACTCTTCTTGCATCACCTTCCTTAGATCTCCCATTTTGCAAGAAAATTTCTCCAAGCCAAAACAAATGTGCAACTGGAATGGGTCGATCACAATGAATTTAAGGAGAGGAAAAAAGAAATATATGAAATACACCCTCTCTCCAAAAGACAATCAGAACGAAACATTTCATCTACATCAAGATGAAATATTTACTAACTTTGCCTTAAAAGTTTTCTAAAATATAACAAAGAAGGTGTTTTCACCGCATAGCACTGAATGAGAAATATACAAATAAGAAAGGAGTATCTTTACACCAATTCATTCCCACTGCCATTAATCGCGCCTTATAAGCACATAGCTTATTTATTATCTTAATGGCGCATCAATGAACAATTCTTTCGATTAGTTGCTTAAAGGGCTCGAAGTGCTTGAAATTTCAAAATAAACATTAGTTAGTTTTTCCACACCTCCTTTGACCTCTTATCTACGCAGAACTGCTTATGCGATGTGCACAGTTCAACTTTTAATGTCTATTTGTACTCCGTAATTCTGAATAACGAGTAAAAATATGCACCTTTCATATGCACAGGCTAATCCCATCCAGTAAGAACGTTGATCATGTAGACTGAAAAGTTATAAGAACCGAACGTTGGATCAAACATTTTCGCTGAGGATGCTTTCATGAAAACGCATCAAAAGGAAAACTCAAATAGCATACAAGATTTCCGTCCCGACTCACATCTACTGAATTTTGGATGTTTTCGCTACTGGAGTGACAGCGGCCATCCATACACCAACTGAAGTTTACTTTGTTCATGAATTAAAAGGAAAAATTTCTTAAACAACCATCACGATTCCCTATTTTTCAAAATTTTAATATGCACACTTCCGCTTTTTTTTTATATTCTTAAGTGATGGAAAGTTGCACCGTAGATGAGTAAAATAAAAAACATCCAATGCTGTGCTGCGAACGCCACCTCACGTTTCGGGAAGAAAGGAAGCATGAGAATGGGGATGAAATACGTCTAGGAAGCCAAATCTTCGAAAATCATATGCAATTCTCTAAAAATGACCAGAAGCGCCGACTTTCACGGGTAAAAGGCAGGTAAAACGGTCTTAGACACAAATTCCCGAAATCGGAGACGAGAGTTGAAACATCGCTTGAAGAATTACCTAATCGATCCTCAAATGTTCCTCCCGCCTCCTAGTTTCCTCCCCATTTACCAGCCAAATCGTGCACCTCATTAGTGAAAACAGTGAAAAAATAGGTGTTAAATAAAGTGGGCTGGATAAGGGAAGTTGTTCGTAGATGATGAGAGCGGTGAAATTATCCTTTCGAATGAGGCGTGAAGAGAGAAAATTATAGAGTTAAACTCTTAAGATAGAAGAAGTGTCTTATATTGTGCAAGATGGGAACACAAGCAACGATGAATAAAAATCGCAGTCCCACGCAGAGAGCATTTTCGATTAAGAGCGACCAACATGACGCATCCAGACACTATGCAACTACAAATATGTAATTGTACTCCGTACTTAATCATAAGAAACGAATCCCTCAAATTCGTTTCATCTATTCAATTCTCAGTGCTATGTTGCTAACGCAATTTTGCGAAACACCACCCATTAATTTTTAAATTGACCAGCAATTCATTATGAACCAATAAATGTTACCATCGAGCGATGAAGTCTTTTAGATTAGTTTTTCTTTTAAACTTCCGGTTTAGATGACCGCTCTGGGAATTGTATGACAAGTTGAGCGATGGCTGACGAGACGAAAAAGTCAACAAATCGAACAGCGATTTTCATCAACACTCCTCAAATGTGAACGCATGAGGACGAGTGATTTCAAATAAAGACACAGCACCTCGAAGAATCGTTGTGAGACGAAAAATCTTTCCGTTTACTTGCCGATGTTTCCCATGATTGTTGCTTCTTCTGATCATGTATGCTTCTTCTGAAATAAGCTCGCGTTCCACGCAACAGCGAATGGCGAGTAAAATGAGCCTTGAAAAAAAGAAACTTCTCTTCTCCGAAGCGACTTTTCATTACTTATGCATGAGATTTTAATATCGGTGATTTGTCATAGGGTTACGATAAAGCGTCTACGATATAGTACTGATACAGTGGCATCATAACACACAACAGGTGACCCGATTTAATTATAGCTTTATGCCTAATGAGGGAACGAACACATAATAAAAAATTAAATTATCCGCAATTTGCTTTCACTTCAAATGATTACCTGACACTTGGCTTGCTCTTAGATGAGACAAAAAAAACGATATGCTTGGCACAGAGCAAAATGCATAGAACAAACTCTAAACAGTAGAAATTTTGAACTAGCAAATTTTAAACTTCTTATAAGGAGGTAGTAAGCGAAATAAATTTAAAACGGAGAATAGATAGAGTATTCGACGGATGTGTGTTTCGTTCTTTTTTTTTCTTAGTTGAAAGCAAACATATGTGCTTAAACGCGTGTTGATGAATTGTCATTGCAGATTAGCAAGCTCGAAACATCAAAGCGAATGGAGAGTTTCAAAAAAAAAGAGGCTTCCTTGCGATTTATTCACTAATTGCTGACGAATCGCTTGCATCGCCACGGCTTCTCAGAAACCTTTCATGAGCACTAATAGTCAGACTACATTTGAAGCACAATAAGTCAATAAATACAGCTAACTAAACTTTGAAATTTCCATGAAATATTTATTCATTCCATTCGCCGAAGAAGCTGATTCAAAAAATTAAGAAAATTTCCAACGTCCTCTCATCTGTCCACTTCAAAGTTATTTTAATCATTTTCATATATCCTTTCACTATTAACTGCTCTGATCGCAGTTGCTTATTTCGCCTACTCCGAAAGTGGATACACGAATATTCATAAATTATACAAATTAGAGTCCCCTCAGCTAGCCTTTTCTTCACTATGATGCTATAGGCAAGTGATGCCTTTGCGGATGGAAGTGCTTACCAATTTGCCCTTGGCGAAGAATTTTCCGCCACCGAATAAAATGAGAATCTGATTTTAAAAAATGTCTCTAGCGTGACTTTTGTTGTCCAGAATTTTTTTCTGTTGAGTGAGATGCAATTTATAACTTTTGGCGCCACAAACTTCTCAAAAAAAGCCCCTGACGAGGACAGTGTTTCTCATAAAACACTTCTTTAGAAGTTTACCTCACCTTCAGCGATCTCGTTTGTGCTCCCCGTCAAAATTAGTTTCCTCTGAACTACCTTCCTGATTAGCATCTTTACTTGCTGCTTCCCTTTCACTGTGTACGCATTGTAAAGAAATGCTATGAGTATTATCGCTCAACTAACTACTCGTTGTGTATTGCGTTGCGCTTCATGCACTTCAAAGTGAATAATCGAAAATGTGTTCTCGTAGATAAATTGTTTCATCTTCAGTGGATACTGGCTGATTGCCTTCACTGAACCCCTCTCAAAGAAGGAGAAATCGAGAATCAAATTGAGAAGAGGATTTTTGCAGAACGTGATTAGACAAAAAATGGTACTTAATTGATGGCACGTCAGAAACAATTAGAAACGCTGTTGTGAAATGCGCATTCTCACTGCAAATAGAAATTTTCGGCGTCAACTCAGCTCGGTATGGCTTTTCTATGAATCCAAGTTTGTAAGGCTTGAATCCATAGAAATCCCAAATTTTTCATGCGAATGCCAAGTCGAGGGTGAACTTACTATTGAAAGTGAACCAATAAGTTTCCTGAGTTTACTAGGGCTCAAAACATTTCACGCCCATCCATGATGTAACGGAAATAAGGGCAAGGATGCATACATATCCTTCAGATGACCAATGTGGGCGTAAAAAAAGAAAAGAAAAAAGACTCGGGTCCTTGAATTACTTTACTCATTCGCATGCCGTGCAATCGGAATTGGCCTATAATCGAGAAAGCTTATAAGAATTTTCAACTGTTTATGGTGGAAGCATGATGGCGGCTAGAGAGAGGGAGCGGAGGAAGGAGAGTAGAAGGGGAAGAGGGGTGGTGGGAGGTTAGAAGATGGTTTACACTGGTGGAGGGCTCATAATAGGCGTTTTGCGACACCTACATTCCACCCGACCTCACTTCATTTCAAACGAACCAGCACAAACCTAGCCAGAGATCAAGACATTGTGTAAGAGTGCGCTCCTTTTATTTCAAAACTGTTGAGGCATATTAATTAATCTAAAAGACTGAACTGTTATAACTTCTAACCACAATAAAGTGGTCAAGTTGCTGAATCAAAGTTAGCTGACCGATAACTGGGCCCTGCATACATTTAAAACTGTTGAAAAAACAAATCATCAACAGCAGTCTCAATCAATATGCCGAACAAAATATAACAAATGCGCATTAAAATGTAATTAAAAGAGCAATCGTTGCGATAAGGCAATGAAATAATGCAAAGATTTTTTATGCAACAATTTACCTACGATGTAAATTCGTCTAAATAACTTCAGTTTGCTGAAGGATTATGCTGAACGGAGGAGATGATTCTTCCGCCCTTACATCGTTAGAATGTGAAAACAAACAAAAGTTAAGCTGTAGAGGAACTCAATGAATACATTTATGCCCTATTATTTTTGAAGCAAACATTTACCAACAGTTATGTTGGGCTGCTAATTTAATCAAGAAGAATTTCTGAGAATGATGCGGACGACTTCCTCAAATTTTTTTTTGATATTCGGTTTCTCTTACTGCAGCTGTTCGACGACTGACTACAAATCACTCCACGAAAAGTTCGAAATTTCCAGATGACTACACTAGGTGAAAAGAAATTTTTAAACTGTAAAATTTCCTTTCACCTGAGCAGTAGGAAGGCAAACAGGATAGGAGGAAAGAATGCCACTAGTTGAGTTGGAAGCATGTCGGTTACAAGTAATACTACTATGGCTGAGAAGTTATGTTTTAACATCGGCGATGAAAACGCTAATAACTGTGGATGCACCATTTGGTTAAAAACTAACAAGAGTAATATCTCGACGACGTAGTTCACTTTATTATATGGAAAAACACAGAGTAAACCTTTGCGAAGAAGATAAAATGCTAGCTTTTATGCAGCGAATAACACAAGAAACTGAAATCTGCAAATGGCACAGCATGTGAAGCTGTTTGCTTTTGTGTAAGACACGTTGGGTTTTCTTTTTTCTGATCGAAATAGCAGCATAACGCATACCTTGATGCATTCAATATGTACAATCAAAATGCTCCACCTTCAGCAACAATAAAAAAAAGATCGAACGCGGCAAGCTGAGTACATATCGACGAGACAGTTACGAGATAGGATGGCAAAAATGATGCACAAAAGCGACAGCGACGCAAGAAACTCGTTGGCTTACTCGCTGAGCAAAATGAAAACAATTGTGTGTAAGTGATATAAAAATAAAACGAAGTCCTGAAGTGCGTGATTGGAGTACAAGTGAGCGAGGATGCTATCAGTGCAAAGAAACGCTCTTCGTTTGCACTTCTTCACAAATGCTTTCTTATATTTTCATCCATACTTAGATACTTATGCATAAAAAATTTCTTCCCTTATGTGATTTCTCCACTCATCTTCCAGTCTCGATTTTTGTCCTCTAAATTTCCCATTTGATGATTCTCCACCTTTTACATCAAAGCAGCTTATTATGTAAGACAAACACTAAACGCAAGTATTGTTGTGTACCATTCGAGAAGAAAAACTTCGTCTGCAATTACAAAAATAATAATAAGACAATTAAGATTGCAGTTACGAAGATTATCAGATATACTTTCATCACATCAAATTTCTGTGATAGACGTTTTCCATTAACCTGATATCAGCTTTTGCTTAAATGCGAAAACGAAGTCTGCGAAACTCCGGCTAAATTGCATGTGCTAAAAAATATGCCAAGAATGCTGCATTAAGAAATCCGCTTGCAATGAGCACATCATTCTTGAGAACGAACAAGCTTTGTAATTTTTTCTTTTTGGTTTGGTTCGGTTTCTAGTGATTATCGTTTAAATGCTTTCCCGGTATCCGGTGCGATCATAACCGGTAATCTATGCATAATGCAAGGAAGATGGTGCGAAGGTGAACAATGTCTAAATGATGGAAAGCAGTCGTTTGATCATATCCATAACTATAATATCCACAAGTCTTGGAACTTGAACGATAACAATTCTGAATGAATAACCAGAGAAAAAGCAGCGAAAAGACGTTTCAGGGTGAATGCACACTCCATATTTTTGTAATTCAGCTGGGGCAAACAAACTGCTTCAAAGCGAAAAAAAAAATGAAAAACGCGTAATACTCCGCTTTCATGGAAAACCAATTACCGCTAAATCCACAACCGAGAAGCTTACTTTTGCGCTGTACCTTGTTAGTGGCAAAATAAAAGTGGACTTGCACGCTTCACTGCTTCGTTGGTGGCGACAGCTCATAGGCATAATGACGACTGGTGACGACAAAGGACATATGAGGTTATACCGATCAAAATCCACGTTGGAATTGCATTGCTTAGGCAAGTTGAAATACAGGAAACAAGCACACAGAAGCAAAAATATGCGTTTTCTACTGAGCAGCAACTAACGAAAAGGCTCCAAATTTATGAAGTTTGCTGATAACAATAAAGCAGTAGTAACCAACAAAGCACTTCCTGGCAAATGTGGAATTTCGTTTCAAAACGAATCTGCGCAAACATCCGACGGATGATCTTTTCTCGAGACACCAACGCTCTTGTCGCTTATCACTAGTTGAAATCATGCGTTCAGCACATTCTTACAAGTGTTACATCTTAAAACACGACTTCACACTTGCACGTCAAAAGATTCAATATCATTTACCTGCAAGCAATGACAATGCCACACTGGCTACTCGGATGATGATCAAATCTTTTCAAAGCTTATAATTACTGCTTTCAAATTGGCATTCACCACTGTCCTTAGCATAACTGACAATGACTATGTGAAACCTGTTCAACTTTTCTCCCTCCCCATAAAATCAACGCCATTGTTCTTTTTCAGTTTAAATACCTCCATTAGGACTCTCCGGTTGCCATTAATAACAAGCTTGCTTCACAAGTTATACTCAGTTTGAGGCTGTTTTACATTTGCTAATGAAAACTGAGATAATATTTATAGTGCTTTTTGAACTGAGGGAAGTTTGCGAACGAGTGGAAGTATATGTTAAATGAATAGAATTGAATGATATGAGATAGCAGCAGAGACGCAATCGGCTGTGTCAATGAAGAAGCGAGTTCCATCGGAATGCTAATTGAAACGGAAAGCTGAAGCAGTTATTAGATTTGGAGAACGTTCGTCCAATCATGCACACGGAGAACAATAAATGCGCAGAAGCGTGGTGGAAGGCGTTACATGATATCCTTCTTACGGGTTATCACTTTTACGAGGCACTAATTGAGAGCAAAAAATCTTTCACAAAGACTTTCTCGTTAGCAGCCCGACGTTATGAAGAGGAATCGAGCAGTGTAAAACGAATGATAATTTATTCTCACCTGTGATTCCTTTGAAATCGATTAACTGACGTGAAATACGATGTAGGGATTCACTTGATGGTTCGCTTGAACCTATCACATCATATAAGACACATGCAAACACATGCTGGTAACGTTGTGCTCCTGAAGCACCATATTAACCTTATCTCCCACACTTGTGAGCTGGTATCAGTGGTATTGAAGGTGTGGAAAAGCAGACTAACTTTGCCCCAGGGGCACACATAACCGACAGAACGATGGTGAAAATGATCATCACCGAAATCGAGGTCTACGGCACAACTACGTCAACACTCAAACAGATGATCAACAAAAACAGGCAATGCCTCATCAACATCTTATTCAACAATCGCCATGATAGTTTATGGGTTCAACGTCACTGTCAACTCTTTAAGAAATCTGCTGAACCAGTGAAATCCAAAAACGTCCTCAGTACCCGTTAAATTTGCTGCGTGAGTCATTAAAAAACAAGAAGAAAGACCCATCCGGCAGATACGTCATGACTAAAGATGCCCCAGATGAAAGCAACTACTTTTCAAACGATCATTGGGTGGAAGGAGTCGGGAGAAGGGATCTGAGGGACACAGAAACCGACTGTCATCTCTTTCGAAATCACAGTTTTAGAGAACTTTGAAGTGCGCAAATTTTGATGCTCAGAGTGCTGTAAATAAAATTCCTGTACTGGACGTTTTGTTAACCGTTATAAGCCCGCTACAGAAACCTAGTTTGCAGATCATGTTAGTCTCCGTTTTAGTGAGGAATCCAAACTACTTCATATTCCCTGCGACCACATGTTGCCTGTAAAGGAAAGAAAAGTAATGATGTCCTTCTTAAACGCTGATGTTATCAAAATCTCGACAGTACCATCAGAGAGCGACTGTGCAAACGCTTAGCCCAGATATCTTTGCAGTTACACCTTTCCGGCTGGTCTTTCTCTATGGCGCTTCTAACCACGAGTTTTCTGATTCCATTGAGCTGTTGGACAAGATCTGATAGCTGTTTAGCAAACAAAGTAACCATAGTTGTCAACGACCAAAACTCTGATTCTCATGCATACAGATGAGTTGTGTCCGTAAATTCACTTTATTCTGATCCGCTGCTTTTCCCTTCCCAGAAAGTTCTCTACTTGTAAGCATGCAAATATCCGCTTTGAAATGCAAACGTTCACTGCTCGGTCTCGGCGATCTGCTAAAAGGGATGTGCCCACGTGCAGTTTGACTACTCAGTAACATTAGGATGTCTTTTTCCACTGATCAAATGCATGAAGAGTTCATGGGCTAGGTAAATAACATCACAGCTAGGTGCTCAGCGATGAAAAGGGCTTCTGAAAGAAAACGACCACTGATAAAACCTCAGTGGTTAGAGACTAACAAACACTTCCTATGGCGTGATGATTATAAGTGAGCTTGGGGACTTGGAGTTTTTCGTAAAGTGTGCTGAGGACTCCTGTACGCGATTCACGCACTCTGCTAAGAAATGAAAAAGGCACGTAATGCGTGGAAGAAATATAGAGGTGTTTTATAACTACGCAAAGAGCTATCGTGATGAGTCTTAAAGGTGGAGAATGCGATGAGCCAGTTATAAGTCAAGAATGTCTCTGACCACCATCATACTGCAGCATTAGTGGCTTCTTGCCTTATTTTCTGAATTCCTTCATGTAGTCTGTATACATTTTCGAAACTTTTTACTGCTTTCACATAGCGTTTTTATGATCCTTATATGCAGTTGCATTTTCTGTTCAAGCGACGTTGAACAAATAAATGAAACTCTTATATATATAAGAGTATATGTAAAAGAGTATAGTGTCGCCATAATGCATTTTTGCAAAGCAGAGAGCATAAAAAGGGGCTTAACGAGATTGGAATTGACACGTGATATAATTTCTTACTTTTTCGTTCAATTATTTGCTTTTTCCTTTTCTTACCTACTCATTTATAAGGTTAGAATCAGACGGTCGTTAAAACACGTAAACCTTGCTCGAGAAGTGAACTGCGGTAAACAAAATCATCACTATTGAAGACAGAACGTCTTGAGAAAAAAAACCTCGGAATTTTCTTCATAGAAAAGGCAATTTGAATTGCCAATTGCCACTGCAGCATTTACGGATGATGTAGTAAGCGTAATATAATTCAAAACACTTCGCAGTATGGTTCATCTTTCGAGAACGAAAAAACGAACGCTCAAAAGCAATAGTTAATTACTTCAACTTTTCTCTCCTGACTGAATACACTTTGCATTTCAGAGCTGCTGGATGAGAACGAAGAGTGGAGGAAAAGGGAGGGGATTGACGACGTCGCAACAATAGAAAGTCAACTTGGAACTCACTAAAAAATCACAAAGAGGCCAAGCCACACCGTCTGTTATGAGCACAAGCCAACGTTGTGTCTCAAACTTCAGAAGCTAGAAAAGAAGTTTGAAAACAAGACTAACTCAACTGCTCCAGCTCAGCGTTAAAGGCGAACCGACGCATCGCATACTACTCATCCCAGTACAATGAAGATTTCTGAATCATTGCAGCATTAACTGAGGCGCGCAGAATATAAAACCTATCTGCAGTGATCAGTACCTCCCCTTTCTCCCGCCTCAGTCGATAAGTAAATGCACGTTGATCGGAAAAGCTACAATACAAAAGATTATACTCGAACAGAGTATACAACTTTTCAGCAAATACTCTAAGGAAATACTTCCAACGCAATAATTTAACTGTATAATAAATTACAGAGATAAAGTGCAGTTGTTTATCAACGAGTGAAGTAACGAATATACGAGATACGAATGTCTTGCAGATGAGCGACTTCGATCGGAGAACAGACAAGAAAGTTTGCGACTGACCTCAGCGAGGATGTCAAATCCGCAATGAAGCCTTTTCGAGTATCTTTTAAAAAGTGCGCCGAAAGTCGACGTGCAAATAACGTTTAGGCAACACACAACGCAAGAAAAAAATTGTGCACCCAGCCCGCACTATGCACAACGATGGCAAAACTGAATGCTTTCAGATGTGTTTATAGCTGACTTCACTCCGTTTGCGACGATGCTCTCTATTCATACAATAAACGAGAGTCTGCACGCAGGAAACACGAAGAATAGCCAAAAGACGTTGTAATTTGAGTATTTCCCCACTCCAACAACCAACGACTTCCATACGAATATGCGAAAAATGCTACTAGAGTGTCTAGCACGCTTCTCCTCTTATCTGTGTGATACACAAAACCTTTTACTTTGGAGAGGAAAGTGAATTGAGGAGCGAAAAATACATTAGAATGCAAGGAAAAGGATTCAAATTCGTAAAGAGACATATATAAGTAAGGTAGTTCGAACACGCTGCAAGAAAATATTAACGTTCGTTTAAACGATGAGGAGTGGATCGTTTCGTCCTGATGATCTCATAATGGCGCCTTCAGTGGCATCTCATTGTGTCGACGCCTAAAATACCATTAAAGACAAGAATAACCTCTGTGCTGAGGATGAAGCTGTGATTAGTTTTGCTCAATGGAATGAAAAAATTTCGATCGACTTTTGACAACTCTCCACAATACCGTCGGTGAGCGCTCCCGAATTCGTGACCATCAAAGCGTTAGCGACACAATTCCTATGTCTATCAATTCTAGAAGTGAAGGCAGCACTATGCTGACCAGCAAAAACTGCAGCACATGAAACGGGGAGCTACTAGGGACTAACGTCAACATAATAATAATAATATAAAATACAGTAAAAGTAAGGAGGTGAATCAATGCACATATTTTTGCTTTCTACTCGTTGGACCAACTAGTTTCGTAAGCATCAAAGACACTTTCACATTTAAATTTATTCAACGATAGCAAAAATCTTGAAAACGATACGTCGTTTCCTAAATCGAGTGAGTTAGAACGAAAATCCTATCGACCTAAAATGCGTGAAACTTTCTTAGTGGTCTTAAATTTCAACAGTCTTTTCTGAATGGGACCGATTAGCATCAATATTCATATAAACTTATGATATACATTACTCACAAAATTTCACAGCTTTACCCTTAATGGCTATCGAATTGAAACTAGCGACGAATATTTCGACGAGTCACTAGAATGCGCCTTGAAAGAAAAAATTGTCAGCACTCAAAAATGACTCGACATTTTAGAAGTGATTATGCCTTGTCGGAGTTGCACCTATATATCGCGCTCACATAATTTCGCTTTTCAACAAAGAACTTTTTGGAACTCGCTTGCTTTGTACCTCAGTATTGCTCTTATCCCACTGCCACTACGATCTACGCTTTCTCCCAATACAAAATAATCTTTGCTGATGGGCTTTTATAGCGGGCTACAAACGAAGACCGCCTTCTCATAACTCTCAAGCTTTAATGTGATAATTTAAAGTATTTAATCTAAATTATAATCTTAAATTTTGGGATTTTTACAAAGCGCTCCGTAATGGAAATTTAAGTCAAACGATGGAGAGAACTGAAAGGTGAACAGATCGCAAAAGAATAGAGGAAAATTTGAGGCCTCAAAAAAATTAGCTGAAGATGCAGAATCCCTGTCCCTTCTGTCAACAGTTAGAATGATTCCCAGTAAATCTGTCGCTCAAATTCTGGCTTCATTGCATCTAAATGCATGCATCTACTGCAACTCGACTTTGAAATCTGTTCACAAAACTGACGCAATAAATTAATGGTTTGCGAATTTCCGACCGTCGCATTAGTGATACACGCTTTTTGTCGAAATTAATCATCCAAAATGAAGACACGGAGAAAGCCCCATTTGAAACACAAATCCAAACATTACGGCAGCCGTGACATACGAACGGCGATAAATAATACGTATGAGAGTTTCATCCTATGCAAAACAGAATAACGATTTTAATGACGGTCCCATATCAACAATGACTGAAGTCGACTATGCTTCGATGAACAAGTGTAGTAACGACGAGTGCTCATGAAAAGAACTAATAAATGACTCAATTCCAAAACGATTTTTGAAACAAATGCTTATAGAGGTGAAAAAAAAGAGCTTAAGGCCAATTTTGATGGGCGTATTGATTCACAAGTGATAAATTCTTCGAAACTTACTCACAAGGTCAAAAACTACTGAACAGTCGAAGTACCTGTCTGACTTGAAACTGAGCCCCTCAAAAATTCCTCGTCCGGCGAACCCGAGCCGTATACCGATATTCCTCTTTGCTTCCCTTTGCCTCCTCCCACCTCCACCCTATCCCCTTTTTTTCAATGCATGGAACCTGCACTCCACTTCTTTCGCTCCATTTCGAATTTATTACGCACTAATTTTCCTTGGCAAGGAAGCACGTCATCAACCCAAAATTAGAAGCTGATTGGTATTAAGGTGATTTCTGAACGAAATCTTTACCGTTCGGTTCTTCTGTCATATCGAACTTCCGTATCTGCACTTGAATAGCACAGCGAATCTATCTAAATTTTGCAGCTTTCCCAGTCAACAATGACTGAGGTCGACAATGCTTCGACGGTGTAGTAACGAGGGGTGCTCGTGAAAAGAAGTGCTATTGTAGTGCTATTCAGTACTTAAACTAGCGACGCAATCGTCAACTCATTTAGTAGTGGAGATTAAGAATGCGAAACACTTAAGGCATTTTATTGCACGTACTGAATTCAAATGTAGAAGTGGAACATGTTCTCCCGTCAAACAATACAGGTTGCCCTTTCTGACGTTATACTGATGTAATTTGAGTGACGGAAGCTTTGCCGAAAGCGTCGAAAATTTCCACTTTTCAGACCTATTCCCTCCACATTATGTCGTTTTTCTTTCTACGTAAGCATAAAAACCTTAATTCTTTTTCATGCCCGTCTTTAGAGTGATTACTCGTCACTCTCTGCAAATCCCGGAATTCATGGCTCGTTCACTCAATAGGGGGGACGATAAGGATACGCGATCGCTCGTACTATATTATTTATGGTGCAGACTGCTGAACACACTGCTGCCGATTAACGACAATCGAAAAGCAATTTTAACGTTACGTGACGTCATTTGCGAATGCGAAGACAGCTGATTGAACTAACACACACTGGGCGAACAACACTAAGCGGCGAAATTACTAGAATCAAAGGGAAGGGGAGGGGGAGGGGAGGATGGGTTCCCTTGCGAAACATGCAAACAGGGGTCGACTGATTTCATTGAGCGCTTATGTGCGTGCTCATAACGACTAGTTCCCACATGTTTTTGCAGTGCCATGACACGCCAATGTAATGGCCGTCTGCCACCTCACAGCAGTTGTTTGTGTCTAGCAGTAATTCGCTAAGTTTGCTGCACAACCTCTATAGGCTCGTAAAAATTCAGAGCAAGTAATTCACATTAGTCGAAATACATCACACAGAGTTGATTGCTTAAATCGCTACTGCTTAAGAGTGATAAGTCTTAAAAGCATCTATGCTGAAACACTGCCGTATCGCTCTTCGGTTTAATAATGGATAGTTCTTGTTTTTGCCGTTCGATGCCCAGAAAGCATCCCAGTATGTCTTCTCTTTTAAAAAGTACTCAAATACACCGAAAGCAAATACAGAAGTGAAATATACCTCGTAGTGAATCAAACAATAGCCTAAGCACCCTCACTTCGACACGCTTTCCGTGCACAAACACCCCAAAAAACTTTTTAAGGGCACCTAAGACATCCTTCGCTAGATCATATGTCACAGTAAGCAATAACATTGTTCACTCTAACAGCATCATGTATCATGCCTCATATTCAGTATCGTTTCAAAGATGACATGTGAGGCTATTTTTCATATGTCGTCAAAAAGTTCTCTCATCAAGGTATTAATAATTTCACTGCTGTAAAAGAAAACGACGTCATGTGTGGTCGAACTGAGCAGAAAAGAACGCGATAAAGTAGGAACTTCACATCGAGAAGTGGCTCAGGTACGTAACCACGAACACCGCATACGTTCTAAGTTTTGGTTGTTTGCAACGACTTCCACCATTGTAGATATTCTCACGGCTCCTCCACTCACTGTCACGACAATAACAGTGAAGTGGTCACGCCATAGATGACTCTCAACAATTATAAGCAAGGCAAAAGTGCCTTGAATCCGACATGAAGGAAAAGGGTACAACTTTTTGGGTGAATTTAAATTTTGACCATGAAAACCCCTACTGTTCTCCTACCTCGACAACTCGTTTTCAAATCTCGATAACTGCGTCTCCGATATGTGCCCTTTGCGCTGCAGTTTTATTGGTCGCAAATATGTTCCGCAGAGGAATCGAAGTTTTTGCAGCAACGTTGATCAGCTAACGTAAACTCTTGGTCACCCTTTAATGCTCAAACTTAACTTCAACAACTGTTCGAAAGGGCAACAGGAACAGTCGTTTAAGTTCAAGTGCAGAATTTTATTCGCAGAGTATTTCTGAGGAAAGAGCGATTATGTAATTCGATAGAAATTTTCAAGTTATGCTTTGAGATTACGTAACACTGCGCTGTTTATTTTGTAACAACTTAAACAGTCATGAACGGAACGACCTGAACTTCAGGTTGTTACCAAAACTGGTGGTTCTCGGATTCCTTCTTTTCAGATTGCAGTAATTGCCACATCTGAACTTAAAAAACTGCCCTCTTCTCAAAAGCACTGCCGATCATCAATCACTATTATGACTGACGCTTTTTGAGTAAAACCCTTTCTTTTTATCAAATATCGGTACGAGGTTTTCAAAGCAGCCACGGTTGCTGAAGATGGTTTTGAGCGTGTTTATCTCGAAACCGTAAATGTTTTGTTTTGTCGTTCCTCAAACTGGTGGTCCTCATGAACAAAATTTAAAGTTAAGTTAAACCATATCCCTTCACATCGAGAGCAGCTCACCATTTGATTGTCCATGACACCTCCAAATGCTTTACTCCTCACTTATTGTTCGTCTCACTACGCCGTACTTCTATTCCATATGCCCTACAACGATAACCTTCCCATCTTGGATGCACCAGAGTCCTTAGTGGTTTCTAGACGTTCACTGGGACACCTTCAACATCATGAAAGCAAAATCCAGCCACTCCCACCTCCGCTTCATAAAATTCGCTCTATTCAACGAACGCAAACAGCCTAATTTTGGTGAGCTCAATTACACGTGGATGCTACTTCCGTCCCATCAGCCGAACAACGACGGTTGCGAACATTGCTGAAGACATCCGACAACCTGTGATGCGGTTGCTTCATCCATAACTCTCATTCCCACATTATTTAAAACACATTTTTGCACAACACCTCGGCGCATAATAAGAGAGCCACAATACTCAGAGTGGAGCACCTGCCGAGCATGGAACCCACCGCATCAGCTACAGCTTTCTTTGGCGGCTACCCTTACACGGTGAAACGTCGCATGACTGACTATGTTGAAAACTCGAACATTCTGAGTAGGAAACAGCCCTCTCACGAGTGATTTACTGGTTACATGGCGTACTCAACCGCCACATAAGCACGGTCAGCAGGAGCCTTACCACAGGGTCAACTTCATATAAATGCAGACCTCCGCACGAAAACATATTTGATGACAGGACAAAAGTTCCCATATGTGGATCGGAGGACTGCCGATCCAGATGCTGTTTTCTGACGAAACCTTCACTCACTATTGAATACGATCTGCATAATCGCTCTGAGATGATTTCACAGGAAATCTTGAGATGATGGTCTTTCGAAAAATTTAATCAGGTATGCCGATGTCACAGAGAATGACATAAATAACGGAAAATTGAAAAGAAGCACCAGCGGAAGGAAACTTCATAGGAGTAAACTGCGATCGCATAGTTTAAAGCAAACAAGCTGACGCTATGCATTTCATATTGGCTATACGAAACAAATACATGAGAACTACCACATAAAAGAGAAAAGCCGCTCTTCTAGAATTATCAACGAAAACGTCCGCCACTTGACTTGAAAATAAGTTAAAACGAATTCTATGACTTTCCTTGTATTGAAGACGAAAAACCAAATGTTTCGCTAAAGGGAAACGAAAAGCTAGCGACGAACTTGTAGTATATCCACACGCAACCTCTATCTTGCACTGAAAATTGAACATATCAAAACGAGAAAAAGCAGAAACAAATCACAACAAAACTCTCAAACAAACAGAGCAACAATATGATTTTGAAACGCCTCAAACCTATCTTACACACTGAGTGGGAACGTCAATCTCCTCCACCTTTGATGAAACTGTTACGTACAAGATGAGCAATTTATGCTCTTTCCTAAGCTTCTTCTTCCAGTAACAAATAATGCAGCAATAAGTTCTGTGCGTGACAAATTCTAATTACTTAGCGGACTTATATAAACTGTGCTTCGATGGCGAGCACGGGGACTATGGAAAATATTGACAAGAAGTTTCGCAATGAAAGTCAAAAGTATCCGATGAAATGAACATTAACCACCTTCTGCTCATATCACAAGAAAGGAAGGGTTCCTGCACACAGATCTGCATAAATACGTGAAAACCTCATCACATATATCGCTTTTTCTGTGGGACGTTAAGAAACCTCAGCAGCTGAGCGATAAACGGAATAATAGGATATACACAGAACAAATGCAAATAGACTTCTGATAGAAAGAAAAATACTACACAAAGCTACAAATCAAGCACCTCAACGTATAATCCTCCGATTGCAGTCACCGCAGCTTTGGTAAGGACACGTTCCATGCGAATACTCACCATCAAAAAAAGGCTAATACCAACATCACCTCCTCACAAGCACAACAGCGAAACGAAGTAGCGCACCAAGACAAAGACACCTCATTTTCCGATGAACTTTCACAACTTATATTGCATTATACATACTGAAACAAACGTTAGCAATGCGAAAATGTTACCGATAATAGAAATGAATTCGCGATAAAACATAGAAAATATCTGCGGAGCGATTAAGTCAAAAACTGGAGAAATGCACATGTGAACATTTTCAACAGAGTGAAGAAAACAGGGAAGGCTTTCGTGATAATTTTCGTGTCATCCACCATCACTTCGTCCCCTCCCCCGATACTCAACAGACCCATGCCATCTTGTAGGAGACCCAATAACACGCAATACAGTCTTCGACAGCAACATAAGGTTAAGTCATGTGCCTAAACCGTTGTAACGAGCATCTGCTTCACGTTCGGTTTCTTCTTTAGTTCATCATGTAAATCACAGATACAGCTGTTACTTGCTTCCGGTGACTTCTCGACATTTAGCGTCTTCTCATCACACTGTTGAGTTGCCAGCTGCAAATAATGAGTAGTTGATTGAAGATATCCATATTAGTAACAGGGAAAGTGGCAGATAAGGAAACTCTGAAGACAAATCTCTTTCCTAACCCGCTGGATATGGCTGCCCTGCTATCTGATTCCACCGCTACAAATGTGACAAAAATGGTTATTGTTCTCGAAAATGCAGTTTCTTGTTCGTTTTCTGGATGGAAAAGGTTTTCTTGCTGTTATCAAAAACCATCCCTCGTTCTTTCCAGGTCTCTAACCGTTCGAAAAAAGGCAAATGACTGCCACCCTTTAGAAAATCACCGTCGTCAACCAAAAGAACTCAACATTACGATCAGCGCGCGATAAGCACATTCCGCGATGACATTCAGCTGGTTCTATGCCACATGATCGCCCCATAACAAATACTTTTTTGTCGTTAAAAACTTTACTTCCATATTGTTACCATAAACCCGACCACGTAAATATATAAGGACGCCCCAGGATTGTTCGTAGTAATTTTACAAGTGAACTGGTTTGTATTCAGCTGCTTGGTGGAGCTTCTCCGCCTTCCTCCAACACATTTTTTGCGCACGGCTGCACTAACGCTTATCATATTCCACTTATCACACCAGAATTGCTCTAACGAAAGTATAATGTCTATTATTTGTAGTCTGAGTATGAAAAGATAGATTATTAAGATGAGTAATCCGCAAACGTGAAAAAATGGTAGCCTTAACCGTTGAAAAATTTAGCCTCCTCCCGATGATTATATCTATGATATCTTTTATTCACTTTGACCTGTACATTTCGAAAAACATGCATAAGAAACCCTCGTCGAAAGAGACAGCAATTACTTTTATTGTAAAACAACCTCTTGTGGATTCTTGTAATTAAAGGGTGGCACTCGCACAGATCTACTGGAAGTCGGGTTCGCCGGTGCAACCTCCGAAGCCAGTGAATCCATCAGCGCTGATGCTTCTTGATCCCGTATCGAGTTTCGCGCACCAATCACATTCTCACTTCGCTCTTTAACGTGAACTCGAGGCTGCGCCAATTTTGACTTGTCCGATTTGCCAGCGCTTCGTATTGAAGGAGCGCCGGCCGTGCGCAGTTTCGGTGGCATAGTTGGCTTAATTCTTGCTTGCGACACCATACGTGATACGAGGACAGTATTCTCGTCCGTCATCTGTGGAAAAAATCGTAAGACAATGTAAACCAAATTCAATAAATCATCCCTTTACTAGCACGCACCCACGAAATCTGCTGCAGAAAACCAAAGATGAGCTTTTTAAGGTTTAAGCCTCGTGCAGTCGGTAACAAGAGGAACGAGTAACAAGAGTAATGAAATGCCTCAAAAACGTGTAGAAATTTCACGGCCAGTTATACATCGATTTAGTTGTATTATTCGAGTCTGAGGTTGGAGATAATCTGCAGGCAGAGTGCAAACCTTGCTTGTCCTTGATGAACGCACAGTAGACTGTTTCTCGAGGTCCAAAGCTACACCTATCTGCGCAGGCTTGGCAGAAACGAGGCGCTTTTTAGGTGTTGCACTGGCGGAGACCGAACGCCTTGTTGCTAAATCTCAAATAATTAAATTCCCCTCCAAAAAAGATATGACATCTAGCAAACATAACATAATCGGAGCTGTCAATTTAAAGTCGCGAAAGAAAAAAACACAAAGAAGTACCTGAAGCCTCCAAACAACTCTGAACACAACGCTGAGGTGACATGAGACGATTTTTTGGAACTTTCTGCGGAATTTCGAAAAGTTGAAGCAGTGCCCGAGAGCGGGTTATAAGGCTATAAAACATTCCATGAAAAGCAGAAGACGAAGAAAATAATAAAGTTGAAACGATAAAGCACTGAACCTAATGGCAACGACCTCCTATAAACGCTTCTTAGAAATGACGCACCATCATCGCGTAACACCGATGACCAGGGTGCTGTTCTTGTCGATGTGGCTGTATTGAGCCAGAAGGCCCACTCGACCCACTACGCTGCATTTTGGGCAATTCGCTACGCACGTTCGGTCCTCGCGTTGGTAATGCTATTCGCGATCCACTGAAAATAACGCTTGGACTGGACTATTAGAGTCAATGCGACTATAAACGACTCTACACAGAATGGCAGCGAAAACAGATAACGCTTCGCGATCACAATATCATCACCACTACTTTTCAAATGAGGAAAGAACGGGAGGAGAGGCGACTGCGAGTAACGACCCAACTATGGATTGCAGTTACAAAGAAATGTTTAAAAAAGTAACAGAAAGAAGAGAGGAGAAAAACCGAGGAAAGAGAAACGTTCTTTTGCATCACAACTTCTTTTCAGCTGGACATCAACAAATGGGGCGGTCAAATACGGATGTAAGGAATAGATAAGCTAATACAAACGATTGTAAAATGAATCGAGTAAATTAAATAGTGGACATAAATCCACGTTCAGCTTCAATTCTAGGTAAACATGGGATGAAAAATGGATACGTGCGATCCAACGACTATGGGCGAGGCGTGCACGCGGGTAACGAAACGTTTTGAAGGGAAACAAGCAAAAGAGAACGAAAAAAGCGAGAGACAATAAACAATATAATGCAGTAAAAGCAAGCAATAAACTACTGCCTTGCTGCAGGCCGCGTTCAGAGTGTCCGTGGAATAAATTACGCCATTAGGAAACGATTCAAAAAAACCGAGATGTGGAAGTGATTAAAAAAAAACCCGAAGATAAACCTTTACACTGCCTTGGGGAGATGCTCTCTTCACATGTACCCAATGCTAATATAAGAAAGTTAAGGAAAACAGACCACATCTTCTTTGCCGGCCTGACTGCCTCATGACGCACCGCTCCAACCACTACGTTGCAATCGATAAGAAGCTGTTCGGCTCGAAATTCCTCATCAACGTCTTCAGGCACCATAGTGTCCACTGTTTCTTCGTCATCACCGAAACGACTGTAATTGTCGTCACTGAGCGTATCGCTCTCCTTAAAAGTGATTCTGAATTGCTACCGTTGAAACTACTACTCCATGTTGACGGCATTGGAAAATAATTCTGCAAAATAATTTATGAACGTTCGAGCGCCGCCTCTCAGAGTTTAAATATGCTATGAGCGCTATCATGTGATCTCGGTAAAGTTAAAACCAGCGAACCGACCAGTACATTAAAACTTCGACTTCAATGATAACAAACGAACTCTAGTTTCGATACGCCGATCAAAACCAGAAATCAATAGCTAAGATTTCTGGTGACCAGAGACCAGGAAAGTTCCGTAAGGATAAAAGAACGATGGTGATTAACGATGCGAGAAGTCGAAAACATGCCGTATTAGCTCCCCTCCCAACAACAAGGAGTTGTTTGACTGGCTATCACCGAATGTCATCAAAATGAGAGCCCACCAAAAGTGAGAACAAAATTGCAAACCAAAAATTAAGTGGAACGAAAATTCACTTGGGTAAAAAGTCAAAGAAAGCAAAAAATATGACTCAACTCAAACGAAGGAATTTCTCCTCCTGAAGCAAAAACTTCAGGTTATGGAGGCATGAAAAAATTTTCTGCTGTAGCATCCACTCAGGAAACTGGACCCGCAAGCCTGTGGAAAATTACAGACTAAAACAAGTTCCATTTAACAGGTCGTCTGAAGAAAAATTTATGGCGAAATTAAACAGAAGAATTTATAGTAGAAAGAAACAATGCACGTATACCTCAGTCGACAGGTGGTGAATCAATGAGCACGCGTCACGCACTTTTTCAGACGTCTGAGTACTCTCAACCAACGATGAACTCTAAAAGTTTTCATATACGAATGTCGTTTAATCTGAAACCTGACTCAGTGCGCTGCTCATCTCCAACTTTCACAGCGATCAGCTGGCAACGATCCTTAATACTTCAACTAGAAACATACGATAACTGTTTTGGTAGCGGCCCAGTAAGCGGAGTAATAGAAAAGCGTCACTTATTCTCCTCCTTAATGCATTGTTTCCTTTGTTGGTCTACCCCACATCCTTTGCTTGATGGGTCTAGAGCCGTTTATTACTTTCATACTTCACAACAGGTCTTCGGGCTTCCCAAATATTTTAGCTGTACACCAACTAACCATTGCAGCTTCCTGAAATTTTTGCAATACTTCAATGACAAAATCAACAACTCCTATGTTTTAAAAAACACAAGTGCTAATAAAATCCGACATACCTGGAGGGCAGCATCGAAAAGTGCGGCCGATGAGCTCATTGTGGCGCAACCGCACGCACTTTCACCTGACGACACTTGCAAGCTGACCCTGCCAAAATCGCCATCATTGGCTGTCACGTCAAGTGCGCAAGCACATGTCCGCGTTTGCGTCATTTGTACCGCATGTGAGCTTCGCTTAGGGCCAGTTGACGCGCGTGCGGTATCGCCCGTCACGGCCCTCGCTTTTTTTGGCGGTGAACCTGATCCCCAGTGATCACGACGTGAATTCGAACTCTGTGGTAGCACACTTGCAATACTTTGCAGCAGAAAGTCGTCGTCATCTGCTGAAAATTGGCTCAGAGATTTGCAAGAAAAAATCACTTGCAGGTTGCTATTACCCATTAAATTCCCCCATTAAACTCCTCACCTGTACATTTTTATTTGCATTCGCCTAAACCGATGGCAAATGGACAGAAGAATATGGACAGAAGAGTACGACGCATCTATTCAGCACCAAAGCGCATGAAAACTGTCTACTGCAGGAGAAATGCTGCGCCTTCGGCATCAACTGATTTTACCTCATCCAACATCAATGGTAAAAAACATTGCGAAACACCACACGGCAGCGCATAGCCCGTTTTTTCTAGAAATCAGAATGCACGGCTCAACCGCATAGCAGTTGAATGCATCAAACCTGCATAGCAGATGCATATTTCCTTTCTCACAGAACGCACCCAACCTCTACATAAACAATCCGCCGCTCGTACTCAGAGCGCGAGGAATCTACGGCTATAAGACTTCGGAATGGTCGCTAATATTTCGATAACGACATGCTGTTTATTGCTAATAATGGCACTTCACATCCTAGTTTTGTGTGGAGACGAAGTTCGCAAGACAGAACTCACTTGGTTTATTAAAACGGATGTTTCAAACAAAAAAGTCTCGCTTATGGTAGCGTTGGATTTGGATGCTTTAGTAATGAGACAAATGTGTGGATGGAAAGGCATTCCCAACGTGAATTGAGATAATTTCTAACACCTGCGTCCACAAGTCCCTATATCTATTCTGTAGCCTTCGTTCGAATCGTTATATTGAATAACGATCGCAAACTAAAAAGAAAAACAAGCAAAAAGCACGTCTGCAATACTCCGTATGCAAACATATATTACGTGTCAAACATAACGATAACTCTGCAGCTCCTGAATGAAAATATCCGATGGAATGTGATAAAGAAGTTATCAAAAAGTATGACATCTGATGTGCTCACTTTTCATGCTCGAAGCCGCCGAATGAACCCTTGCTGTGGATGCCGAAGAAAAATTTCGTCCAGCGTTTGGTTGACGTCTGGAACGAGGTGATGCTTTTGGCTGCACTTGCTCAATCATATCGGCCAAGAAGTCCTCACTCGTTTCTATCCTGCAAAACTGCGGCAATGAAAAATTCTACAAAAAATTACCTTCGATGTTAGCAGTCGACATGAATTTAAAAACTCGCATCATAATTAACGTGAAAACTCTTATACGCACATACACTATAAACGTATAAGTTTCTTATGAACCGATACTAACCTGTGTGCGGTCTTAGGCAGATCTGTGATGCAGTCCTTGTTACAATCACAAGAAAACATTCTAAAAAAGACCTCCACAGCAGATATCGGTCATAAATTGAACATCGAGAAATCCTCCTCACTTCTCAAAAGCACACTCGAAAAATAAAATTTCTATTGCGAATTCGGTAAAATAATTCGTATTTTATTATTCGCTTATTGCGATAAAACAGCAATGCAGAGGAAAAGCTGTTAGCTTACCGCTTTGGCATTGCCGCTTCGATTGACTGATTCAGCAACTCGGAATCTGCGCGACCGATAAAACTCCCATAATCTCCATCATCATCAGCTGAGCTCGATTGTTTGATTGCCTCTGAATATGTTAAAATATGTTTCAGCGGAAAGTTGTCACGGAAGCGTTTTCGAACAAAAAGAGATAGGAAGAGGCGAGGGGCAGAAATATATTCACAACAAAAGACTTGAAATCGCGCTCCTGAGGGTACCGCTCTGACGTTCAACTAGTTTAACTACTGCCCTTCCAATCCATTACCTTAGAAATAATGTAAATAGGCCAAACCAACCATCTTTCACATCACGCGGCGAATCCTGATCGACCACGCTCAACTGCATGTTGACCAAGTGAGCGAGCAAGTCCGCAACCTGTTGGTCATCTTTCTCGCTGCCATCACTCTGCTTTTCGTTACGCGCCTGGTCATTCTCAACACTCGATTCGGTCGCCTTCTCCGATTTGGTAGTTATGTCACTCGCAGATGGGATCTTCAGTTCACGTCGAGACGGTGTCACACACTGCGTTGGTGAATCTGGTAGATCAGTAGCGCTTGCCGGTGACAGCCGATTGCTGTTTATTGCCGAGTTGCTGCAACTTTCCCACGCACTCTTGTCGCCCTATAAAGCTTGTAAGTGCCTGATGATGTGCCGATGATAATGGGAGAAGCAGGACCACGAGAGAAGGACTCAGATGGAATGAAAGTTTCAGATAATTCTGAGCATTTTCATGGTTTTTCTTTTCCCCCAATGGAAAAGCAGAAAAAATTGACTCTGTCTTTATTGGTGCATTTTCCTCTATCTCTTCCTCTCTAAAAGCCACCAGAATCGGCAAAAGAACAACATTCGGAAACTCCTGGCATGACTCCAGAAAATCCTGGATAGTACACGCAAAAACTAGGAAAATAATTGCACAAGAATCAAAAATCACGGAGGAAAGACTACAGGTAGTTCTACTGTTAAAACATTCCTCTTATACTTTTTTTGCAAAGAGAGTTTGGCAAAACTCCAAGCTTGATCTACTGACGTACCCACAGAAGATATAAAGATTCGAAAACAAAGTCGGGTGGAATGAGAAGGGCCTAATGGTTGCTGACTAAAACTCGAGATTCACTTAGCTACGTCTGAGCAATTTAAACGAAGGTATCCGCGAATGCAAACATAATCTAAGTAACTGCTCACAACAGCAAGCGTGATCCGAAAAAGGCGACTTTCACTGGATCTTTCTCGTTACACTTCAAGCAAAAAATATTGCAGGAAGGTTAAAATGTAAAATAAACTTGCCGGTAACAAGGAGCTCAGAGACTGGGTGCTTGTGCATCTTGTGCAACGCACGCTATCCTCTACCTCAAAAGAGGGATCGTCCGACCTCAGGTCAAGTCGCACCAATTCCGAATCTTCGAAATCTTCACTACCATCAACGTCAACTGCTGCACCACTCGTTACAAAAGCACTCGTCTGTGAAGAAGTTGACTCCATCTGCACTTCACCAACTAGCTGGCCTCCCATCATACTCATCGGAGTACCAAAACTACTGCAACAAACCTGTTAAAATGCCCCTCAAAGAACGCATGACGCCGTATATGCATGTTTACAAACCACTCAAAGAAAACGTTCACCTTTCAAGAGCATTCAAGAAACTGTTTTATGTCCAAACGTTCAAGAAAACGTTCATCTGCTTATTCATAAACCAAATTGTCCATATGCACCTTGCATTACACATCGAGTCTTAAGAAACTGCCACTCGAAACAGCGGTTTTTTATGTCCATTCAAATGCAAACCCCATCGAAAATGTAAATCTCAGCACAGTGAAATCAACCTGCGTTCCCACCTCGAATATGCGACCGCTTCGAAACTGTCAGTGAAATATATTGCCTCTTCTTCCTCTACAAAGGCTTCCCGTCGAAAATACGCAGATCCTCCCTTCCTTCTCCCATGAATAGAAGAGTAAAAGCTACTTGACAGAAAATGAGAAGGAAAAAAAAGAAACATTTAACCGCCAAACATGCAATGAGACACAAACAAGGCCGTTTCCCTACTCCAGTCGAGGAAAGACACAGTCGTAAGTGGAGTTGAGGTCGGCAAATAGGCACGAAAAGCATGAAGAAATTTTAAAAGCAGCAGAAAAGACGGGATCTCGAGAAAACAAGGTTGCAATTTGTAAATCTGTAGCTGCAATCGCAGCTCGAGAGCTTTGCATCCAACCACCTTAAGAGCACGTCCACCCATGCATCATGGAATGGTATGCAACCCTACCATCAGGATTACATCGCTCTACGCTGTCCTACTATTACAATGCGACTTTTAAATGCTAAATTTAACGCGATGTTAATTCGAAAATTTCACATACAGTGGTGCAAACGAAGTGGCCGATTGAGGTTGTGTGAAGAGATCCGCCTCTGCACGTCTTGAAGTCACGTCAGCATACCTGTTACTCTGCTGGTGGAAGCACTGCCTCGGTAAGGAAGCGAACTGCTGCGTTTGTCGCTCTCCAGGTCTCGGTGCAAAGCCGTGCTGCATCGCAGCAGCAGCACAGGATGTCCCCGGAAAAGCAAATAAAGAGGGTGTCGCCTCGGCACCACCCAATCCAGTAGTTAATAAAGAAGGCGGTGCATGCGAATGTGCCGAACGTAGTTTCAGTCGCCTTGGGGGATCCATAAATGTTGTGGTATCTGTTCCCGTACCGCCATATGATGATGACATTCCTTAAAATACAACAAATCATCGACGAGGGTTGCGAAATACGTATATGCGAGAGAAGCGAGTAAAAAATGCAAACGGCGAAACAGCGCGTTTAACACCGCATGAAAAATATACCAGCCGGCACAAAGTATAAAGACAGCAGCCTAAAGTAAATATAACTTTTATGCCGTTGCTCTAGACATTAGTGATCTATGCGACTAAATAACCCAAACGAATAACGTCAACTAAAGAAGTCAATACTAAAACGAATTAGATAATCATCAATATTCCCAATTTACATCACCCGAATGGGTTAAACGCACCTGAGGAGTATTTAAGGTAGAACTGCATGCTCCAATATTTCTATTTAAGAACCTAATGAAGGGGATTTTTGCTATTACGCAGCAGCCTTACCAACATACATGCAAAATTTGCTTGATTTTCCGAGTAAAATAACTCTTTATTAACCTGATTTAAGCATTCTCGCAATTTCACATACCACCTGCACGCATTCAGATAATATTTCTGCACGCATGTGTCCTCTTCAGGACGATTTCTGGACGCAGAATCGTCCCACCTTCTCTGCTGGAACGATGGCTTATTTCTATTTTAGCACTGTCAACAAAACTGCGGCACCAAGATTATTTCAGATGTTTTGACTGTTGTTTATTAAAGATTCCTTCATCCTAAATACCCGGCACCTAGATCTGTTGAAGCCGCAGGTTGAAACCTTTAAATTTATCAAGTTCGATACTTGTAACTGGCAATTTCTGTATCACCGTCGGCAGCGTTACATTATGCAGCTTATTTTTCGTAACAACACAATAACCCACCATCAGCTCGATACGCAACCGATGTGGCGGTAGGCGCAAATGAGTAGTGGGGTGCGAACGCAGCACTTAAATCCGCTGAGTTAAGGTAATCGAGCACCGTCTTCACCGCATTCCGAATATCGTCACGCGTCGAATTACGCAAATGATTGAGCAGCTGCATTGCTTTATGATTCAGTCTGAAATCGGTTAGGTCAATTAAACAATTTCCTCTGCGTTCCGATGGAGAATTAAGAGATTATAAGCTTAAAAGCGAAACTTAGCCGTCCTTTATGGCTTGCAGGTGCACCGAAAAATTCTCTCAAGCAAACAAGACCTACCTAACATGTACCCGTAGCTGATGATCCTTGGCTAGAAGCTGCGAAAGCACGCCCAATGCGTTACCGATGATCGTGAACGAGGGACTATTGAGCAGATCCACCAAGCGCAACACCATTTTATGCAACGCTGATGTCGAAAGCAACTGGCTTGCGCCTACAGCAGCCAAATACATTGACGCATATTTCAGAACACCTGAAGCTGGCTCGACCAAAGTCTGAAACATCGCACGCTTGAAGAAAAAAAAAATCATAAAATATAAAACAGGTGAACTTAAAGGGTGCTGCCTATAAAAAAGGGTAGCTATTGAGTATTTTTTGGAGTGTATAGAATAAGCGTACAGAATAAGCGGTGATTTGAAGCTAAGAACTGCTTTTTCCATACATTTTCATGGACGAACGCCAACAAGTAATACCAACAGTAAAAGGAAAGAAATCAGCAAGAAAGCATCAAATATTTCACACTTTCCATGACAATAAGATAAACAACGATGCACAACGGAAAAAAGAAAACGACACAAAAAATTGGGACAGAACATACACCATAAGAGAAATATAAAACGGTCCGCATATGACGCCAGCTATTCCTTTCCTTACCGGCAGAGAGACAAACAAATTCGAAACTGTCTATTGAACCCACTGCTCTCGACTGGCTTATTCAAATCGAATTTAAAACTAAGCATATTTCGTCCAGAAAGCGTCTAATGTGTGCAAGTTTAACTTTCGTTGCCTCTGCAAAAAAATATGCTACGAAATGACCCCTATTCGCGGCTAACCACAAATGCGGTACACTTTCGACTATTACAGGTGGACGGAAGTGTCTCTGCCCCAGTGTCGACATATTTAACAGTCCATACATCTCGTCCACAGAACGAAAGAGCTCCTCAAATATTCCCCATCTTCGCGGAGGCGACGATTCGGTCGCAAAATTATAGAGGCACGTGTAAGCGACCTTTGCATACATACAATTCGCTCCCTTCCCCGCCGAATCTCCCACGAGGGTAGGGCAAATGGAATACAAATTGAGGGGTTAGTAACGAGCAAGGTTATTTCCATAGCCTCCAGACATCGAGATACACGCCTTAAACAAAGCATACTTCATCGCAAAGAAAAAAAAACGAGGGAACCAAATCAAAGTTTATTCGATTGCATTAAACTACCTGACTACGAAACATTTGGAAAAAAAAGATGTCCCCAAATTATGTAAGAAAGTGCAAACCGTGTGTTGTGCATCAGTGGTGAGTAATTCGACAATCATATCCAGAAATCCACTCTGTTCGCAAATTGACTTCTTGTTCTCGCGAGAATGTGACGCAAGATTCCAAAGCGCCGACAATGTCGCACACAGACACTTGCTTTCGTTGGCACGGTAAGCACGCAGCGAGGCACGCGTCAACGAAGACACTGTTGGTGACAAGGTCGCACTCATCTCCGCGTCTGCCATCCATGATAAATTACGCAGCAAACCCGCATAAACCTGTGAATTTCACAGAATAGAGTTTGAAAACAACGTTACTTCGGACTGCCCTACAAGTGTCATACAAGACAATTAAGAACAAATCATATCTACATTTTTTACTTTACTACGCGAGGAACAACCCGACCTAACCAACCAATGGTTATCACAACCCACAGATTATTCAGGCCTGCATTTCCGAACGCGAACTAGGCAAATTGCTGTTTCAACGAACCACAGGATAAATCATTGCAAGGAAGCAACAACGGACATCAGTTGAAACCACCTGCCATCGCAAACGAAGTCAGAGTGCAACTTCACTGGATGAACAGGCAACGAATCGTCTTTGGATCAACTATATGAGCACCGCCCAGCAAAAACAGCTATAGTGTGAACAGAGACAAGAAGCTTGCACTGTGAGTGAAAGCATAGCAATGCGACGAATTCCCTCCTCACAGGAAGGAATAACTAGGTACAGCACGGAATTCCACATTCGAAATGTCCATAATTCCAACCTGACATAAGAAGAAATCCACTCAATCTCTAGGCTCTCCGCTCTCTCCATTCACTTCGGCAAAAACTGGGGTCGTTCTGTTTGCCCTATCTCAGAAAATTCTAAATCACTTCATTCATTTACCTATCAACCACATACGTGAATCGAAGAAGCGAAGGATCTCAGTAACCTGAATGCTTCTGAGAACCTACGATGAAAAACCTACGCTTGCCTAATATAACATGTGGCAAACATCGAGCTGAAGACCTCTCCCTCGTTCTCATTTAGGCAAAAGCTTCCTGGCTTGGCAAAACAAATAGGCAGGCAATTTACTGATGGCCTGCTTCAGTTGTTTAATTACTGTCCGCAGTAATAACTTTACAAGTACTTGTTGCGTAAAAAACTTTCTCGAAGGATAAAAATCTTTTCTTCGGACGATGAACGTTCACCTTCATCGTGCATAAGACGGAAGAAAACTATTTAAACTTCACTGAAAGGCTCGGGAATATGTCGCAGTCGGTAAGAATGCCATGCATCGCAGGCTCGATTATTGCATAATCACATTTTCTTTCGTTGCTAACGTTAACAAATTTCCAAGGTGTGTCTACTTTAAACTTGTCGAAGAGCTATTGGATTAGCCCTGTTCTAATGAGTTCATTTTTGCAATGCGACTAGGATAGTGTCACCAGAAATTCCACTGATTCTCTTCTCAAATCCTCCCCTTTCGCCATGATTCTGCATACTTACTGACCTAATGGCGAAAAGATATGCTAAGGGACGCCCACAGCGATGCTAATCAAGTATACATGACGAAAGAGAAAGATATCCAATAACGATAAAAATACTTGGTGTTTGAATCCGTCTTTTAATTTCTTGAAAAATAGGAATGATCGAGACAAAAGGGCAGAGAACCACAAATGAGCAGCCGATAAATTAAAGACTTTAACATGAATAACTGCTTAAAAATGGAAGTTCCTATGCATAGAGCAATTCGAAATGCAGCTAAAAACACGCTCCTGGACAAACAATACTCGAAAAGATATGCGGCTTTTATCTTCAACTGATCAACAACAGTTAAGAAAACGTTCTGACCACCCCTACGATTGGAAACCTCCTCTTTAGGACAAAAGTAGATAGTGCATGTTATTGTAACACTTTAATCAGTTATAAAGGTAGACAGTGATGACAAAGGGGCCCTCTAATGCAAACAGCACTACGGACGAAGTGAAATCGAAAGGGAGGTCACCTGAGCAAGTTTATGCGAGTCATCGATCACTCTGATCACATATTCGATCAGATTCGGGTATGAACATAGACGCCGTTTGCTTTGTGCATTGCCGAACGTCAAATTCGTTAGTGCGCTTGCGATCAGCTTGCGGATTTCGCGATGTTCGGGTGCACAATCCACACCAAATGCATCCACCTCCAGCACGAGATTCTCGGCTACGGCCTCCAAAACACCTTGAAAAACACCAATATTGCTACTGCCTAGGACTCTATGTGAGGATATATTTCGAAGCTTCAATACCTTCGTGAGAAGACTGCCGCCATTTGGTCACCAACATGCCTATGATCACCTTGACATCATCCCCCTCCTGGAAAAATTCTTTTTTTAAGCGAAAAATTGAAAAATTCTGACCATTGTATCATAAAAATGCGATACAGCATTGCACAACAAAGACTTCTGATTGCTCAATGTGGTTTCAGCAGTGAAGCTCCCTTACCTTCATGATACTTAAAATATGCTACACGCTAAACGTATGGATTAAACAAAACAAAATTACCATGGACACCGAACGATTAACGATGACTAAAATTGATGGAACGAGAAAAGGTCCATAGGATAAGACCGCAATGAAATTTTGTCGTTATGTGGAGCACTATTTAACAATTCCAAACGTGCAGGTCACTTTGAATAACGGTTACTCTCTGCCCTTTCAGCAGATTGAATTGCTTTAGTACGCAATTAGCTTAACCACTGATAATAATCGAATGCAAAAGGATGAGTAAAAAAAGGCTTTTTTGCAACTATGACTAATAGTAAGGAAGTGAAGACAAGCAAATTTACCGCTCGCGATTCATTTGTTTATACCACATCGTTGTACTAATATCAAAAGCACACAATCACTGCTCACCAATTTCAAACGCCGACCAACTTCACAAAGAATACGCATCCATAAATTTCCTCTAAGTTGTTAACCACGCATTATGCTTTCAGTTTATAAGAATCCGTTAAAAACTGCTGCATTCCTAATGTCTTTGCCATGAACGATCGACGCGATCTGATAGGAAAAACAATTCAACTATATGTACTCAATCACAGAAAGCTTGAAGGATAAAGCAACAGTTGCCTCACGTATCCAGCAATTTGAATAGCGGCACCTTGCTAAGTGATTAGCGTAAAGTTCCACAGATTCATAACTGCGTGAAAAAAACAAACAAATAAAGGAGCAAACAAACAAAAAGACACGTACCGACAATCGTTGCCAGTTTTCGATATTCTTCTTCCTCAGAATGCTTAGTGATTTCGCTTAGTGCAACATGCGCTCGAGACACGTAAACACTGGTCGAGAGTGGTGTGGCCGAATGCAACGATTGTCTTAGAAATAAGAGTTGCTCTCGAATACAGTTCGCTGCCGGAAGAATGTGTCGCAAACGTCGTCGTCTATAAACACATTAACCTCTTCACAACGCGATCGTCACTTCCTTTATAGCATAAATTTTACGATCAGCGGCTCTACGTTGTGCGCTAAAATGCTTTTGCCCAACACAAATCACATCCAACAAAATTACTATGAGAAACGACATGCCGTATATTTTATGATTTTCGCTTAATAAATGTGCCTTAATTCCTTACTTTCACTAAAGCAGCCACCACGTCGAGGCGTGTCATTGAAGTGATAGGCCATGCAGGAAAAGTCAACAACTTGGCGACGTTCGGCAAATCAAGGACGCTGAACATATTCAACGAATCCGATTGCCGCTTCAAGGTTCATCATTCACAGTTCTGTTTTCTATTAAATCAGATAAATATTGTTCAATGAAATGCTTCAAATTCAGAAATGCTCTCTTCTTAATCCCGACTTCGCTCTTCATTTCGGATGTTGTTTACAAGTACCACATATCTCATCTTGACATAAATTCAGAATGCACTTGCCTGTTTGATATTTCTTCTAAGACCTTAGTTTAAGATCTCAACATAACAATACATCTTTATATTACACCTTTAACAGAAAAGAAAACCCCATAATGTGAAAAGATCACTTCAAGTATAAGAATAAAAATCACGATTACGTTCCAACCATTGAACGTGCAGCTGCAAGGCGAGTAATTAACACCAGCGCTTAGCCGTAAACCGATCCCAGCAAGCAATGGAACAGAAGCGCTCTCACAATAATATACCACTCAGAACAAAGTTGATTATTACAATCGCACTATCGTCCACCATAATATCCGAAAGCAAACTGGAGGTCAACAGTGACCTCAAGCCCAGCAGTTATCTGAACAGAATCCGGGTCCATAAGGACTCACCTGCAATCATCGGGCTCTTCGTTGATCACTGCTTCGAGCTGTCTGTGCAGCCTCCTCAGACGATCGTCGTCTCTGTCCTGCGAAGATTTTCCCCTCAAACAATGCCACCTGCAAAATCAACAATCAAAAGACCTTCACATTCTTCGATATTCTGAAAGAGAATTTCGAACACAATTACCACTAGGTAACGCAACTCAACAAACACTTAAAATGATTTTCCTATGTATAGGAAATTTATTTCCACTACACCCTATAATAGATGATTCACTGTTTAACGACCCTAATTGAAAACATGTAGTTTACCAAAGAATGGAGAAAAGAGAAAAATCGCAATCTGAGTACTGCAAAAGAGAGACTTGTTCGAAAAATTCACTTTACACGAGTAGCGGTTCCGGACCTATGCGAATGAGCGTCGTTACCTAAAACTCAAAAATTCATCTCCGGCTAGTCCCCATATCCTCATCTGTTCTGCTCTCCACAACCAACTTGTTATATTTAGCACGAAACATAATGATAAACCTGAGAGAATCGAGGAGATCGGTGATGCGATCGTCCACGTCCATGTTCGCGTTTAGTGAACTGGTGAAATGGACCGTCGACGAGGAAGAGGTAGTCTCCGCATCGCCCAACGAGCACATACACACCTCCTCGGCCACCCGCTTTCCTCACACTGCTATTCACTTCGGAATCTCTACAGCTTGCCGAGCATGTAACACCTGCAAAGTAGTATTTGAGCGAACATAAAAACCTACTGCGTTCGCGTGAAAATCATTTTATTTGCATTTTACGTTGCTGACAGCATCGATCTAGTCTAGTATTTACTTGCCGGTCTTGATTCTCTACCACGGAAGTGGCAGAGAATACCAAAACTGAAATACATGGAGACTATTTGCCGCGTCTACCTCAAACAGTCGTAATTATTAATCGACGTCAGTTTTTGTCTGATAATTTTTTCCGCTCAAGTTATAGAATAAAGTAGGTCGGGGCTGAACCGAGCCTCGGGTGTGCGACGGTAAACGTTAAACAGGAAAGCTTGATCACATTTATACCACTTTTATGTGGTTATAGGGTGAGCCTGGCCATAGGCGTCGCAAATAGTGCCCTACTTGAGTGCTTTCAGGCGGCGATGACAAAACGTTTCGGTCGGTAAATTATCGATATGGCATATATATTTCTCGTTCCAAGCAACCTAACTCCACCAAAGCATTGTTTAAATGCATTGTTGAGTGGTCAATTGGCTCGCTGTGTAAAGACTAGAAGTTCTCTTCATTAAGGGACCGCAAAACGGCTCATAACGAAATTCGACGTATTTTCTGGCATAATTCGTACAATGAAATGACAACTACTTCGTAGCGCAATCAAAAATGAAAATATAAGAGAAATTCCCATCGAAGACGGGAGAATATTGCTGCAAAAAAACCACTGCAACAACGATGATGCGAAAAACAAATACCTCTGAGATATAGAAGGATAAGAGGGAGATGAGGTGCATGTGTTCAAGCGATGAAGACCGACAACCTGTACTTAACTGCAAAAAATGCACCGTTTCGTGAGGACTAAGCGCACTCACATATAACTGCTTAAAGAATGGAGTGCGGTGAACGCAGAAGAGGATACATTAATAACCTCAAGCAAACCCGACAACTCGCACCCCTACTGCAACATCCTTCACGGGAAAACCACACTGCACATTCAGCGCGTTTCAACACCATGCTAAACAGCAAAGTGCATTCGTCGAAGAGGCTTTTCACCCATTCTCTCGATGTCTGTTCCGTCGATTCTCTGTCGTCAACGACTCTCTTCAATGAGGATAATTCGAAGCGTAATTGCTTCGATGAATATCTGCACTCTCTCTGCTGAACTTCCTCTCCCTAATTTACCCTATACTTCAAAAAAAAAAAAAAAATTGCTGCAACGCAATAGTATTTCGAATCTTTGTTAGTCTTAATTCAAGGACCGCTAATAAAGCTTGAGTTGTCCTCCTACAACAACGCTCAAACTGCTCCCTCAACTTGGAAGTGAATTATTAGCGCTTGCACATATTGCGCAATTGGCAATCGCATCATAAGAGAAGCAATTCAAAAGAATCGTCTTTGCGGTTGGAGCAGTTGAAATCTTGATGCACTATTGCATGCATTTTATTACTGACCGGGAAATCATGAAAGTTATAGTTAGAGGAACGAAATGAAAACGCTCCGCTGCTTCTAAGTTAGCTTGATGAAAAGTTCACATTTCTGAATCCACCCAACTTATCGTCAATATAATTTGTGCTCATTTGCACTAATTTTATGAGTTTCGTTATCGCGGCGTTGTTTGGAGTGAATGCGATCGATGCTTATGCACTCTAGATGAAACGATATCGTTCGACTGTTTCTAAGATCAACATCATAGTATTCTCGTCGAGTAATGATGTGTTAAATGCGATGCAACATTATATCTCGGGACGGTGAATGCCGATGCAGCAAATGCGGCGATCTCTGATACGCCTCTGCAAGTTGAAATCATCTGGCTTTCCTTCTGCACTGGCGGATGGCAAGGAAATGCGCGTGATTACTTACTTAGTCATGTGTGTGAGGCTGAATGGGGAAGCGAATAATTTTGCTACTCTTTAAAGCTATTAACTCACGAAGTATGACTGCTTTTAAATTCAAAAGGAAATATGTTTAATGACATACGTGGTTAAGAGTTCACTGTATAACTTCCACTTTTCTTTAGGGGAAGAGGCTCGAAGAGAAAATTCCAACTTCAGCTTCCAAAATGACAGAAAATTTGGAGTCATCAATTTCGAAAATCTGACAACAATTTTCGCTGCATTTCGACTATTTATATTTGCTGCAATGGAAGTGAAAAAGCGGTGAATTTCATCAGATTTGGACTCAATGTCATCGAGAAAACAACTAATCCAACTTCCGCTCTATCATCCGCTCTTTGAACTTATACGACCACTTCGTTTCTCTCCTCTGAACTGTTTTATTTCGACAGTATTTGAGAAATTATTGCTGCAGCAAAATAAAAGCAACAGCGATCAGTAAGTGAACGATTTAAAAACGAATATTTGCAACATCCTATTTTTGGATATTAAATTAATGAAACACAGTTTAAAACTATGTAGGTGCAGCTAGCAGCAATTACACAGAGAGAAGAAGGCAGTTGAAGTGGAGGAGAGACCCTTAGTTTTTTAACATGCGCACTTCGTTTACCTTGCGGGGCTCAGCTCACGAAATTTGATCATTAGAATGCTGAAATGGTGCCTCTGCTGAGTACGATAATGTCTGCATAACGGAAATTGAAATTCCTTGTTCTACCTTTTCGTTCCTGATGACAACAACAAAAATCGATGCATAGCGGGAAGGCTAGGCAGAACAACTCGAAGCGTTTCACTCAGCAGTGATTTATGGATGCGTCGTGTGACGCCTAAAGAAGTGAGTGATCTGATATGTCGCTCGCGATATGAACGGCTTAGAAAACAACCTTAATTTTTTTAGCGAATAGAGTATCGCCGCATCGAATCCAATGCAATATTTTTTGATGGAAACATATCGGATAACAGAGGACGAAGTCGCATATAACCTTATATTAATGAAAATGATTTTAGCACAGGATTAATATTTGTCGTTTGTGTCTTTCAGGAGGAACAAATTTTCAACTCACCTCTCTTCTTCTTAACAATCCTTTAGGTAAAATATTTCGCTACTCTAAAGAAGGCATCGAAAAAATGCATCTTCCATGGCTACTCTCTTCTTTGCTTAAGATGCAGCATACGTCACAATTTTAGACCTTTTAGAAAAACATCCTACTATGGTAAATATCTGCGTTTGCACAACAATGAATGTAGTCTATATATATATATATATATATATATATATATGTAAGGGTAAGATGCACTGCGATAGGTGAATGATTCATAAGAGAAAGCAAGGAAATGTGGCTGCGCGGAAAAATGGAAGCATTTTGTGGATGAACGCAGAATGGAGCCAATAGGAGTGCGAAAGTACGCCGAGGTTGCCTGCCAGTGAAGTGATCAAAGTGGTCGCTGAACGATGCAAAACAGCAAGAAGCACGCGATGCAAAACAACATCCAAAGCGAGCTAAGTCTGCCTCGAAGTATCGCCGTTCCCTGCTCACCCGCAATATGACCCCACCTGATCCTATGGGCTGAGCCAGCTGCTTTGTAATATTAGCAAATTAGTAGGGCCAATATTAGTTACCTGGATAATTTTATAAGTGCACTTACCAAATTCATCGGTTCACGTTTGCTTATTCTCACCGTTGCTCAAGTTGTGCAAGCAAAGCCTCTCTATCAGTTCGTCTCTCACTTTGCCGAACTCATTTTGGCATATAATCAATGTAATTTCTACAAGAATTTGCCCCATGAAAACTTTTGCAGAGAACAATATCAAAAGAGAGCGCCAGTTTAGGCGAGAATTTCAAATAACAGCATGAGTGTTTTTCAAAAAAAGGATTCAGAAGCAGCACCTTCAGAGCTAAGTTGCTGGCTAACTTTTGCTTTAGTAGAAATTTAAGGGGAAAACCGGAACATATTATTTGAACTAAGAGAAATTTATTGCTTTTTTCTCAGAAGTCTCTTCATGCGAGGAAACAAAAACATTTTATATTCCGCCACTCACAAATTAATGAAAAATGCAGCCTACGAGAATTTGAAAACAATACGGCTATGGTGGAATATATGGCGAAATATGGATAAACGTAGCGAATGCAGCAGAACCGGAATCGATAGGATGAGAAATGAAGAAAGAAAACCTGGCTAAGGGTCGAGCCGCATTGGTTGTCAGCGTACAGCGAACTCGAAAAAGCGCGTCCCCCATGAGGCGGCGGTCGACTGAAGTGAACCGCATGCGGGGCAATGTCTCCTTTGATGAGGCCGTTCTATGCCCTCCGATAATGTCTGCTCATTTTTGCGTTCACATTCTCGATGCAGAAATGTGAACATGCCAAACTACATATTTTATTTATTCTCTCTTACGGTTTCATAATCAAAAATTTCTGATATCGCTCGTTTCCAACAATGAATTCTTGCAAATAAACACTTATTTGTTAGGAGAGTTTGAAAATAAAAAGAAGCCGCAGCATTCGAATCTATCGGTGCTCGTTCAATTCACAACAGTCGAAATATAAGATTTAAACTAAAATTAAAACCCCACCAATCTCAGATGTATAATTCACAATCACTTCATTTTCTACTTTTTCTTGTTTCTCACCGAAAGCATTCGAGAAGGAAAATCGAGTAGTTCTCTCGAAATGTAAGATGTAATTTTTATTTCACTATGCTATGAAAGCTTTCCAAATGTGGCTTGAGAGAATCAAGAATTCGCTCGAATATACTCTTTACTCTTTCGCTCGGTCGGCATTAATCGTTGTTCAACGCTAATTCTGGCGATTCTGCTAAAAACTGTTTTTTTTTAATGTTTCCACAATAATAACAGCTACTGTTTGTTTGTTTGCTTTATTGTACGCCTGGTAGTACAGTGATCCGGATAGTTAACGGCAGTTCATGCCTAGAGTTGCTCCAGGAACCAAATTTATTCCGATTCGTTGACTCCTGATTAAAATAACGACCTATATTTTTGACGCATTTTAGTGCACATACTCTCATAAGGCACTTTTTTATAGAGGATGTCACTGAATGGAGATTATTGTGAAAACTGCAATAAATACGAGGATGAGCAAAGGTTTCTGCCGAGTTTTAATAAAAGACGGTTCCTCACATACAAATAAATATGCTTACATTTTTTCGTCTGCTCTCGAAACTATTTCATGACGGCGAGATGATTTACTCCCATTTCGTTTGTTTGACATCTTTTGCATTCTGTTGTTCGCTGTGCTAAATTAGATTGTGAGCTGTTTAAATATGAAGTGCTCGTTGCTTGCATTTCCTGTTATGTACTCAGCAGAGCACTGCTCCGATTCGATTTCTGCTTGTTCGTTGAGTTCACTGACCGAAAGGTACTTCTCATATTTCTCACTGACTACACCCCTAAGTATTTTTTGGATTTTTCGACAAAATCAACGGCCATCGAATTCTGATTATTCACGAGGTAATTTGTAGTGGAGGCTGATGGTGGCAGCTTTTATTGATCGTTATCGGTTCGACGATTTCTTTTCATCATTGAGAGGATGTCCTTTGATTGCGCAGGTTAGAATGATGGCTAAGTCAACTATATGATAAGCAGTTGTAATAGCAATTCGTAATACAATGGAATCTTCGATCAAGCGAGAACCGAAGCGCTAGGATACCGGAACCCACGTCTTATGGGAAGGTGAACAGATGGGGGCTCATGCGTGATCTCGGGTTGACATTAATGTACACGTCAAGTGAATATTCATTCCTACGTCACTAACTGAAAAGAAGAGCACCGGCCGACAAGAGGGCAGAATGGGTGCGTGTTAGCGACTGATGAAGACGACGAGCGCCGACACAGGAAGACGTTCGCGTTGAAGGGCGAGAGTTGTTCGCATGCGTGAAAGTGAGCGTGCTCACTTGCTCAAGGGGGAGGGGGCAGCAGGAGTGATGCCCGGGGTCAACACTACTGCTGCTGAGGCAGACCGTGGTGCGCCTTGAGAGAAAATGGTAGTTTATACCTAATTGCAGAGCGTAGACGCAACGACCGCAGTCGATGCACGGATATAACAAAAGAAAGCGCCGATTGCGATTGCGTGCCGCGAGTCGGCAACGTGGCGGCCAACGACCTTCAAATACTAACGGGTTGAGCCTATGGCCAACAACAACTCGAAACAGGGGCAGCCATCGACCTTTGTCAATGTCTTTCTTCGAATCACACACACCCATAACCAATCTCTTTGCGTTCTCACTTTTCCCTTCTCAGATCACTTCGTATGGACCTCTCCTGTTCGGCTCAAATAGCACAACCCCCTAAACTGCCACCCTACCAGCACCAATCACCGCTAGCTGACCCCTGTGCGAGCAGTGCGATCCACTCACCGCCAGCTTCGAATGCGCCTACAGCTGCTATTGAGTCCAAAATAGCCACCGCTTTTGATAGCGAATTGGTTATTTCAAATGCTGCGCTGTCTGTAAGCCCACTACTCACTAAGCAACAAGAGATGCCAGCGAATTTGCCAAAACTTCGTTTAGACGAGTTGCACCCCTCAGCTATTCTACATCGACCTACACCTATTCACCCCATTACTGATGCCGCATTTCTTACCACCTCTCTGGAATATTCCCCAAAGGAAACTGAAAACGCAGATACTCCACTAGATTTGAGTCAATCGGGCACTCGTCAGCAATCTGTTATTCGAACTGCTCCTCAGCAATCCCCATTTCTTCCCACTTGTGCCAACCCAAATCTCAACTCTAATTGGATTGCAATTAAGTTTGGTGCTGCCGCAGGTCCAAATCGTATGTCATATCCTCGCGAGTTCAAACTTATGGTCATCAATTATTATTATGCAAATGGCCAAAACAAATATCGCACTTGCAAAGAATTTCAAATAACGAAGTCAATGCTGAACGGTTGGTTGCAGAAAATCGACAAAATTCGACAGTCTCGACCTGGATCGTTAAAATCAGGTCGCAGTGGGCGAAAACCACAATTCCCTGACATCGAAAAACAGCTCTTCACTCTGTATTCAGCACACCTTGGCAGCGGCCAGAAAGTTGGCAACCGCTGGATTCGTGAGACTGCTAGAAACCTTGCACAGCAGCAATGTTCGCAACAAGAGCTAGCAGGCATGTGTCAGTTCAGCGAACGATGGCTCAGCAACTTCAAGAAGCGTTACCATATCAATTTAAATCGTGATTGGTCGTCGGGCTCAAGCAGTCTTGGCTCAGGTGAGTCGATCGGTTCTGCATCGAGCACCACCGGCGACAGCGGGCATCCATCACCGAACAAGAATGACGAAAGCGTCGATGGAGATGAGAGTGATGCTGAGGGTTGTGCATCTGATGCAGACAGTGCCACAAGTGATAGTCTTGAAACGCTGATCGATGCCGACGACTTCAACGAGTCGCTGATATCGATCGGCGCGGAGAAGCAGCACCTCAGCGAGATCCTCAACAAGCCTGGGCAGCTCCCCATTCAGGCATTCTATGAGCGTTTTCCATGGCTCTGTCGTAAGAATAACGTCGGCGCCGAACCCGGCAGGCGTGGACGCAAAGTGCAGTTTCCCGACGTTGAAAAGGTTCTCTTTGAAAGGCTTCAACAACGTCAGTCGAATGGTGATCGCATTTCAAATCGTTGGTTGCAAGAACAGGCCCGTCAACTAGCTACACAGCTCTGTCCCAATGTTCTTGAAGAGGCCACCAAATCGGCACGTTGTCTTTTTTCCGAGCATTGGTTGCATAATTTCAAGAAACGCTACGGAGTAAGCTTAAAACAAGCAAATAATGCGTCACCTAAATGTACTTCTTCGGCTGTGATCTCCAACGAGCAGCTCTGTATCGAAACTACACCTCCTTCTTCTGTCGCCACAATTGCACCTACTGAAGCGGATGCAGCTTATGACGAAGTGACGCATGAGGCAGCACCGGCAACAAGCCTCTCTGATGTGCTACACCTCCAGAACTGGTTCATCAGCCAGTGCTACCAACCACAGACAACCTCATTCACAAGAATCAAGGTACATTCCCCAAGCGTATGGCATCAGACATCTTCAACAAATACACCTACCTGTACATACCACTAATTAATCTTCTATTGATGTGAGCAATTTATTTTTGTTCATTTTGACTTGTTTCTTTGGAAATTTGCGCGAACGGTTTCAGATATTTCTGGTTGACTTCTATCATTCATTTAATCAGTGAAATGACCTATTTCGTTGGTTTTGAAGTGAAAATATCGAAAACAGCAACGATATTCAAAGATCGTTAAAACTTTTGAGGAGAATATTCATTGAACGAACCCTTCGTCTTTGATCACGGCAGTTTTCTTTTATGAGATGCTATTAACTTTGTCACTCAGAAATACCGATGAAATCAAATTTCTTTGCAAAAAAGGGAACACACCTTCACTTTCGAAGGAACTAAATTACCTAACTGATGTTGATGAATGATATGAAAGAAACTGCTCGCGCGGTGATTCCCAAAATTTACATAAACTGCTATAACACACCCTTGAAATGTGATTAACTGCAAGAAACTAAACACAGTTCGATGGCAAGCGGGTACTTCTTATATGCCGTATTTTTCTCTTGTCGTTGCTACTCTTCGAAGCAAATCAGCTTGATGTTAATAATGGTTAGAGGGAAAATTGAAAAAACGTGTCTGAAAATTTCCAACACAGATATAACCTTGAAATAAAACGGCATATTACAATACTTGAAGTTGTTTTTGCTCCCACCGTTGTCTGTTCCCACCGATCACGCATTATAAACACCAGCCTATGACAAGCGGGTGAAAGAATCGAGTAATATTGGGGATGATGAAAATTTTGTTGACTAAAGCTGACTAATGATGGAAGGTCAGTGGTGTCTTATAGTACCTAGCGATAAGCATGCTTTCGTCATCAGTGACCGTGCACATTGTGGGTCTCTAACAGAACTCTTAGAACAAGTTTAAGTGCACTTCATTGGTGATACTTATAAACGAACTGTTCCTGTTGTCGTTGTTTAAAAGAGAGTTTATCATTGATATCGCGTTCATAAGAAAACTGTGAAGCGACAAGGCTAAGTGTTTTAGTGCTCATTACTGAATGCATAATGTGACATTACAGGCGAAACTGTATATGATGTTGTCCCTGTGAACTGATATTATTCAATGTGATAATTCATTTGCGATGCAAAATCTATTCGTTTGCAAATTTCCCGTGTCGAAATGCGAAGAAGAGAAAATTACGTCAGATGTGTGTCATCATAAAACGATTTTACTGATAAAAAGTTTACTCAACAATATAATACATATCATACGAATTTACATCACTGCTAATATGCAATACACGATGTTTAGTGAGAGTCTGATATGAAGCTTTTGTTGATCAGCTACTTTGAATGTGCCTTTGAATTGAGCATGAAGAAATCGTTCTAGAAATGAAGTTCAGAGGCATTAATTTCCATGCGACACCGATGGATTGGCGGGCAGTCAAATTCAGGCAATTTCTTGCTTGCCTAGTATGGAAAGTAGGGAAATCCTGAAAACTGCGCTGAATGGTACCATTTTCAGCATTTCTTCAAATTTTCAGGCAAACTCCTTCTAGTCCAATAGTTTTTTTTATTCGCACAAAATGAGCACCCTTTTGGGATGCTGTTGATGTGGGATTTCGATATAACAGTAAATAGTGCTCATTAGCAGCGAAGGACGTTACGACAAAATTTGGAAAAAAGGCCTGAGCAACTGAAGCTGAATTCCGTTAAGACTAACTAGTAGCGATCTGCATCATTTTAATGTACTTAGCTAATGAGGAATACTTAACTGTGTTTGTTAATTAACGAGTAATACCTCGACCATCAGCGTCACTTCACCTCCAACAGCAGACTTTCGTTTAGAGGGTAACGATATTCACCACCGCATTCGCTTCGCAGAATTCGTTTATTCCTCATAATGGTTTTCAACTGTGATGGTTTTCAACCCGTCAATTTCACGAGTCGGTGTTATCTGAAAAGGTGTTAAGAGGACTGGATGAGAGAAGGAAGAGCGACTTCACATTGTCCGCATGACAGATATCGAAGGACGCTGAATGAGCAACACTGCATCCGTCGCACTTTTTCTTGGATTTTACCAAAGCGCCCAACTTCTCGGAATAGTGATACATAAAAAAGATGAAAATATGCGGTGCTTTAGTTGAATTCAATGGTGGCCGTCAATTTTTGCATAAATATAGCGCAATAATCTTCACGAACGTTGATGTGATTTCACATAAACAAGCCATTTCACAACTATGCGGTTTTTCGGTCAGCTTTATTAGCGTGGCAACCTTAGCATCTCAATATATTTTTATCAGATATTTTAGAGTTACGAAAACTCTCAAAATCAAAATGCAGAAGAAATTTATTTTCTGCATAAATTTCTCGAGAGACTCGAATTTCAGCGTTCCATCTGTGAGCGCAATTTTTTGCAGATCGTATGTGAGAACGTCTTAGACATGAGGAACGGAAAGGCTGCGGAAGTCGCAGAGTGAAAATTGGGTTGGGGAAAGTGGCAAATGTGGCGTTGTGTGAAAGTGACTTGGTATGGAGAAAGGAGCAGCAACATTCGTTGACGGGAGTTGTTCGCTCGTCGATCCATCCTTGAACCCAAACAACATTCGCCAAAACGATCACCGTTTCAAAAGTTCGCGTGTTCCTTTCAAATATGACGCTCTATTGAAAAGTTAACATCTGTGGGAAGTGAACGACCTGAGTCCGCGTGGGTGTGCAAACGCACACACACATACACATACATATCGCAGACCACACATGCATAGAAAAAATATACACGCACATACAAAGAGGTAGTCAAACAGGTATATATATATACATATATATATTTGCAAGAAATGCGGCATGGAGTAGCGCAGAAACGGGTATTTTTGCTTGCTAAATTGAACAGCTGCTACTTGCTTAAGAGGCTTATTCTTCCAGATGGTATATTCGATAAGCGACCTTATGCTCAGGACAGTGCCCAATGCAACAAGGCGCAATACCACTGGAAGTCGAAACATTTGCTGATAAGGCATGAAGAATTTCTTTTTCTGGGAAATAACGGTCTCTTTCCTTACACATTAATGGATAGCGCATTTGTTGCGGTTTGTTCATACACAAATAAGGGAAAACTAGCAAACCTCGTTTTTGCAGAGAAACTCTAGTAAGACGACTGCCTCTTACCCCCTATTCGGCTTTCATCTCCCCCGCTCACTTCGTTCATTAAAAAGATTTCATATCGACTTCTTACTGCACAATCTTCCGCTTGCAACAAAATTCATGAAATGCCGAGGTACCTCACTCCGAGCATTTTTTAAACGAACCTTCCGCAAGCATGCGAAAAGACATTTTGGCACTGCTGCGTCTGCGCATGGGTCTAATTGTACTTTCACCGGCCTTCTTTGATGAGAAGTTTAATTCGCCGATGACATTTTGGTGGACAATGCCAGAACGCTATAGCCTCCTACGTTACGTTTGGTCATGTAGTTCGGAATTATGAGGCTGAAAATTGGTTTGAAAAAACTCCCAAATTTTAAGTCACTTGCCTGTACAGAGCAAACGGAATGACATGCTAAAGAAGCCAGAACGATATCTGCTTCGCATTTTACCTCAACAACCTAAGTGATTGCATGAATAAGAAAGGAACGCCGACAAAGCCTCCAATGATGCGCTCTCCTACGAAATCGATCGGTGCACAAATCCGTATTCCAAGATCTCTTTTTGTCCCACATCGACAAGATAAACTGTAGCAAAAAAATTCATCATTTCAGGTGAGAGCCTGACTAACAGTACCAAAATATGAGGTAAGAGGTCGATATCGTATATGGTCCACATAATGCTAATCACATTTCATCGCAGCTGTAGTTCGCAAGCTGAAACTATGGACAGACACGAACATACACAGACAGATGCATGTGCTCATGTGCAAGGGCAGGGTTTCGCCTTTGTACTTTTTCACCCAACTGTACGAAAGAGGGCGAAAGGAATAAAGGCAGCCTGCCCACAATGGCGACGCTGGTCACCCATGTATAGTGAACCAAATTCCCCAAATTTGCAGCTTTTGTTCATTTACAGCATGTTAAATAATTGAAATTGACTCACTGAGGAAAACCTTTGAGCCATACGATATCACCGCTATTAGAAACATAACTCAAAAAGTCTTGTTTCTGGGAGGTCTTCACCAACTTTGGGCCTTTCTCACGCGGATTCGACGTCAACATCTCGATTCGCATAGGACCTTGTGACCTGTTGACACAAGGAAACACGTCAAGCATACGAAGTTCTCGTAAACGGCGAAACCGAAGCGGGCGAAGAGGCTGCTCGCGGCTGCTTTCAACGAGGCCATGATGACAACAACAGACAAGCGAACAAGGAAGATGGCTGCTGCTGGCTGTGAACGAGTACAGCACGTACGACTTATTGTGCACGTGTGGGCGCTACTTTTGTTACACAGCTACATCAGCGGGAAGCTGTGCTTTAGATAGCCGCAGGCTGGCGAACACCGTGGGCGTGCCAACAGACTGCATCAGGATAAACTCCCATCGAAGCAGAGCTGAGCTCGCACCACACTCGACTCGCTGCTTCGAACAACATGGTGAGCCAACCTCTCTTCATGCCTCCAGACGTTTTTCACTCGTATATGTCCACACTGGCTAACAGCAATACTTCCTCAGTTTGGACTTCTTTCCTATTCCCTCTGATTTCAGTCTCTTTATGGACACTGCACTGACGGCATAGGCATCATAATCCTCATGAAATTTTGCGAATTATATGATCCAGACCTTAAACATATTTTTTCCGTTGCTAAGACAAAATAAATGAAAAATAGGTTGGTGCATGCTTCCGATTTTCGTCCTTTGACTATTCGCCGTTAACTGATTATTATTTTACTGGTTAGACCAAACTCAGTGAGAATTGAAGCAGTTCCCCTTAAATGCACCATTATCATAAGTAATTTCACTGAGATTAAATGATTCAGGCCGAAGATATCGAAGAGATCCTTGCCGAAATCGATGGATCGCAAATCGAAGGTATCAGTTCCACCGTAACTTATATAGTACTTTTACCGGTAACGGGAACGTTCGGAGTATACTGCCAATTACCTGTTATTTAGTGATTTTGACGTTTCTGGCAAATAAAACAAACGAGGATTATTATCTGAGCAAAGATATGTGAAAAGAGGCACTCCTCTCATGACCTCCTGTCCTTTTAATGCATGTGGAATTATAATAAAAGCAATCGTTACTCTAAGGTTCTTTGCTCTCATGAAATGGTTTCAATAGCAAAGAAAAACGCAATTTGTTTTCGTCAAAAAAAAAGTTGCATCTTTTCAGCTCTTTTATCACTATCGATTGACTATGTGTTCCAGTGGAACTCAGATGCACATTCACTTATACGAAAATGATTTCCAGGCATGTCAAATACGCTTTTAGTCGTAATGCATCCACTTCTGAATTAACAATTTATCGGTCACGAACGCTCACTGCATTGACATTATGCCCTAGGTTCATTTAAGCTATTTTTAGCCTTTATGCTCTAAAAGCGATGATCTCATTATGTTCATCAATTTGTCATTGCTCACCGCACAGTGGACACAAACGCTGCTGACCATAGACAGCAAAGGGCGCCTTCCTGTGAAGATGTTTCGTTCCCTCTAAATTGTTAAGCGATCCAAAATTTTCTTCCTATAATCGAAAGCAGAAATTTAAAATCCTTGCAGAGTATCAGAAGTTTTTCGATATGTTCGATCGCGGCAAGCAAGGTTACATTATGGCCACTCAGATCGGTCAAATTATGCACGCGATGGAACAGGATTTCGATGAAAAACAGCTACGCAAGCTGATTCGAAAATTTGATGCCGATGGGTCTGGCAAGCTCGAATTTGACGAGTTTTGCGCTCTTGTCTACACCGTTGCAAATACCGTCGACAAAGAAACTCTTCAGAAGGAGCTTCGAGAAGCATTCCGACTCTTCGATAAGGAGGTATCGCTCTATGTTAGTCCCAGAATGACTATAAAAACAATATGCAAATTTCAGAAGATCGAATTCAGTTTAAAAAAAGCAGTTCGGTGACCATGAATAATTACTTGTGGAGGTTGTGATGCCACTTGTTATTTTCACTTGGAAAACATGTATTTTTTGTAGTTTGCTCCGTATACTACAGCTCGTATGCTCTCATGTTTAGGGCAACGGTTACATTTCTCGGCCGACGTTGAAAGCCTTGCTAAAGGAGATTGCCGACGATCTCAGCGATGATCAGCTGGAAGCGGCTGTGGATGAAATAGACGAGGATGGCTCTGGAAAGATCGAATTTGAAGGTCGTTATATAATTCATCCAAAAAGCTTAAAAAAGGCAGTGAGGTCGAATGATGTGGTAAAAAAAGACTGCCGATTAGAACTGCCGATTAGAAAGACCAAAGAACACTATGAAGTAACGACTGATCAATCAGTGACAATCAATAACACCAACTGTTAGCAGACAGTTCTTTAATGCTTCAACTCAGTTTTTATAAATAACATGTCGTTGGCAATATTGTTTTGAGAGTGCTGAATTGGCCGCTGCACCCTGACACCTCTCCAAATGATCCAGTAAAGAACTGCAAATTTCAGGTCGTTCAGCTGCAGAGAATACTTTTCTAACGAAAAATGTCCGTCCGTTCAGTGGTTCATGTGAGAGTGCAGCTGCTCACTTTTTTTTTGTGGTAGCTTCATAGAGAACATCTGATAGACAACTGTTATCACGACATCTTCCTCAAATATTGGTAATGATATCGCAAGAAAATGTGGCGCTATCCGTACTCTTATTACTTGGTTTAATAGGCAGTGGTCATGTCATCGCAATTTAAAGCAATTCTTCTATGAGGCAAACTGTCTGTGTTCCGCGCAAATAACGTTCTGCTAAAATTACCAGATCAGACAAATGCGCCACTTGATAATTATTGCAATCAGCAGCAACGGTGAAATTTCTCGTAATCAATTTTACTGAGAATTTCATTTTCAGAGTTCTGGGAGTTGATGGCCGGAGAAGCCGATTAGACAGCTCCAACCAACGTTTCCATCAGTGGCAGTTTTTCTTTCTTTGTTTATTTTCACATCAATTACTTCAAAAAATAAAATGAAAGAAGAACGACAATTTACCTATCATTGTTAATCGGTATTTTTATGAAGGTGTTTATTCGCAGTAATGCCTATTTACCATTTGGCAGTATTGTAACATCTAAGTGACGTGTTTCGAAAATTGCAATAAAATACTGTTTCCGGGGCAATAACTATTTCATATACACTATTCACATGGACAAAATGCTCTTCACAAAACTCGCTTCAATTATCGATAAATTGAACTTTCATAGAGTCATCTTTATTTTATCTTTATTTTATCGTTGCTTAGTGGTTCAAAAACGACTTCAACAGATAATAGCCAAACCCACACTACCATTTCAATCGGCGGCGCAACTATCTGGAAGCAACGGCTAAACTTCTAACTATTTTTCCCATCAAATTGCCCTATAGTGTAAATGCCGAATGAAATTTGTTTTGAAGCATACTATCAAATGATGCATAAAGGGGGGAGGGGTAATAGTGAGAAGAAATTCATACATCAGCCATAAAGTGCTCGATGAAGTGTACACAAAAATTTTTTTCAACAAGACTACGATTCAAGTGCATCTTTTGCTACTTCGATTATAAAAAAGACCGCATTATTTGCGGCAATCTGCGAACAACCTTGCAGTCACCATTTCAGCAACATTATCCCAAAATATACCTTTCATTAAACGAAAATTCTCACCATATGGGAGCTGCGCCCTTCTGTGTTCATGTTCGTTCAGTCTATGTAGAATGTAAACAGCAAACTTTCGGTACTCTAAATGTAAAGAATACGTTTCTGAAGAAATACGTAGAAGCATATGGCTCCTCAGGCATGTTTCCGACGTCTGCTCTCTCAGCATCTTATGATCGCCTGTTTCAGAGACACTTCATTTCCCTTGATTCTCCGCAGTTTTGCGAGGTTTTCATATACACATTACGAAAACAAATTACGAAGTGGTGCTGTCCACGTACTTTCGTCTACATTTTGCTAGATTTTTCGTACACCGACACTAAATGCTATCTGCAGATGCTTTCCCAGCGCGCTGTAAGATTATCTGCTGTGTTTCTTGAAAGCTGTGCTACCTGGAGGTAAAATATCTTCACACAGGAACCTTAAACCTCCCTTAATCTGGTCGAATTCAGAAACGCATATAAAGTCTGGTATGCCAAATTGCACTTACAATCCACATATCAGCATCCAAAGCACCGGATTAGTTTTTAGCAAGTTAGAGATTTTTTGAGGGACTATTTTACGTATATCGACAATGTCCACATCCGCGCATGTGTATCAGTCTATCAGCGGGTCCGATAATTTGAACGTAACGTAGGAGCTGTGGAGGCAAGTGTTTTGAAATTCTGAGTCTACATTGTACATCAGAGATGACTAGCTATGCGACCGCTCAAATTAATTCGTTGTTAAAACAGTAATGTAAATTCAGAGAGGACTAAAAGCTGGTCTACGCATAGAGAGCGCATTTTACGTTCTTCTAATCACGTTCTGCAACTATAAGGATTGAAAAGCTAACATTTCAGGTCATTCTGGTCATTTAAAAAGATCGATATGTTGTTGCGGATTTTTTTTACTTCTAGCAATCTATAAAATGCCGTCGGTCTTAAATCGGAAATGCGAAAGAGCATATTGTGTTGGATTCATCGTCAAACTTTAGCACTTCAATTAAAACTTCAGTCAGTTTCTTCGAGCTCACTGGACAATACCACGCTTAGTTAATGAGCAGTACTCTTATACACTCAACTGTCTCAGATCCACTAATCCATATACAGATTTTGGCTCTGACTTCCAAAGTTTTTTTGTTTAATTAGAGGAAGGTCGCCATTTTGCAAGAGCATAGCTGACAGAAGGAGAGGCTGGAAAAGTCAGTTTTTATGCCATTTATGTTCAGCAGATCGAATCAGTTCGTAGGATGATCATCGACAGAAGCTGTCAGGTTAAATTCTTTGCAGCATAGTTTTTAGCGAGGCGAAAGAGAACGGAAGAATGAAGCATACCATATACCCCACTGCCTCATCTATTGCTACGTGGTGAAGCGCTTCCTATCCGCACACTCCACGGTTTGCCTTGCTCACTGGAATGTGAAAATAACGGCAGTTGTAGACCACACACGACACTCCAACGTAACAGTTGGAACTCAGGTGGTCAGAAACGGCAGGCTACGGGAAAGTGTTTTCAGTCAGAAATTGGACAGCACTGGAGAACAGTCCGCTCCGAAACTGCCTAGACGAAAAAGGTGGGAAGTAAAGCGACTAAGCAGAAGAGAAATTTGGAGAACAGAATTCATGGACACATTCGTAGAAACTGACGTAGGCATTCTTAGGACAGGAAGGGGAGATAGGACCCAAAATGCCCAAGAAATTAAAGACAATGGCCTGTTTACTAGTGTACCAATGAAATGAACATGAGTACCTTCTCATGCAAGCAAGCAGTGAAAGTAATACAGTATATTTTAAATTTATTTTCATCCTTCAAACACCACCACGTGATTTCCAATGCTTTCATCCAAACCATTTCTGTAATTTCACGGTAGTGAGGATGAGGGCAAAACTGTACATTTTTCCGTTGATGGGAGAACTGTCATTGAATCACACTTTGCACAGTGCCCGTTGGCAATAAACTTTTTCAAGTGGACAGGTGGGATTTGGTGGATAGATGCCTTTTCATTTGGTGATTGTTGTGCAGATGAATTGCTGTGCTCTTCGAAATGCCTTCAACAGAAAATCTGCCATTTCGTCCACATAATCTCATATACTATGAAGCATCTGGAGAGTGAACATCGCATAACTGCGAGCCATTCAAGAACTCGAAAGCGCTGCACTGCTCAACCGGATTATCACCGCGGCAATCAATAATCAGAATTGCAAAACACCTGACTGGTCATAAGATCGAATAAGTCACCAAGCTAATAAGACTTAACAATGAATCGCACTTCAGCAATAAACTCATAAAACCTTTGGAATGTACTTTGTCCCATTTGCCCTGTTTCGTCGACTTTCCAAATAAATACTAATTATCTTCGCAACACATACCTCAAATCTGCATGCCGAATATAGCGAACACGTAAAAGCATGATGAATAGCACTCTCAGAGAAAGATTTTATATACATCCCAAAAAAGTACATAATATAAGGCAAATGCAAAAGGGATGAAACTGCACGCATCAACGGGAGCAATCACATTGCACTCACACTTTATTTTGCGGTGAAATTTGAAGCAATCCCACGAACGATCCACTTTAATTTATCAACCATATTACTTAAATGAAGCAATGTTTCGTTTCAGCACTAAAGATAGACTGTTTGGTAACCACTTCCATGAACTGCTTTCTGTACGACAAACCAAATGTAGCGACTTGTCGAAGATTTATTATTTCTTTCAGCGTCTAGCCGCCTGAAGCTAGATCAACAAACAGATATGACATCAGTGCCCCGCACTGCTCATTCGTCTTACACTTCCCATCCTACAAACAACAACCAAATTTAAATAAGAAGAATTCACAAATAGTGAAAGAAGAGATCACGAAATGACGAAGGAAAACTCTTCAGTTATTAGGCTGCTCAAACAATAATGCAAAAAAGCAGCTGAGATGTGAAGACAGCATTCATCAGCTGAGCCAAACGTACAGTTAATGAGCAATTAATATGACATATAGAAGAGATACTTGACATTTATAATCCAGATCAATTTTAAACTCTGCTACTCAATGCTTCGGCACATAAGGCAACGTGAACCGTAGAAAAAAGTTACACACAGGGATTCTAGTAGCTAGTAGAAGAAAAAGCATTAAAGCTCTAGCCCTTTGACAATTGTCACTACCTTTCAATCTTGTTGAAGAAATACATTATCCTCTCGCTCTTTGTGGAAAAGCTCATCACATCTGTTTAGACTCGGCTAGGAAAGTATAGTGGTAGTGATAACGTCTTTTGAACTATAGTTTATTCAAATGATAGAGATCTGCGACTATTGGCTGCCCTCGCCATCACCTGCTTTTCTCGATGCACCCGTATGGATGCAGAAAGGAGTAGCACCAATGCGGTGCGTTTAACCACGGGTTAAACTTCTCGAGATTTAACCGATCTGCTGTAAGCGTATTTTTGCAATCCTGAAGCATCAGTGCGCATCCTTCATGTTCATTAATAAAAGCCCGTTTCACTTTCAGGGTGCGGTACTAGACCTTTCCAATACAGAAAAGAATACACCAAAATGGGTAAGTACAGGCGAACAAAAAGAACTACGCACACTGTGTGAAGAATTTGTTGACACAAAAGACTTAAGCACGAAAAAGAATGCAGTTATTCGAAGGGAAAAACAGTTTAATTATTACAAAAACAAATCTCGTTTTAATGGAAAATCTTCAAAGATTCCAACTGAATGAAGCTTCGAGAGCAAACAGTTTATAAAACTTTAATGTTGACCATATAAAGACTCGTCGAACACATCGGATTCCATTGAGCGATGCACTGTAGGTATAATGATGAGCAAAATTAGCGTTATAATAACGGTGCAAACAAGAAAGACCCAAAATAGAAGTCGATCAATCACTTGGGCCACTTGTCGCCATTCGTTGGCTAATGTTTGGTAAATATCCTCCATTTCTTGCCTTCTGATCAACACCTCAAATCTCACAGTTATATTTTGGTGGAAGCGACAAACTCCACCAGCAATCAACACGAAATTACACCTATCTCCCATAAAACCTATAACTAACTAAACGTTACGAAAATGAGCAGAGAACATTACAGATGAATTTGTTTCATAAATAAAATGTGCCCTGAAACCACAATATGCAAAAGAATCAACTCATTTTTTAACAAAAATAGACCAAACATTCTTGGTTCTTCTCCTATCGCCTCATGTTTAACCTCCAAAACAGGCTGGTAATGACACTAGTCCCTAACATGTTTGAGTTTTGTAAATAAATTCTTCAATTAAAGTCCCAGCATCGAGTTATTTAACAGACCCAAAAACTAGGCGATGTTCATAATAACTCAGGTGACAGTGCTAAAGATGCTCACCTTCAAATTTTAGTTTCCCATCATACTGTTTCACTTAAGACATGGTCCTAAAATTGCCTTCTCATTCTGGAAAATCCACAACCTCTTAACGCCTTACAAATGCAACGTCGAGTATTCATGAAACGCTTCCTCACTGATAAAACATAACATACTGGTACGCAACCGCTCTATGCGATAGTCCCATATCACTATCGTTTTCAGCGAGATAACTTCTATGTTTGAAGCTAACAAAGAACCGAGAATAAAAACACTGCAAAAAATCAAAAGTGCTTCATTTTCATATGCGTTCATCTCTACAGAAAAGTGACCAAATAAAACTGGAAAAGAAAAAATATGAAGTGCAGACATACCTGAAGAGTTTTCAACAGCCGTAAATGCAGCTCATTAGGTCGATAGCTCTTTTTCCGCACTGTAGCAGCATTATCAACATTAACTAATTCGGTTTCTTGCATTTGCAGGAATTGATTATCAAGTTCCTCAAAGCTGTCGACATCTTCAAAATTATCGGTGAAAGACCATCAAATTCGACTATGCTGAATAGAAATCAACAGCAATAATAAAAACGCCGACCATCGAATAGGTGGAACAAACGCCATCAAAAGTTCAAATAGGTGAGCATTTACAGCATTTCATACTCTTTATTCCACCGAGTGAAATATCCCAAATGATTCTGGCATTTAATAATATTAGGGCACAAAAAAACCACAGTGGAGAGTGACAGAGATCAACAGTGAATAGATTAATTCTTGGGGAAATAATCGCTCATTTATTGGAAATCATCATTTCACATTACTAAATTCAAGGTAATTCGTAAAATATGCCTTTTATACGTCTTTAGCGATTGTGTAGAATATGTGATAATGAAAGTCTGAACAAATAATACTAAATACGCGATGTTACCGCTTCATTACCATCCCTCAAAAATACCCATGAAAAAATTACAAAGAAACCACAAAATGAGAAGCAAAGAAAATTTTCAGTTTTTTACTTTCCTCTCTCTTTCGGTTTCGCTAATGTGCGATGACAGAATTGCAAAGAAGAATTACTTACTGAAATCATCCATAGCAAGCCCAGTACTAACTGTCTTCGTCATTCCATTTGCCGAACAGAAGCCATTTTCGTTCCAGCTGGTGTACGGCGATCGCATACACAATGCTCTGCGTAGCCTGTTCAGCACCAATCTGTGCACCCATTTCGGTACTGCCTGATTGAATGGACCGCGATGATGGAAGTTCAACACCTATACAGAATCTAAAGTTAAATAAACCAGCCAGAGTATTATTTTAAGACTTGAGAAGGCATAACAATGACGGAAGAGTGAATGAGTTTCGAGAGCAAATGACTGCAAAACAGAAATAGCTCAACAGTACGATCTCCAAACTGTAATAACAGATCGATAAAAAGAACGGAAATGCTGCTCAATGTAGTCGGAAGAATTTAGGATACACCATTAATAAAAGTTGTAATGACACGTTTAGACGTTTGAGTTTCTTTAACTTCTGCAAAAAAATAGTTCAAAGCAATTTTAATGAACAAAAATAAACAGTAAGCTATGTAATCTCTAGAGCACTTCCCTTCTCATAAAGGAAAGCATTTGAAATTCGTTAACGGATGTTAGTTAAGCTTCGTTCATTTTGTATCCGCTCGGATCACTTTTAAGAGATCAACGGAAGCCGGCAGAGATCGACTGCCCAAATAGTACGAAACGAAATAACCAATCCCCTAACAATCGCTCCTCTAAGAAGGTCACCGGCTCCGCAAATCATCAGCGAAAAATTCACCTTCAGGTCGCACTCAAACGATGGCATGCAAAGTCGGCAATACTTTCACCTGTCCATATCTCACCCAGAAGGCGGCCTATTATTAGTAACGGTTCACCTCATCGCCACTGCCTCGTGACACAAATTTACAAAAGTAGATAAAAATTAATGAGGCGACTACATGCACAGTTTTTCAAATGGGCCTAATTCACTAATTTTTCCTCCTCTCGTAAGTCCAAATGTAAAAACTGTAACCTCCAAAGGCAATAATGAGGTTCAACATGCAGGAGTGCTTACCATGACTGTCATAACAACCGAAACGCTCGTCATTGCCATCACAACCGTTAAATAGATGCCGATCAGTGGCATTGAGTCACTCGTCTCTGGCATTTTCTCAGCAATAGCGAGAACGAACACCTAAACCGACCGAACCTAACAATGCTTCATCGAGCATAGTCATATACCATTCACAGTGAATAACGAAATTATGCGAATTACACCGACAGAGATTAGAAATGTACTCAGATTGCACATGTGCGGCGCTGTGTTCAACGTATCTGCTTATCTAAGATGTAGAAACACACAAAAAACATTAAACATTTTTGTAGGTCGAATAAAACTCTTCTAATGATGTTTAAGCTCGTTCAAAATCGTTTCATGATCAAAGTACATAGCTAATATTTCGGAGAACGTGGTCTGGACAGCCGACCATCAGTCACTGAACAGGGGCAAGTCAGAAAAATTCCAGTGCCCCATATTTCATTTCAATAGCCTCAAAAAATCAATGAGAAAATCAAGAACGAAAAACAAACCGAAAAGGCAAGCAGTACAGTAATGCCGAGAGCGATCTTTTCACCCGAATCTGGTGGGAGAAGAAACACTGAAATTAGGCACAAATTACTCATCAACAATACGAACAGAATAGTTCAAAAAACTATTCCTTATTATGCCAGAATTGTTTCAGTGACGAATATCTGTAGCCAATCCCAATCATCAAGATGCGTATCAAAAGAGAATGACCATAAATGAGGTTGAGATGAATGAAAGTGGAAATAGACTCAAAGCAGCGTTCGGAACGGTAAAAAGCAACAACGGGTCATAAAAATATTTTCAGGTATTGCCATCGGGCATATGCAAGCAGTATATTAATGCGGCTAGATTAGCTTAACAACAACAACAACACATACCAAGAAGCGTGAGCACCGACATCATCATACACGGAAATACGACGTTGTAGAGATAATAGAGAGTCTGAAAACATTTAACGCATACACTTATTTGCTTTTCGAATGGCTTTTCACTTTTTCACACGCAGGACTTTCTTCTTCATCAATCACATACAAGAGAAACGTCATTAAAGAGATGATCGGCTGCGAAGAATATTCACCATCACATGGATAAAAGTCTTGTGAACACACGCATAACTTAATTAAACCCAGCATATAATCTCAAACAATGCACCACCATTCTCCTACGTATGAAATAAATTTGCACCAAAACTTCGATTACGCATTCCAAGAATGTATTTTTTTTCGAGTCCTAGCTTCGGCTTCTTTTACGTCCTTGGTTGAGATGCCAAAACGGGGACAGCACGGAAATCCACATCCCGAGTCCCAAGAAATTCGATGTTTTTGGGCGTTCACGTTTTACATTTGAAGTCTTTTATGCTGCAGACTTAGCACGCATACACGAACCAGCATTCCAAGTTATATGGGAAATGTCGACTTATAAAGAAGTGACATAACGTCACATTTAGGATGTGAACTAAGAAGGGTTGCCCTGAGAGTATAAACGTGTAATTGAATACCTTCCGCCGAATGTGAATGAAGAATGTAACATCGGGATAGGGTTCAGGACAGCACGTATACTTGACGACTCTCCTCTTCTGATGAACACGCACCAAGTCAAATTCACCCGATACAACATAATTACTCAAATCCACATTGTCACTTCTGTTTGTTATATCCACTTGAAATCCTGTAATGACGAACAATACGGGGGCACCGATATGAGAGGAAGGAATTAGTAAGTTTTTAAGTGATACAACGTCACAGCAGTAAACGACTGACGGATGGATGTGGCGATTATGTCAGGGGCAACTGAAAACAAAGCTAAACAAAAATGAACAAATAAATAAATAAACTCGATCAAGAACCATTCAGAAATCGCCTTCAGTGGAAGAATTCTGCGCCGGTAGTCACATCCTTTGCTGGAAAGAAACGATATGAGTAAGTGGATGGGTTCCTTTTTCATTTCTGTAATAGCCGTTGAGACCATAGGCAGCCTCCATTTCGCACTCTTGCTTCAATGTCGATACAACGCTTTAAGTTTCTTTTTCTTTTTTTTTTTTTTTTTAAATAATCGACGCAGTCTGCCCGAGTTTGTGTTGGACAGCAACTCATTGACGCCAGTAAAACGACTAGGCGGATGTACGCTATACAGGTTTGATGGACTTGCTTGTAACCTCATTCCACAGTCACATCTGAACACATCTTGGAAGCAATGCGAGAGTCGTCGACGGCACTTGGCTCAACGACGATCCTCACAGTGTGCGTTGTTTGATGCATATTGATGGAAACAGTAGGAAACAGTAGAGAACTTCACTTCGGAATGCTCGCCTCTTAAATTTTATTCCATCAACTACATACTGCTTCTGCTATCTGAATGCCTTACAGCAGAAAAAATACTTGGCTGAAATTTTTGCAAAACACTAAAATGAGGTGCTTTCTGCTGCGATCATTTCCGACAAATCTCGTCAACAACGATGAAATGCAAACTGGCTTTCAGCTGAGAAATCATTCGACTTGTTAACCCACAGCGGCTCAGACCGGAAACTAAATCGAGAGAAAAATTTGAAGGTCATATTTAAAATTTCGCAGAAGGGAGCCATTTCTATTACAAAATGCGTCCCAATTCTTGTCTGCATTTCCAAATATTCAACAAGACGTTATGACAAACGATGCATTAAAAAAAGTTGAATTTTTTCTTTCTTTTAAAGTCACCTTAGACTTAGGAAGGTATTAAACAATAATGAAGTGTATATTAAACAAAAACATCACTAACAGATGAAAAGTAGGATCAGAGTTGGATCACTCAATACGGAAAGTATGAGAGACAAATAAGAGAACAAATTGCAGATGACAACTAAGTCGAACTTATTGTTCGAACACAGCGCAACAACACTTTCCCATGAAACTCACGGAAATACATCCGCACAATCCACTCTATCGTGACTGCTTTCTAAGAACACAAGCAGTATCCACTTTCGCTCAGCATACACCACTTTTTCAGATATTTTTCAAAGTTCATTCGAGCGTTCTCACAGTCCTGATATTCGGCTGAGTGAGAAGCAAGAGCTCAGGAAGCTTTCCAGAAACCCCCCTCCCCGATTTCTTTCCAAAGGTTTGGCATCATCGATGTGCCTACTATATTCTGTTGCGTGGTCAACTGCCTTCGACCTGATATCAAATCAGTAGTTCTACTATCCCTCCTCCTTTCATCCAGTCTGATAAGCTTTACTCCCTTTCAAAGCACCAACCGAGAAATCACTCATCGTTCAACAATCATCTACCGAGTCAAACTTATTTGCACGTATTTGTTCTACATCCAAGCGAGCACATGTCAGCACCGAGTCAAACTTATTTGCACGTATTTGTTCTACATCCAAGCGAGCACATGTTTGTTCTACATCCAAGCGAGCACATGTTATTGTTATGAAAATGTTTGAATGCCGTTGGAATGAGGATGAAGAGCACAAAGAGAACAGACAACCAACGTCCTGAACGACGGCTGCTAAGAAAACAGTTGACACTGCGTGGTGAATCTTCCGAAGATCTACTCGATTTAAAATCATCTCTCGAAACCGCCTCCCAAAATCTGAAGCGCTTGAAGCGAAAAGATAACACACTAACCATGATAAGTCCATGAGCCAAACTTCAGCGCACAATGTTGGCTGTCGAACGGGAAATATGTGACATCGATTTTGCACGTGCTTCTTAGTTGTGTGGGTGGTGGCCAAAAAACAGTCCCATCATAAAAGACCATTGCCCGCGAACGCATATATCCAGCAGTATAATCATCGGCGCTAAACAACGCGAAACTATCATAAAGCCACTTTTATACGGGTCAACTTTCTTCCATCTTACAGATGCAATTGCACACTTCTCCGCATCTGCACTTACCTTAGAACTCGATTAAAATTGGCATAAACAATGCAAACTTTAGAAACAGCACAACTTAACTCCAACAAACTTCTTTTTTATGTCCACCTGTCAAATTTGCAAGGCGAAAGTGCACTACGGCGACGCCATATCATTATAGCTGGATTTGTGGAACCTAAGAATATAACGTACATCATGAGATGACCCTCCAACTTCCCACTGACCACCTTGAAGGCAACTTCAGTGAAACGAACGGTTTTTGATCCCATACCGGAAACATATAAAATAAGGAAATTTTAATGGAAAATTTATGTTAGTGGCTGGATTGGTAGAAATGCAAAAACGCAAACCGTTCCAACTTTCCTTACTTGTTCCTCACATCTTCAAAAATTTCTTCATTTCGTCAAAGATTTGCGGGAATTAGACAACAGCGACTATGAAATACAGATCCTTCTCATTTAGCCTCCTCGCTCTGGCCTTCTCAACAGCCTACGCTCCCTTTTTTATCTATTCAGAAATCTACATTACCTAGGCGACACAAATTGAGAGCGTTAAGTCAAGAGTATGGTGCACGTGGATGAGCACCAACGCAAAAATGATTTTATGTACACAGGATGAGATTAAAAGATCCTAAAATAAATCTATTTTATCCGGTTTTTTCCTTAGTTTCCTTTTCCAGCTGCCTCAGCCTTTTCAAAAAGCCACACTGAAGATCGATAAATTCTGATGCACCGTTTCTTACTGACTACTGCACGATCAGTTGCAAACCGGCTTAGACTAGACTCGCTAATTCCGTCCTATCAAGCTATGCCGCTCCTATCATCCTTATCAGGATGAGAGTGGAGAAATATATCCCGACCCGTCATGTAAGCGGAACAACGGTGAAGTCAGCATCCGATGGACAGAAGACAGGCCTGAACACTAACCTTCACGTGGCCACACAACCGCGCTTCTCCAAAGCAGAAACGCAAGCTATACGAAACGATAAACGAAGTAAGGTAAAGCTCTACTACCATGTCATAGAATAGCTAAACTTGTAAGTGCCAGAGCCTCTATTTTTTACTGAACTTGTCGTAATAAATGCGCCACGTCCGAGAAACTTCAGTATTCACAAGAATTAAACCTTAGAAGTATTGAGGTCATAGTGAAAACAGAAAAGGGTATTCCACCGGAAACACTGAAGAGTCATCAATAAGGTTTTAAAGAAAGAAACTCGAACACTAAAATTAAAATTTGAACGTAAAAATGCGTGGTGCCGAATTCTATGCGAAAGACTTTGGCACGTCGCACTACACAAAGCTATATCAATAATAAGTGCTTTCAAAATAAATTCGAAATAACACAGCCGTTAAAATACACATGCTTCCCTGAGATACTCTGCAAGGCTAGTCTTTCGGCAATTTGTGAGGAAAAGAAATACCGCCTCTTCCCCCCTCACCCTGCCCGGCTCTCAAACAAGTACCACCACTGAATCAGTAAACCACAAATATCAACGATAGTGGAAGACAAGAAACCTATAAAGCAACTGGATGAAAAGTAACCTCACTGCCAAGTAAACTAAACCGAATAACTGAAAGTGCATAGGTATAAGACGGTACGCACACGCATGTGAACATTACGATTTATACGGCACAGCGAAAACCATAATCGCTGAACATCCATCTCGAGACTCGCGAAGGATAAAGAGTATGAAAACAGGCTCACTTATTATAAAGAACGATATCGGGCAACCAGATCAGATCGCATGGAATACGAATCGACTGAATACCGCCAAATTCTTTGGGATCCCATCTAAGCAGCTCATCTTTCCACTCCTTAAACAATATACACGACAACTTCAAAGGCTAGATGATCGAGCAGCCGTTCACCTCTCTTCAATCCTTCTTCCTCTCCCTCTCCTATTTCACTCCATACTTCTCTTCTCATTACTCGAAGATCAAATGATAAACAAGAGCAAAAAAGAGTATCAAAAGATTATAAATTTGAGTAATCTGCTCAGGTGCGGTGAAATAAACCAGGGCGACATTTCAAGGTCACGTCTGCTAAAAGTGCGTTGTTAGATCGCACAAATTTTATAACAAGAAGGGGATGGAGAAGGAAACAAGCTCCGGTGGAATATTGCACACAAGAGCTCATCTCCTTGCCCAATCTTCCGAGTTCACCACGAATGCCAATTCGTCTAAATCGTATAGAGTTATTCTCTGGAGAAATGGGAAGAAGAAAGGATCGACAGGGATTTAAGAATAAAAGCAATGAAAAAGAGTGAGAAAAGAGCAGCTAATAATTATGAGCTGCTTCAAATCCAAGCTGCTTTCACGATTAAACGGATCTTTTTTCTTTTCTTCATAATTCTATGAACGAAACGATCCCCGCATGACCCTATGAGCAGAAATTGAGCTAAAAACTTACTAAATGAAACGGCCGCAGTTGAGAAGTCTCATGAATAAGTGAAAAAATCGAAAACAATAAGCAAAAAACGCGTTCCGGAAGATTTTTGATTTGCGTTTATGCTGGCTTGTCTTTCTCCTCGATGAACAATGCCCAAAAAATGATACGTGAGAAAATAATCTTCAAATATCATGTCTTTAATAAATTCATACATTGGCTCTTTCAAAGCTTATGAGGTGAAATTCGTGAAGTAAAATTTCCTACTCGGACTCTCATATAGGTGGGCAAATCTATGCGAAATGATCCACAAGTTAACGGAACATCCCCTACTGGATAAATGAAATACGTTTTATTGGCGTTATGTAAAATTGATAAACGATCGCACAATCGACTGGTCTATGGAGATAATTGTGTGCAGTGAAAATTTAACGAAATGGCATTACCTGGTCTAACCAAACGTTTATCGTCAATACCTGGTTTTTTTCATCCTGCAATAGAGCTTTAACATAGCATCAACAAGTAAGGGCTTGCAAATATATTGCATACAAAGTGACTATGATGAAGAATAAAAAATCGAAACTCCAAGAACACTAAAACCTTAAATAATAACTGAATGCTTTAGGTAACGTTTGAATTCGTTTGAACTCTATGAAAACTCCAAAAACCGTTTAGAAGCGCCGAACGCTTTATAATTTGCTCAACGCGTAACATAAGGCAACAAGCGAAGCAACGAGATATTGCATTCCATAAAAATAAGCTCAGCCACTGAACATCTAGGACTATATGAAGATCAAGTTGCGGACACTCCACAGATATCACATAGCGCTGGTATAAGTGATTTTCTTATCCCATAAAAATAAGATCTAAAACACCACGTCAACACGAGTATCTGATCAAATGATCAAAATACCTCTCCTAATAGTGATCAAATTTTACAGTGATACTGTGGTGATCAAAAATATTTCAACGCTACCGTGACCTCCTGATACTCTAGCAAGATAAACTGATTTTGAAATTCGGCACCACTAGGTCGGTACCACTCATGATTGTTAATATCAGTTCAACTTATGAGACTACTTAAAAGGAACCGTTTAATTCCAACTCAATTTGTCCTTGCAATTCGACGGCATCAAAACCCACCGCGTGACGCAAAACTTCCGGACGATATGAACGCACAAACCATTTCGAAAATATTCGTCATCGTCATTCCCAGCTTCACGGTGACCGTATGTGACGCATTACGCACTGGCCGTACTGCCTTCTCGTATTGCCGCAATAAATGATACAATAACTTCTGCTCGTCGGTCGCCCTTCCATCGGTTTGCGATAAATCTAAATTGAATTTTCTCCCAGAGCACCGAGTAAAGATATACAACTTGCAAGGGCATTTTCAGCTCGTCACAAAAGTGAAAATAAGCTAATGAGGATGAAAAATTTGCGAATAACAATGAATAAAAAATATCGATTGTTTGATAGAGACCCTTAGTGGCCATTTCCCTCGCAATCGACCCCCTAAAGACACCATCTCTTTCCACTCAAACGAATATATTCGCACTAAATTAGTCATATTTAACTCGTTCACTCTACGTCATTCTTCATGAACGCACAATGTGAATCACTTAGTCGTCCAACACCGCGCACGACGGTTCTTCAGTTCTCACTGCCAAACAGACTGGCTCCATACTTCAACTATTACTTCTCCATACAGTTCATGATTTCTCCGCATGGCTCTTTCTAGGAAATCCGATCTCTGCTTTCTTGCTGAAGATTTTTAGACTTTCCTGCTAAATGAGACGACAGATTCCCTACGGATTAGCAATGCCCCTATGAGATAAGGTTTTCAATGGGAAATGTGCTCCGCTCGAGAACAAGCGTCCTCTACTTAAGTTGCGGACCAACTAGAATTTTCGACGACTTCACAAAGAATAATCCAATCCAACGACATGCTAGCGAAGCAGCCGTTTGGTCAGCGGATAATGAGAGGCGAAATAGCTCATATAACGGCAATATATGTTCATCAAGATGAATGAAGCAGTCGATAAATGCGTCCGTTTTTTTCAAAGACCCTCTGACAAGACATCACTTGCAGCGAAACCTAGACCTGCGATGACGCAGAAACCTCTTTGTACGCTCTCACACAGCCTTCTTCAGGAGACAGTGCCCTCCAAATAATCATCGAGCTCTAAAAATTTGTCGACTAGGAATGCCGAACTTTTACAACAGCTTGACGAAGATCATTCGGATAAAATGGAGAAACGAAATTGTTTTTATTGTTTAAGTTTGCAATTGAAACTTTAAGGCATAAATCGGATACGGTTAACCAATTCGTTGCAATCATCATCATAGGTGTCACACAGAGAGCATGATGTCGTTACCGCCTCTTTAGTTCGAGATGCGCGACAACAGCAATATTACTTGAGATTTGCGACATCTCTTCACATTATGTTATTTCAACGAGTTTTTCATTAAATTATCACCAACTCAGTTACAGAACTTTTAGAGACAAATTGTAAGCCGACCCCAGGAAGACATCTCAAATCTCAGTTAATTCATACGCGTTCTTCAAATAGCGGCTTCTTAATGAAGTCGAATTTTTGAAGGAAAGCAGCGATAAAAAATAAATGGGCATCCGCCCTTCAGCTGAAATCAGTTCAATGCGAAAGAGAAAGCGATGAATATTTTTGCATCCATCACCCCTTCCGACAGCTTCCGCTTGCGAAAAACAGCTCCCACCCTCATGGCGCCACAATGCTTCGTCTTCTAAGATTCAGTGTTCACCTTCCGATCATCGGGAGACATCAAGAGACAAATCCGAAGTTGCATTCATGTCCACGTCCGCAACGTGCCACGCCAATGTTGCAGGTAGAAAATAACGCATTAGGTGGAAAACAATATACGAATTCTGTATCAGCAGGATAGTAACAAAAAACAACGGGCCAATTTTTGGTGCACCATATCAAGTAGTGAATTTTACTGCAGAGTGGTGAAACGTGCTGAAAAAAACCTAACACGATAAGTACTTTCGCTGACCGCTTATCCAACTGGCCAATATTGTACTCTCTACACAAATAATAAAGTAATATATCCCGATTTCAGCAGCGCCATGTAATTCCGATATAATATTTCTAATATAATGCTTAATTTAAGTAACTTTTAGCAGTTGGGAGCGCTCGTAAGTGCCTCAATCCTTCGAAGATCGCTTCTTCGAAGTCGGGTGCTTGGCAAAATGTAACCCGATCGATATAAAACGCAATATGCACAACAGTAAAGTGCAAGACGCATATTAATTTTTGAGCAAAGTTAATTGCCACAACTCGCTGAGATGTGGGTGGTCAACTTGAAAGTTAGCGTAGAACGTTGTTCAACCAAACAAATGATATCATCAGCCTCATAATCCGAGCTTCAATGATTTCCCAATCGAAAATAACAACTAGATGAATGGTCATACGTATTATCACCATATGAGGATAACACTGAGATATATGTTCGCCGTGATTCGCTGTACGAACGAAAATCGCTAAGACGCGAAACGTCGATGGAATAAGAATAAGACCGCTAGTGGCGAGCTGTTGCTGGAAAGATTAGGGCATCACAACACCGATCGACATCAGCTACGACAAGCAACGCACCACTTCGACGACATACATTCAAACACAGCTGCTGTATAAAAGCATTCCATGCACAACGAAGGTAGCTTGAAGTATTACAAGTTAAAAATTCAAAGTAGCGTCTCTGTTCTAGAAACTTCAACTATTACTTGAGCTAATGGGATGACCTTTAAGTTCTTGCTGCTTCCAGTAAAGGTCGGTTTGACCCTACCTAAACGCGCCCAAACAACTGAGCGCTTACCACATCATCATTTCTGCCGTTCTCCCTCATAGGCCCGTTCAATAGTTTCATACGTGAATGAGAGTGCTCAAATCCGACTAAAATGCAGTGCCGAATTAATAAAAATGAACACTTCAGACACGCTTTATTCGATATCAGTCAAGGGACGAAGACCATAGTAATTCGGGTAATAACATTAAAATTTATTGAAAATTAGCAAAAATCTATGTGAAAAGTGAAAGACTGAAACTGATTTCAACAAATACGTACATATATTATGATGTGTATTTATTGTCAACATATGTTATAATTCGGACCCTATGCCGCTAGCCGACAATGAATCGATGCTCCAAATTTCGAGGTGGACATCTCAATACACCCTCATATTTGGAGAAATTTTAAGGAAATGAGAAAGAGACGAAAGAAGGCTGGATTCTAATTATAAGGATGATATTCTGGTCGTTAAAATTTCTGTAGAAAAGTCCCATCCTCGTTCGCCCCATCAAATATGCCAACATCTAGAATGCTCATTTAATCTCATACCAGCATTTCCTTTCCGAAGAATGAAGAAATCAACTAATTAAAGAATGAAAATGCGAAAAATAAAAAATAAATCGGAACCCAATAGAACCGTCACCTTCTTTGCCAATAAACAGCCAGAAGAGCAGCTTCTCATAAATTAACATCCGATCATAGCAACCCCACCAAATTTCTCTCAAAGAAATGCCTTCACACTACATTTACAATATACTGCTCGTTCAGATGCTGTAACTAATAATATATCTTGAAGGTTTTTTCTCTACTAGGAGACCTCTAATGTGAAAATGGGCCGAAATAAGCAAGAGTTGTTTGCTGTAATGCGAATTAAAGGTCTATCTATGGTGTGGGCTCTATACAACAAATTCCGCTCGCAAATCGGCGAACAGACACAGAAATAGACAGATAGTAGCGATATGCACGCGCAAGCATAATATTCTGAAAAGGAGGGTGAAGGTAAAAGTGAATATGAAATGACGCTTTCTAATGAAATTTCTGAGCATTAATCGACCATTTTCCAGTCGGTTTCATAATGAACGAACTGCTTTCTAGAGAATACTAGCAATCTTCTGAGAAGATCTTAATTTTAATATACTCGAAACTCAACACGCTCAGAAGAAATCAACACTTGTTGAATAATAAAGCGTAGCCGACTGACTCTGAGGTAGATGATCGCTTTTATCGGCATCTATAAGAGGAAATGAAGTGATGCTGCTGGATTAAGTGTTAAAGTTTCATCGAATATGGGGAATACCGATAAAGTGAGCAATAAATTCGGTGCGTTTCATTGCAACTTAAACAACTCAGAAGAGAGAGAGCTCAACAAGAGATGGAAAGATGTCTGACGACTTGTATTTAAAAAAATTATTGGGAAAATGAAGAGAAAAAACGGAGAAATGACAACGAATATAAATCGCATCAGAAATTGATCCAAATCTGGAAGAAAAAAAGAAAATTCCACCACTTTTTGATGAAAATGTTACACACGATGTATTTACAAATTCAATTCTCGCTATCTTTTCAATCATGCGTTAATACATGGTTCACGCCAACCAATATTTTTACAACAACGTGACGCAATATTTTTTCCTGAATTCCAGAAGATATCGTTCACCACATTCCGGATTCGCACTATGATATACGCAATGAAACAGAGTGATAGCGTACCACGAACCGACGTAATAACTGCAAGATGCAGTCCAAGTTATCGTCGTCAACAAAGTTAATGCCGGTGCAGCGGACTAGCAGATAATGAGGAAGTTATACCATAATAACACTACAATATCCCTTGAAGGAGAAAAGAGAAAAGAGAGGAATAAACGCTCACTTACCTGTAATTAAGGAATCAGCGACAACACTGTGGATAAATAAGAGCAAGACGAGCTCACACCGACGAGTTGCCATCATCGGTATGCACGCGTGACGTTCAAGCGGCGCGAATTGTCCTCGGGCAGGGGCGCGGCCTGCACACAACCAAACGGGTGCTTCCAGCCTTCCCAAGGGAGCCTGCAACAACACCTCGTTCGTTCGAGCTCACAGCACTCACTGCCCAATACCAATTTTGGCGCGCGTGCTGAATCAATGCACCCAGTGGTACGTGTGCCCCACTCACAAACACCAAATTTACTTAACCAGAAAGTCCGGCGTCTCATAATGCGGACGTGACCCACTGCTCGGCCACTGGTTACTACTTACAAGATGTGCAGGACATACCGCCAACACGGGTCCACTTCTTCATAGACCTGAAACCCGGGAAATGCGATCTGACCCTACCATTCAAACTCCAATCGGATCAAGTGTTGATCAGGAACTGTTGCCAATGCTTAGTGCATTGCTTCTGTCGGTTTTGCTAACTTTAATTTACAGATCTTCAAAATCGTCGCATCTTTCAATATCCGCCGAATATTTCCTGCACCGGCCCTCTTTCATGATCTGATATTTTGAAGGTCGCAGGAGCCCGAAGAATCCAATATTAGCGATATCTTTATTTTTTTTACTTGCACCCTTTCCACCAGTAATTTGAGACTTCTCATGGGTGATTTATCGGCACCCCTACGCTTTCCATTCATATTTGGAGGGTACGACATATATTTCTACAACTGTTTCAGAGTGTGTGATATTTGAAAGACTTTTACAAAACGCTTGAGAGTAGCGTCGAAAACACCTCTGCTCCGTGTAAAAACCACAGCAACGCTATTACATCTCCCATGACTATAGGCTCTATGACTTCGTTAATGAGAGAAAGACTTACAGAGGCTAACAACTTCCCAACATTGGAGGCTATTCCGGAAAGAGTGGCATATCATCGAAGACCGCCAAAATGCGATGGCGGCTTACAATCGAAGTTTCACTCATTTTAAAGAACAATAAAAAATATAGTTTCCTGACTCATCCACGATAATGAGGAGCAGTTTCTACTGCTCACATGCCAATGAAATGTACAGATGAAATTCTTCGAAAGAAACATATCATTTCAGACGCCGACACAGATGACGGCGATATTAGCTGATGGCTCTTGGGAGAAACGCCGAGAAATTTGATCGCACTGACGAGTTCATCGCGTGAAGGAGAAAAAAAGAACCGGAAATGCAGCGAAAAAAGTCGGCAAAAAGTTTTTTAAAGACAAGTCGAGCGACCCTACAACAACAGTTGCCGCAATATACGATTTCGCACTGACTGACTGATTAATGGCTTCCACAGATTAACAGCAAAGAATGAAACATGCAGAATAATTCCTCATACTTTAATTGATGCGATCATCCGCAAAATCTCCTACGAAATAACTCGTCGCTCGAGTTGAAGAAAAAAGCATACCGATGGAAAATAAATAAATAAATTGATATATATATATATCCATATTTTTTTTAACGTCTGGCTTCAATGGCTTCGCTCTAATTTGGCCGATCAATAGGAGATATGATAATGCAACATAAGCAGCCATCATCTATCGAACATCGTATTCAGACGACACGCCGCGATGATATAAATGTGCAAAAGCATAATCTCAAAGAGAAAAAAAAAAACAGGAAATAAAAGAAGGACTGAATTATTGGTATAATTTTCATATAAAGGTTACATCGACTCGGAAACACGTTGGGTGATTCAGAAGTGCAACTTCTGATCGTCAAACCAACCTACCCATTGTGAATTACACATAGAATAAACTAAGCGATGTACTTCCCACTAGCGACGTTATCGCTGAAAATTACATCAAACTTTATTGGCGGAAGTTTGTGAGATATGATTTCTTACAACGTTTCTTGGAAAAATATACCAAACTGATCACTATAATCATAGTCACAATCGATAAGTCTACTCTGATATTAACGCTAAATGCTTATATAAAACTAGAAATTGAATGAATTTTATGGGACAAAGTATGTGACATTTAATGAGAAGATACTTGTGCGGTGATTCCCTAAGGATAAAATCTCGCTCAAACGTTCCGCAAGTTGAAGCACACAGCTGATGACCAAATGCAAAGTGGGATTTGGTTTGCGAACGTCTTAACTGATGCTGCCTTCTATCTCTCTCGCCGTTCAGTTGAATCTACTCGAGCACTACGCTCATAGAGAATCCATCAGCTAGAAGTGAAATCCCTTGATCAACGAGCTCATCCATATTTTTCTCATGCAGTACTCAGAAATTTCTGTAGGTGGAAACATAAAACGCATCACTGAGATATTCTATTTTATGCGTGTTTCCCCTCTTCCCTCCGTGCTCCATTCCCTTCCTTCACTCCCTCCTCCATAGTTACACTATGTACCAGGAGCTAAAAACGCTGATGGACACAAATTCTGCGGCGAAATGAACGACTGGCGCAACATAAAAGTAAATCTAAGTTTTCAGCAATATGTTAAATTCCCTTCATCGATTTTATAGCTTAAAATAAACCTCATTAAATATTCGCTTAGGTAAATCTTCGACTTCTTCGGCAATTTCTCTCACGAATAATTCTATCGGAAATTAAGCACTGCTAAAAATAAACTTTTTTCAACTTAAAGGAAATAAAAATACCGCTGCAATAAGGCTATCAAATCGAGCTGCTTAGATTATCGTTCAGCCTATACGGACTGATCAATAAAGACGACTAATGAAGAATATTGAATAATGGAAAATTCAATAAAGAAAAGTGAATCGGAATCTCAGTCATAAAATAAATAATGACGAATAAACGCTGCTAATGGACGCTATTTTTCATTGAGGGATATCTGCTGCAAAAACCCAAAATGATCCACTGGAGGAGACCACATTTATTCTTGTTAACAATGCTGCACAGCAGATTTCTTTTTTCTTCTCCATCAGAAAACATATCGATGGGTTTCGGAGTGCCCCGTCGCTCATTCTACATCCCTCAACTGAAATTAGCCGTATCGGATGCTCAACGATCAAAGAGCACTACCGATCGACAATTTGGAAGTCAGCAGCGCTCTAAATGCTACAATTTTGTATGATTTTAAGATCAATACATAATTGCTATTTTCAAGTAAAGCACCACTTTATATGACGAAGCGTTACATGAGCTCTCCGAATCTTTTCATTGCTCACTTTCCTCATTTCTTTACTGAATCATTCAAGAATACGTCATTTTCTGTAACCATTGTGAGTATAGCAGTAACGTATTGGTGGGACATATTTGAGAATAACGACTCGAACTCGACTAATCTATCCCTTGACGACGCTGAATTTCCTAGTTTTCATTAAAATAAAGCAACTTCCTCGCTACTTTCTCAATATCTCGAAATCTCTTTTTGCTAAGGCATAGTTATATACCACATCATTTATTTTGATTACATAGTCGTAGCGGTTGGAAGCAGGTACCCGCAAGATACCTGTAATGAAGAGGGGAAAAAACTGATCGCAATTTTAAGGGTTTTCAATTCAACAAATTCTCTACAACCAAAAGGTATATGAGCACTAAAGGGGGCAGAAATTCTGCGAATAAACACCGCAAAGAATTGAAAGTACTGCCAGTTGGGGGGCAAATAAGGGACATGAAGCAAACTCAAGGAAAACCATTTGAAGGCGCAAAATCTTTTCAAGAAGCGATATATGACAGGGAGCTAATCTCAAGAATATATCACTTGAAATATATCAGTTGTTGCTGTAAGTTTTCGACATCGAAAAGTGAGATAAGCGCGTTTACGCATCCGCCAATGCCGTTAATCAAAAATGTTTACGTTTTTTATTTTTCATTATATGAGATCATTTAAAAGACATATGAGTTTCAATGAGAACTTTGCTACGAGGAAGAAGCAATGCGTAAACGGGATGACTGCAGATCAGTGCCTTTAAAACTGCCAATAAAACAACATCATAGAATATTTCTGCGGAATTACATTGGAATTTACGTTACTACATTGTGGGCAAGAAAAGATGAAAAGAAGGCTGATCGAAAGAGTATGAAGCGTGAGCAGAAGTAAAGGATAAACAACAGAGGAAAGCTACTTGTAATTACTTACCCTATAGGCATATCCCAGCAATATGCATATAGCTTGTCAGGCTATCTATCACTAGCCTCGAACGTCGCGTGTCGTCAAATCAAATACTGCCAATCTAATTCAAAATGCACCCAAAATTTATCAAAATACAGGCTCAATAACACATGTTAATGCAATGTAGAGTAATATTATTAACTCTGCAAAAGAGAACAACTAAAATGTCACATGACCTTAATAAGCTAAAATGCGACAATCATTTAAGCGGAAATCCGAGAACTCATGCAACGACAGATTCGATTCCTGAAGCTAATGCAGAGCCCTTTTGTTAGGTCGTTGAGCCATCAATGCTATGCAAAAAATCGACTGGCTTGCACATCTCTGTCCATTGCATTGTCAACCACTTGGCCAACCTAATCCAACAACGGCTCCAATGAATTTGAGCGGAGGTTAATGATCCAAGTGCAGAATGTCGGGTTGCTCGACATGTCGGGTTCTCGGAACGTCAGAAGTCTTTTTCTGGAGATCAGTCAGAAAACTTTAACTGACTTCTAATAGTAAAACACAAATTCTATACTATGGTCCATCCTCCCCACCCTATGTTTAGCTGTCATAAAACTCGCAGCTGTGGTAGCTTTCGTCTACACAAAAGAGGCATTTTGGAGATAAAACCCCAATGTAATAGGCATTTGAAGCAATAAGCAAAGTGCCTTTAAATGAAGCAACAATATAATCGCAAAATCCTTACTATGGCATGATATTTGCATATTTCCGGAGCGTTTAAATTATGAGGCCGTTGCCTTCCTCCAATTATTGACTTTCAATAGCCGTACAAGTATCGATATTACTGCATATACAGCGAATGAAACGAAAACCATTAAAATGGAAATATGAGGATATTCGAAGATATCGAGAGGGCTGCACAAACGTTCGAGTGGACACCAGCAACGACGTATAATGATAATAACAGTGCGCTCATATGGCGCACACACAGAGATAACGCTAAGCTAACGACTGCCAAAACAATCGACCAGAAAATTAAGTATTATCTGCGGAAATACTTCCTAGTGATAACTGTTATGGGAGTAAATTCCTAAGAGACCTTTCAAATAATAAAAATACAATTGGAAACACTTTATTTTTAAAAACTCCAATGGTTCAACAAATGCATTTCTGCAGAAATTAACGGATTTAAAGCAAGAAAAGAAAGAAGCGCTCGAATAAGGGGAATAACTTGTTTACCTGTTGCAATTTCATGAATTTCCGAAGAAAACTCATCCTGAAAAATGGATAAAGCTTGTAAAAATTATCATAAGGAAGGGTTAAGCGCAAAGCATTATACGCATTACATTACTGAATGACTCAAATTCAATTGAATGAAAGCGAGCGCAAAGTGTTCGAAACTGCTTCGAATATTACTCGCACCGACAATTTTGCCCTTTAGGTGAACTATATTCGCATAATGTTAACACATAACGATCATCTACAGTGACGCCCTCTTCTATCTTCATTGAAACGTCCGATTTAAAGATCCTCAATATGAATTTTACCTTTCCATGTTTGCTGTGATACAAGCGAACGCAATCCGCCCAAACATAAATCCCAAAAAATTTCTCGGTACTCCTTTTCACGACTAACGAGTCTGCTTGAAAGGTGCTACAAGAGATTATCGTCCTACGACGTTGATTACAGCCGTCACAAATCAGGTCAATCATAAAAAAAGTTTTCCTCAGTAAGCATAGTCAGTCACATAGCGCATATAACACGTAGCAAATAATGCTACTATAATGCCCTTTGATGAAGAGAAATTAGAAAGGCATTGAGAAATCGTGGAGTTGGTTGGATGCCGCGCTGAAGTTCTCATCAAAAAAAAAGGAAAATTAGTTGATCGAATGTTGAAACAACAGTGCAAAGAGTAGGAGTAGAATTCTTTTATTTATTTATCTTGTTCGCTAAGCACTGAGAAGCAAAAACTCGATTAGTACCCTCGGCAAGAAAATTTCTTAGCGATTCGAATCGTCTCCGCGATTGCAGCGATTCTCTGCGCTCAATTAACTTCACTTTTTATACGCGTTCCTTCCTTGTATTTGATAAATGCATAACAAAGAGCCGATGAACATATATAACAGCATGAAAATAACCGTTAATTTCATCAAATTCTCATTCCCTCTAAAATTTCAGCTCTACAATAGAATCGACTGAGTGCCCAAATCGCATAATTTATTTATGTTTCATTTCCCTTTCAGCACTCTCCTCCAAAACAAATGATATTTCTTCAGTTGTTCAGCATTGTAATAAATCAAAATCAATAAATAAAACTTAGCACAAATTAATTTGTTATACAAAGAATATCGATGAACTTTCTAAATGCTCAAGATGTAATGAGTATCGATTACCCAATTCGAATGGTGGAATTCATTTGATCGGCATAATTGTTTAGCCATATGATAACGATAATCTTTAGATCTAATGCATTTGTAAACAGAATCATCTACCCTGTTCTACTCAATACCCTACTCCACCCTACTCCTGAGCGCAGTCATTTCCGCGTACATATCTTTTAATAAGACGAAACGCACAAACTCAGCACAAGCAAGTGATGAACGATATAAGCGTTGCACGAGAAGGCAATAACGAGTGGAATCAAAATACGTTTTACTAGTGAGGAAATTGACGCGAATGGCGATTACTGAGAGTCGGCTGGTCAAAAGAGGTGAGATCCTGACAGCCATCACTATCCGGGTGACATACAATTATACAAACACACAAACAAAGTAACACACACGCCGCTTCTTACTTTAATTACACGTCGTGTCGTTGCCTCAAACGCGCGTTGCTGCTTCAAACGCACAACGAAATTCGTTTTAGCTGAATGTGCGTCAGCATATCTTCGATCGCAACTCGTCGACCGTTTACCCTCCAGTAGACATTTCGCTAATTACTATGAATCTTCCGCTTCGTTTCTTCACTCTCCACTCAGAATAGTCGTCGAAAAAACAATAGCAACGCCAAAAAAACTTTTTATCATTATCGCTATCAAATATTTCCACCCTCACTGATGGATTATTTCTCTTATGATTGCTATTATTACCGTTATTATTAGAGCAAACCGCCAACACTATGGAATTTATGAACACAGCAGACGTCTCGCGAGAATGAAAACCTTGTTAAGACTGCTAATATCCTTAGCAAAAGACGCAAAAATCCTTTATAATATTTTTCCAAATAAAGGTTATACTTAAAGCCGCTATCTCCCTTTCTTTTCCGTTTCCTTTCTTACACCTCAATCCTTTAATCCTTCTCACTCTGCCCACTTCGAGAATCTTTGAGATTGCCAGCGCTTACTGAATATACATAATATCTAAAGCAAATACAGATGAGAACGAGATTTAACGATTGCGGTGCGTGCGAGAAACGATTAGCATCCCACTGAGACACTCAACGGAAAAACTTTGAGAAAATATCCTTCCAAGAAAGCAGAAAATGAACTTCATAAACATGTACTTTCCGTTAACGTAATCCATAAATGTTAAGGGTGAGAGAGCGGTCTCTGACGATCGATAGTGGCGAAATTCGCAGCCGAAATAGAAATCTTCCCGGCTCAATTAGTTTTCAATAGTACATCGAGCTTCTAAAGACTCAAAACAGAAAAGAAAAACTATGGTCATCAGTTCGTTTAAAAAAAAAAAAAAATCGATGGAAATTTCGGCGCAGCAAAGCAAAGCTTCTCCAGTGCAACATTTGGATCATCCGTTATCCAGAACTTTAACCTCTGAAAGCCTTCCAGTCAAGGGAATGTACTGAAAGATTTCTATATATCTGAAGGAAGTTGTGGCTGTCTAAATGAAAATGAATCAAGTGATGAAAGTTCGACTATTTTAGTCAACATTCTCGTTATTCATAATTAGACAGGCAATCGAGCTTCAACTCAGACAACATCGGTACTAATAAAAATGATGTCGTTCTAAGGTTACTTCAAACTGGTTTATACTTTCATGAGCAGAAATGAGTGTAGCTATAACATTTTTTATTTCACATATTTATAGGCAAAACAACGATATCAATAAAACGACAGCCGCACACAGATGTCCTTTGATATATTGACGTTCAAAGCATATTTTATAATTCTTAGAGCAAATACGCTTCATTAAGGCTACCCCCTTTACATTCATCTGAACCAATCACACCAATACGAATTGTATTACGCAAACTACAAACAAGCTTAACACTTATCCATCATTTGCAAATGATTGGCAATGCCGTTAGCTCGATGAGCTGGTCCTAGTCTAGCAGAAGGAACTCTAAAAAACCCAGCAAAAACTGAATAAAATTAAGTTAAGTTGCGCCTTGCAAAAGGAAACCTTAACAAACATCGGACGGAAGAATTTCGTAGAGGCGGAAATCAAAAAATTCCGGAAGAGGACTGGCGAAGTGCCAAATCCAACCCATTCAAAGCATCCACCAACAGTGGACGTGAAAAAGACGTCATAGTGAAAATAGACATAAATCACCAACCTCCCATTTGAATCGATCTTTCGTCTCCTCACTAAAAAATGATTGCACAGAACGGTTGATGCGCGTTATCCGATCATCCTCCTCATCTTCAGCACTTCAACAGGCTGTAAATCGCAACATTATTATTGTTATCAAATCGGCTATGAATAGATAGCTTGATTGCTAATAGAAAACTTCGATTTGGTGACCATTTAGTAGTCCATCAGCATCCAATTTGCAACTGAACTTCTTGAAATCCGATGAAACAGGCTTTTCTTCTCATAAACCAACTGGTCTACTAAACGTACAACCCATGACGATCTTCATAGCAGTGCTCTAATACCAAGAATGGATCTTGGGATGGCATAAGAAAAAACTATATGATTTGATTATCTTCGCCGAAAATTTGCCACATTCGATTTTCTGAGTAGCCGTCATCTCACTCAAGTGATCACTTTGAGCGCACTTTTCACTGCTTTTTTCTCAAAAGTTCCTTGTCGTTAATTATGAAGAGCCAAACACGCACCTCGCTCATTCCCCCATTCTGCGTACAAGCCAAGGACATAATTCTCGGTCTCAATGCTGCAAAGGAATGTTGTCGAAACTAAATTAGAGACATCGTGAAACAGTCTTCATATATTGAATGTTAACATTTCAGGGCAACACAGACGAAATGATTACACAATGATGTCTCACCTATCACAGATGTGATATTCTGAAGATAACCTCATATGAGAGCGAAATTCAAGATTATTCGAAAATAAAGAAAGAACGCTAACACAATGGCAGAAAATTGGCGTTTATTCCTTCAACAGCAACAATGAAGGGACATGTAGCAATGATTCGACTCACCGTGCACGTTGCTAATTTGCACTGACAATTTCAACGATCTACACAAGCCACTAAAGACGTTCAGCGCATTGCCCATTCGTAGACGGACGTCCATCCCTTTTAAATGTCACACTTTTGAGTGCACTCTTCATAGGTATCCCTTTAATGCAACACGTTATACGTTTCAATCTTTTACTTTAAGTACAACCCCCATATAGTGGCATAAAGACAACACCCACAACATAAGAGCGGAATAAATATTAGAGTATGGATGAGATGAACGCAACTCTTGTGGCACCTCGGATTTTTCTATTTTCTACTGCGAATGAAATGAGAACCTTCTTGGAGTTTAGCAACGACTCGGCGGCATGTAAAAAACCCAAACAACTACCCAGCATATTCCAGCTGAAATGCTGCAGCTTCAACGCTATAACCTATCATTTCAACACATTTACTGCTATATTAGTTTCCTAAAAATGGTTCCGATATCTTTCTGAAGGAACCCAAAGCTATAAAGAAGAAATTACTGAGCATAAGACACACAAAAACATTCAAAACGCCTGCAGCAATACTCACCTATACAGGTATTCAAGCGACGAGAACACAGCAATTTTAACAGCACAATTGAACTAGCTAATGAGGAGTACATCCGATTTTTCGCCCTTAACAACTGCCTTCAAATGCTACAACAAAACGTAGAGGAGCTTCTTCCACTTGTGCCGAGTACGACCGTCAATGATGTGAGGGATCAACAACGACCGCATCGTGAACTCTTCTAAATACACATTTCATCACCCACTTCCCACGACCGTTAACGATATATCGAAGCAATAAACTTATAACGAGCAGGAACAGCATATTTGTATGCGCTAGACTTCTGTCATCATCGAAAGCAGCTCGAAAATTCTTCAAACATTACAGCGCAAGCACGAATACAAGTGAGAGAAAAAAGTGCCATCCCTTTCAGGAATAAAAAACAACGTTTCTAGCCATCTACACCGGAAGAATGGAACTTTTCGAAGTAGCCTTCCGTTTCCTATCATTACAGCAGTATCCCTTTAAGTCATTTCAATGGACTCTTCCATTTTTAGATCCTCAATAACTGCTTTTTTGATCCAGAAAAAACAAATTTATCACGTTCTCAATGGCCAATATCGCCCCCGCTGAAATCACGCCAAAATCAACTACACCTCTTTCCCTTCCTTCTAAATCAGTCCCATGAAACTTGTTTCACCGTAGAAACACCGATCTTGGGTTCTAATTTTGAACATTGGGAATAAAAAATCTCACTAGAAAGGATTATATGTTAAATTATATATGCCAGTTAGATTATTGCTCGAATATATATAAACTCAAATATGACGTTCGAAGAAGAGTGTACAAGGAAAGCGATGAGGGTACGAAGCCGATGGTCATATGGGCAGCAAGGATTCGGTGAGTGAACAACCATCACTAGTGGGCACCGTTGTCACCCATAATCGCGCAGCAAATAAACGAGGGCATCTTCTCCAGGCCTGTGAAGAACGCATCCACACCACGATTCCACGCACCTCCCACACTCCTCCGTATCTCTTCGCGTGATGGAAGCTAAAAACTCATTAATTATTGAGTTTAGATTATGTATCGATCGTAATCAAGCAGCAAAAATAAACGCAAAACGATAGCTGAATGAGAATAGTCTTGCAACGAAAAACCAAAACCATAGAATAGAGCAGTTGGATCATATACGGCACCATCTATGCATTTATTTCGCTTCACGATAAATTCATGAATTGTTCTACTGAGTGGATGTTTTCAGATGAAATGACAGAAACGCAGGTGTGATGAGTGAACCGATTCGAAAACTGCAGTCCACAGACCATTGAGAGGATATGTTTTGAAATAACAAACGCTCGTAGTTGACATGCACAACACATTATCCTTCGTGCGGTCAACACTGATGACAGTCTAACATCTTCTAGACGACGATCACTTTACAACTCTCTCCGGATTGGATCAATTACAAGAGGTTTTAATAAATTAAAAGCTCCTCCAAAGACAAATGGGCAAGTTGCGCATCTGCCTCCGAAAGCTTTAGCCATCAAAACGTCCACCAATCAAAGGCCATAGTGAAAAGACTGTATCACAGCTTGATGTCGGTTTTCAGTTAACACAAGCAACTGCATCATAACGCGATAACCGAAACTGAATTGTTGATGGAAAGCTGCAAGAGATGTGCCAGGCCATGGTCTATACGATTCGAGAGACCGCTCGAGCGACCAGCAAAATACCAATCTACAAAGTGAGCAAGATGGTGATCGAGTGCATCCAGTGCCTACTAAAGCACGACGGAATCTTGTGCCTGACGCCTGTAGCTACTAGCATTCCCACGAAAAAAATCGTTGCCGCTCATTGACCTTTATAGGTGTTGTAAAAGTCGCTAACGAAGTGCCCCAGAAGCTCAATGACGATGACAAAGGTTGGTGAAGAAGACCGCCAACGAACTCTACTTCAGTGATGTATTCAAGGAAATCCTTCGAATGCGTATGCACATGGAAATAGCAGACGCCGTCCCTACATTTCAATAATTGCCACGATAGTTTATGGGTTCAACGTCACTGCCAACGCTTTAAGAAATCTGCTGAACCAGTGAAATCCAAAAACGTCCTCAGTACCCGTTAAATTTGCTGCGTGAGTCATTAAAAAACAAGAAGAAAGACCCATCCGGCAGATACGTCATGACTAAAGATGCCCTAGATGAAAGCAACTACTTTTCAAACGATCATTGGGTGGAAGGAGTCGGGAGAAGGGATCTGAGGGACACAGAAACCGACTGTCATCTCTTTCGAAATCACAGTTTTAGAGAACTTTGAAGTGCGCAAATTTTGATGCTCAGAGTGCTGTAAATAAAATTCCTGTACTGGACGTTTTGTTAACCGTTATAAGCCCGCTACAGAAACCTAGTTTGCAGATCATGTTAGTCTCCGTTTTAGTGAGGAATCCAAACTACTTTATATTCCCTGCGACCACATGTTGCCTGTAAAGGAAAGAAAAGTAATGATGTCCTTCTTAAACGCTGATGTTATCAAAATCTCGACAGTACCATCAGAGAGCGACTGTGCAAACGCTTAGCCCAGATATCTTTGCAGTTACACCTTTCCGGCTGGTCTTTCTCTATGGCGCTTCTAACCACGAGTTTTCTGATTCCATTGAGCTGTTGGACAAGATCTGACAGCTGTTTAGCAAACAAAGTAACCATAGTTGTCAACGACCAAAACTCTGATTCTCATGCATACAGATGAGTTGTGTCCGTAAATTCACTCTAAAAAGTCCTCTCGAACAGCGACTCTTGTCCTCGAAAAGCCTTCCCATGGAAACAAAATTACTGACCCACATCTAACAAACGATTTCGTTCTGATCTGACGAGTTTGTTATGCCAAAAAGTTTTCAACGGTCGAACGCTCATTTTGAAATATACTGGGCGATCTCTCTAATATGGCGAGAAGTGGTTTCAACACGACGAGAACATGTGGGTAGATGTGACTACATTCAAGCGAGCAGCTGATCGCTTCTTGTGAATGAGAGCTGCTCCCCTCAGATTCAGTTGTCGTTGACAAAACAGTAGTGCTAAATATTAACGTTATTGCCACCTGCTCACCGATGAAAAAGAAAGCCGCCAACATCTGTGACTCCAAGAATGCCTTCAACTGTCGATGCCGGTGAAACTTCTTAAGTGGTTTGGCCGGTGGAAACCCCAATGTTGGGGTCTTGAAATAGTCTAAGGAAAGTGCTCTGACACATTGTGGTGCTTTCGGAAAAGCGTTGTTCTGACTGCCATCGACTTCAACTTGCACATTTCAATGAAGTTCATATTTGGCAATCAACGCAAAAAAAGAACCGCTATCGCTGAATGAGCACCTTGAGGGAAACTATCGCAATAAGAGGAAAGTATCAACGATAGATGAGTGCGAAAACTTTTAGGAATATTTAGTAACCTTTTCGGGGAAAACGATCGTTCCCGGCACAACATGCTCCTGTAGATTCGCGTAAAGATGCGCTCCTTTATTAGTGTTCAACGACCAGATGTCCTGATCGACCGATAGCTTCACTGCACCGGCCACCACGCCAACTTTCACTCCAACTCTGCAACACTTCCTCACTTTAACATATGTGAAACTGTAACTCCGAAAGATTTCCCTTCAAACTTAGCGCCTCATTCCAACACTGATACTTTTTAAGAGTTCCAGGCGTGAGGTGGAGAGTGGTGAGGAGGAAATGAGGAGCGTGACCTGGGCAAACAGGATGAACGATCAATCAACTAGGTTTTGTTGCTTCTACACGGCCCATCGGTCGATATTACTGCACGGGTGTCGAATCTCGTAGAAATACCTTTGAGCAAAAAACTTCATCCCCTCCCCTTTCTTGTCCAGAATTATTCTACCTGAAAATAACACATTTCAGTGCGAAACTGAGAAAATATTTGAAGCATGAACCGAGATCTTACCTCAATAACGGCCAGAAGATACCCATCAATAGACGTTCACACAATCACCACACGCTCCTTAGCTTTCTAGTGGCCACACTACTCTTTTATGAGCATTTAGCACCTTGCCAGTATCGTAATCAATGTTTCGTTCTGAAAACAGCCTTCGTTCATATTGTTCCATAATTGAGCATCGATACTTCCTCAGTTATTATTGTTACTATTATAACGATAGGAAAGGAGAGTTCGGATTCGGATTAAATGAAATATTAGCGATCGTTTCAAACCTAAAGTTACATTTCATTATGGCATAGATATCGGTAATTAGTTTAGCAATTAATTTGTGATAGTATCGAGAGCCGTTAGATTCCTCCCTATCTTAACCAACCACGTTGGAAAGGCGTATCAGTGACCGGAGAATTTGTTAAAATGAGTTAACTTGTTGATGCCTATAGGACATTGGGGGGACGCTTTCAGGAAGTGCTTGAGTTTGTTATATCACAAATTCGGGATGCAAAAGCTCGACAAAGGTGGATCGCCGAAAATAAACTACATTATGAGGTGCACTTTGAGAGAACGAACAACTTTCAACGATGAAGCAAATCTCGTGTATCCTATCGTCGACCAAGCTTCTCATCTTTCCAATTGTTATGATAACATCTCATGGTGATACCAGGGTACCAGCCTGGTACCACCAATATGGTACCAGCCCCATATTACATGTTGCAGATTTGCCATAAAATTCTTCGCATGCCGTACAAATCGGGTCTCTATTTCATATTGGCGAATGATCTTCGAATGTTGTACTCTTGTCCGGTACCATGAGGCATTGGAGACGTTAAATCTATGAGAAAAAGTGCGGCGTCGGCTCATTAGGACAACTTCCCGGGAATGATCCCCTCGTTAATCTATCCTCGCAGTTCCTACTCTTCAATGCCTTCCGATTCGAACGATTAGGTCTGATCTAGAGCTATTCTAGAAAGGAATTTTCCCATTCGATAGCGCTTCTACGTTCATTCAGTTGCCGTCGTGCTTGAGCGGAGACGTTACGCTACTAAATAGAAACACGGCGATATGAAACATCCGTTTTCGGATTGTTCGCATCCGACGAACGTGGCATCTATTCACCACCGAGAGAATAGCGCAAAGCAACCGTCGTCGATCGTCGGCTAAATTCCGTCGTTGATCGCCGACCTCTTATGGATCGATCAGCGCTAATCGTTGAGAAATTCGGCCCTTGTTCCCCCACATATAAAAGTGTTCATTTCATTGATTAAATCTCCGCTTAAAAGACGTTCTTAGTGCGTACATTCATCGCTATTGCCGTTCGTGTGCAACGATCGCTGCTTAGTTGCGCACAATGATTTGATAATCATCGAAGTAAACGGTATGTGATGCGTTTCGGCGATTAACTTCACGAGAGAATTGCGCTTAACGTGCTCTTCGCTCACATTAAACTAGAATCTGGACTAGTTTCCGGTCCATACTTCTATTTCCGTCATGTGATGAGTGTTTTTGGCTTTGTCCAGCAACTATGAAAGCGACTCAAAATTGTTATCGTTGCAGCGTCTCGATGGTTCAACAAAGCGTCAGTACGGTCGATGACTACAGCTTTATTCCTCCTCGGACCTCGATATAATAGGGCAGTTTAGGCTCCACTTCCTCGTAACTGCTCTTCGCCGCACTCGTCTACTCCTCATCCCGCTCCCCTCCCATCTTTTCCTTTTGGTTTTTGTTATTAATTGGAGCTCGAGCTTGTGCAACCTGTAGCAACGCAGTCGCACTCATCTTTGTGGGTGGTTTGTTGTATTGTGCTCATAGGTTTGCTAAGCAGCTATTATTATTCGTCGTGGAGCTGTACGCAAGTTTCTCACGCTTCACGTTCAATATTGATTGTTGTTTTGTGATTTGATCATTAAAGGGGAGTTGTTGGCACAATCGAGGACGACATTAAGCTCACGAGTGCAAGTGCAACGATCACGTGTTCCCTCAAGCGGCAGTGATTTCCACTCGAGTTCTCGTTTTCTGCGATACTTACACTCGGCTTCTTCGTCTCTCTTGTATCCGTTTGCTGTAATCTTCCCATATTTCCTTCTATAATTCATTAGTAAAGAGAAGCAGTCGTTTTGAGTGATCGATGAGTGTTGTCCACTTTGCATCAACTCAAATGAACCATTCATCGTATTAAGCGTCGAAACGAAACGAGCTAAGTTTATCATTATGTTTGTATAACCTTCGGCAATATTATTGCTCTCACCTAGTCAAAAACGTTACTTTCATCCACAACGGCATTTGAGATGTTCATTCATTGAGTGAAGGTGGTGGGTGCGGACGGGAAATGCAAAAGCTGCTCATAGCTCTCTCAACTTCCCATACATCCTCTCACATGCACATTCAATCGCTCTATATGTTTTTATACTTTCCACTCGCCGATATGGGCGGAGAGGAAAGGGGTGGGTCCGAGAGGTGTTTCCGACATATGCTATAAGCTTGGTGCCTCATACCAATGGCTTCAAGAAGAGATGCGTCCCGTGAAGCATAGGAGTGTGCAAAGATATCGATTTTAGTAATGTGCATCGTCGGATAGATGGCGAGATTTTAGCGAAATTGACCCCGGGAACCAACTTCAACTTATGGTTATAACGGGATGGATTGAACGTTTTACGCTACGAGATGGATGGAAGGCTGCCATTTAGACGGAACTGAATTCAATCATCCCCATACAGTCACGTGTTCAAGTTGATGTTGGCTCCTTTTACCGGATTTAGCGAGATATCAGCTTATGATGGTTTCGTTCTTTTGTGTGCACTTACGAGCTAGTTATCATGCGCTTCAGCTTTTTCTATTACCGAACGCCTTAATGGATATGATCGCCGTTGTGAGTGATATTCGTGTTTAAGGAGAATGGCGGGTGCATCTCCCGCTTTGCTATTATTGCGACGTCAATGTCAGCCACTACTGAGGTCCACTTTCAAACGACGCTCCTCATCGAGCACAAACGGAACTTCATCGGGTGACAACGATGATCCACCGTCGACAAATATCAACTTCGCTAATGATAAGCGCGCCATCAAGTCGACGTATCATTGTCGCGAATGTGGGAAACCACTCAAAAGTGTCCCAACTGTCACACGTTTGTGCTTATCGTTTTGTTTTCACAGATCGCTTGCTATCATTAGAATGACACTAACGGCTACAGTGATCTCATTATTGTTGTCATTTCTTAGTCGGAAATAATTTTCCCCTCATCTAGTGGGAACTCTATCACATTTAATTCTTTCGTTGGAGAATTCCGAGTCTATGAAAGAAAGAGTTCTCTAAAAATAGTTTCGTTTGAGGTTAATTTTAATAAGATAGGAATTTTCCGACTAATGTAAAGATGCCGAAAAAGGTGAACGGCAGAGAGAATCGCCACTTTAGGCGACCAAATTTCATTCTGCTCTTCTTGTGGGGCAATTTTTATTTGCAGCGACAACACGATACTTTCATTGCGAAAGTTGCAACCGACTCTACAGTGGTGGACCATCGGATGAAGAGGCACAAAAATGGAATATTCTTAAAGCGAACGAAACGAGCCAAAAACCCCCCTATCCACTTCAGGTTGGTTTTCACCTAGCGAAGATATTAGCGGAAGCAACTCCCATTTGAGAAATTGATGCTAATAGATCGATCAGTTGCAAGATAGACAGGTATTCATTCATTTAGCACACACACACTGAATACCTTTTTATTGAAGCGGCGCAAAAAGTGACAGTTTTCACCTTTTAATGCGCTGTTTGGAGAAAGCCGTGGTGAATCGTGTGAGAGAGATTGGAGGAGGATTATGCAGTTTGAGAGTAGAAACCTGAAGCCTTTATCTCATACCACTGCACGAACTCTTGTGAGAGTAGAAACCTGAAGCCTTTATCTCATACCACTGCACGAACTCTTGCACTTCGAATTAGATTGTTGTTCGTGAAATGAGCACATTTCACGGCATCTTTTGATTTAGTGCGAAAATTGGATGGGAAATATGAACGTAGAATAGATGTTAGTTTTTTTTCTGAACAGTAGCCGCAGGGGCGGTTTCTATATTCAGCCGTGAAGGGGGAACTGCGAATAGTGGCGTCGATCTGAAATTGCACGGAAGTGTGTTAGGAAGCGCAATTCAAGAGTTCCAGCTGGATGATGCAACATTACGTTGTGTTGCTCATTGTCCATTATTATGATCGTTGCCTGTATTCATCAAGACGTCAATTCGAAAATTTACCCTCCATATTTCAGCTGAAAATCTTTCCGCATTATGGGGGTTGCTCTCTAGAAGAGCTTGAAATACGCTTAATTTGGTCGTTCTCATGAGATTTGATTTCAATGTGAAGCGAAATAGGCACAAATTTTGGGGTTTCTTTAGGCGTTTTCAGAAGTTCAAAGTTTCCGAAAAGAAACACTCGTGAAAAAAGGCGGATTTCTTCTCACCTTAATATCTATCCCTATAAGAGTAGTAAATCATCGGGGGACGTCAGTTAAGAATTACCTAGAAAAGGGTCGCTAGTTAAAGGTGAAGTTGTGGCCAGAATTGTGAGCTACGGAATCTTGCGGAAGTAAGGAGAGTGTAGCCATGTGTGATTTGAAAGGAGAAAAGACGATGGCCAGGAATCCGGTTTGGCGGAGTGGAAAAATAAGTTTGAGGGGACAGTCATGGTATTCGCATGCAACGTTCAAAGGCTTCCGGAAGATCCTCAAATGTATTGCGTAGTCAAGAGTCTATCATTTCCCTAATTAAGATGGTAATGGATAGAAAATATGTGACGTGGTTTCGGTGGATTATCGCAGATTCAGATTCCTTTTTTTTTTTTCAAGATTATGCGCGTTTTTTCCAGTATCCCGTTCTCGGCAGTCCTTGAGCGGAACTTCGAGATCCCGTTTGAAAGCATCATGGAAGAAGTATCACGAATGATTCAAAAAGTTTCACGGATGCCGTTGCTATGCTAATTGTTGGCTTTCTTTCTTTCATGCTTTCCCTCTTACTTTCCTTGCAGATAGCATCTACGCCTTCTTTGCCTTATCTATTATTTCATTCCATGCATCTCATATATCTCGATATGCTTTCCATGTATGGCATACTGTTTAAACTTTCTTCCGTTGAAAGTCGCCATATTGTTATCATTGAATAACGTATATCCCTACGCTGGTTTTAGCAATGCGGTTCTCTTAGTGCATTTTATTGGATTTTTTAAGTGCTTGATGTGGGCTGTGCGAGCAAGCTTGCTCATTGCTGTAGTGTTGCAGATATCCGAGTACCTTGACAGGTTTGTTGTGGGGCAAAGTCAGGCGAAGAAGACGCTGGCGGTGGGTGTTTATCAGCACTATCGCAGACTCAACCACAACATTGAAAACAACGTCGGCTCGATTGCGAGTGGTGCGAGTGAGTTGGCACGTAACGGGAGTAATATGCCACGAGGTGTGCTCTACCAGGAAGATTATAGAACCGTCCGAGGCGATATACGTGTCAGTGCATATAGCGAACCATCAACGGCTCCACAGCGGCCCACATCTCCATTGTTCCGTTCTATTCCGGAAACAGAACCACCAATAAGGCTGGAGAAATCGAATATCCTCTTGTTAGGACCGTCTGGAGTGGGCAAAACGTTCGTCACACAAACTTTGGCACGAATACTCGACGTACCAATCGCGCTTTGCGATTGTACATCAATGACTCAGGCTGGGTGAGATATTTTTCTTATAACATTTGATGTCGGTAGGATTTGCAAAGCTCCAAATAAGTGGAGTGGATATTAAATTATGCGGCATGTCTATCCATGCGTTTTGAGGGTTTTACGTGAAGAGATTAGTAGTATCGCTGCAATTAGGATAGAGCAACAACGGGAGAGGTATAGTAAATCCAACTTGATTTGAGTGGTTTCTTGAGTTTTCCAACAAACACAATTGTGTGGGAGTAGGAAGTTCAAGATTTTACCGGCGAATATGGTCTTTCATTAAAAATGGAAATACTGGTAAAAGAGAGCTTATTTCTCATGATTTCGTAGTCGATTTCTCCCTCTATATCAAATTTTATTCGTAACACCAGCACGCTGTTTATTTGCAGCACTCTTGAATGATCTAGGTCCAAGAATTGCAGCCCTAGTAGGATGTAGGGAAGGAATTGAAATTGTCTTGCGATGACACTCGGCTCAGAGGTCACTACACCACGTCTTACCCGTTTTAAGGGAGTACTGGTGTATCTCAAGAGCGGATATGATGCCTAGAGAAAAGGCGTTGATCTATCTCTATTTTTATAGCGCTCTCAGTGCCACATGTTAATCTATGTTGAAGTGAAATTCTGTGCCTGCCCGTTGCAGTTACGTTGGCGAGGACGTTGAAAGCGTAATCCAGAAATTAGTGCAGAACGCTGGAGGAAACGTCGATCGGGCTCAACAAGGTATCGTTTTTCTCGACGAAATCGACAAGATTGCAGCAGCACACAACACACAATCGCATGCATATCGCGACGTAAGCGGTGAAGGTGTACAGCACGCTCTGCTGAAACTCGTTGAAGGTTATTTCTTCTTGCTTTCGTTGAATTTGCTTGCTTTTCTTTCTCTTGACATCTCAATTTTCGATATTTTACAAGTGGAGTATAAGACTTCAATCTACCTTCGTATAGCAGCAGTGCGTCCCGTTTAAAAGCGCGAATTGTTTCATCTGGATAGCACACGTGGATATGGCTGCGTTTCTGTTTTATTCGCATGGAGGAGAGGGGAAAAAGGGAGCAGGAATGCGCTGTATGGTAGGTGCAATGAAACGCGACAGCGTATACTTCGAGTCGGTGCCTATGCACTGTTTCTCAGAAAGCTGAAGGGAGCGGTGTATCCAGAACACGTATGTGACTGATTTAGGAGGTTAGATTGCCGATAGCATGCCATTGATGTCAGGTATAACTCTACTTGAAGTCAACTTGTCCCGTGGCGAAATGTATACTTCAAAGCTATGCTTGCATAAAATACGATCACCTTCGTTTTAAGACATTTTCCTGGCTCATAATGGGACGTAATACTTTAGTTGGGATGTTTTGAGCCACGCTTCATATCTGAGTAATATCGGCCGTTTATGTTTGTTACAGTAAATTCGGTTTCAGGATTAACTGTGAAGGTTTCTTTTGCGCAGATTATTGTTTAACCGGTTGCGTTCAATCTCTCCATGGAATCTCTGTGCAGTGTTAGATGTAGATGAATAGAGAGAGCTTCGGGCACTTTTCTATGAGCCTTAAGTAAAAACTGTGGCAAATGCAAGAACTCAGCTGAACTCTTCGAGTGTATTCATCTCGCAGTGTGTGAACATAGCTGAGGAAGAAGTTTTCTGTGCGCCACTGGTTCTCTCATTGTGAACATTGAGGAAGTTTTGATCCGGACGTACACATTCACGCCTTGTTGAGGGTCTCTGCAGGAGGGAAGGGAGGTGGACATGACCAGGAGTGCTCGGATCCGACAGAATAAATCGCATTATATTGTGATTCCATGCAATTTTGATGCATAGTAGGGAGGGAAGCCTCGATTCGTTTGTTTAGAAAAAGGTGAATTCCTTAGCAAGAGAGAGCCTTTATCCTCCCAGCATAGATGAATAAATGCTTCTATATGAGAAGAGAAAGAAACTGACGTCGGATTTCGTCTCGTGAAATAATTTTTGCTTCGTTTTATGTACTTGCTCATCAAGATGGCAGCATTCGAGTTCGAGCCTCAGCAATAACCTTTCATAATTAAACAGAATTTACCAAACAAAGAAACATGTTCAGGAACGATTGTTAACGTGAAAAGTGGTCGTAAGACGGTGGCCACTCAGCAGGACACCGTCCAGGTGGACACCTCTGATGTTCTGTTCGTCGCATCTGGTGCTTTCACTGCTTTGGATCGTATAGTTGGGAAACGGCTCGATCAGAAAATGCTTGGATTCGGTTTGCCTATTCGTTGGCTTTTTCAAACTTGGTAGAGTTGTCGGATCGGTAAACAAATTTTGCCCGTTGCTACGAAAACGAGCAGAAGTAGCGAAGGTGGCAGGTGTATGCAATAGTTAGTTACCGTTTCTTGGATAGAAAGGGGTAACTTTGTTCGAACGTTGTTGTGGATATGCGGTGGTTTGTGTTGTATTTAAACCAACACTAGTAAATTCGAAGAGGGCATAAATTGTGGAAGAATGAACAGAAGAAAGGAGTGGATGAGAATTTCCGCAGTTATATCGTATACTTTATTCTGCCCTCTGAAACTAGAGTGGCAAATAGGAAGGAAGCAAAACTAGACTTCGCAGAAGAGTAAGAAATCATCTCGGACTTCGTTCTTCGTCGTCACTGTCGAGTTGATAAATGCGGAGACGAGCGAGAGTATTTCGCTTTTAGTTTCACCCTCGGAACAAACCTTCCTGACCACGACCAGATTACACGTAACCATCTGATGGCTTAAACTCAGGTAGCGCTTTCCACGTTGCATAGGTTGAAATTGATCTGTTTTGTGCATTAGTATTTATAAAGTCAGCTTCAAAATAGGCATTTCAGAATGGTTGTTCGAGGAAACTGCTTTTAGGTGCCAAATCGGGCAATCAGCGCATTACGTCTGACGATAAGATGGAGAGCATAGTGGCAAGGAAAAGAGACGAGTTGTTGCAGCACGCAGATCAGGGGGACCTTATTTCATTTGGTATCGTACCAGAACTTGTCGGACGATTCCCAGTTATCGTTCCGTTCCACAGTTTCGACAAGGTATGCTTTGTGCTCTTTCTACCGTTTAAGTGATCAGTTCATATCCGATAAAGCGTTACGTTCCTCTGAAAATAAAGACATCTCCCATTTCTACTCTCAAAAAATGTTCATTTTGTTTCATCTCGATGAAAGGTTGTATCCGGGAGAGTTCGTATGAATACGTTGCGCTGATCGTATTTATGCGCGCTTTTGATGAGTATAAAAAAGAGCAGTGAATGCTACGATCTTATTGAGAAGTGGAAATCTTGAGGTAAAAAGCCTGAATCCTCGTCCAATGAGAAACCACTATCCTCCTCTCCTACAGTCTTTGTTCCTTCCTCGTTTTGTGCTGGACAGAACTGCTGTGTCAAACGTGTTTTTTTCCCCGCTTGCATGCATCAGCCACTAGCTAGAAGCCGTTTTGAGAGCTCGAAAAAAAGGAGAGGGGCATCATTTGTGGGGCTCAGTAAGCTTGTTTCACGAAGTTGCATAGAAAATAACATTGTGGTTAAAATGAGAAGATTCGAACGTAATCATGAGGAAGAAGACTGAGAAGTTGAGGTGGTTACGATATAATTCCCTTCGATGGAAACTTGTCGATGATTTAAGCGTCTGTAATTGGTGGGACTGGGGACACGGCTTAGGCGGAGTCTTTTTTAATGTTATGAAGGAACTCTCAATGTTTTACGGCAGTCGGACCATACACCACGCATGCATTGCTTTCTTTATTGCAAGTTTTGAGCTCCCCTCTTATCGGACTATCCACACAAAATATGCCGAGCTCACCGTCACAATTTTTGTTGCTCGTTTGTGGTGGGAAGCTGTGATACACTTGTCCCCTCTAAAGGTTGTAATTGTCACACTCGTTTTTTAATGCTTGCGATGGACATGGGGGCTGCAAGTAGCGAAGAAGATGATATGAGCGCAAGATCCACGCTAAAAATCTGCATGCTTATCCTGTTATAGTTTCCTTTACCTCGTCCTCTGATAGCCAGAGGTGATACGCATTCACGCATCGCAATCCTTTCGCCGTACTATGTGATACAGACTGATCATGACAGTAATTGTTTAGAATATGCTGGTGCGTGTGTTGACGGAACCAGCTAACTCTCTTCTCGCTCAAATGAAACTGCAGTTCGCCATTGACGGCGTCGATCTGTCGTTCTCGCAAGATGCGCTTGAGGAAATTGCCGAAATGGCACTTGAACGCAAGACGGGTGCGAGAGCACTCAGATCGATCGTCGAAAAGGTGCATTCGTATAATTTTCCTCCTTGAAATTGCGGAGCCTGGAAGATATGTTGTTGGTGGTTTAATGTGCCTTTCAGATGAGTGATGCCGGTGGAATCCTTTTTGGTTGGTGGCGGAATTCACTGGGGAGGGGGAGGGAGGAGCAGCTGTTCAGCGCTGATGATAGGTGCCATCAAAAAAAAGAAAGTAGCGTGTTCGCTCGCCAGTACTTTAGCGCATTTGGATACTGGTGACTGGCAATTCCTTGAGATGAGATCTAATTTCATATATCCTTCTCTAAAATCTTGGTCACATTCTTGGTAGATCCGAGGTACAAAGCAACCTTGAGGTCATATAAAAAGCCTGCAACTGGAAGCGGATTAGAAAGGCGGCACATTGTTTACGGGGACATAGAAGAACTATGACTTTGGGAATAGCATTATCATTGAGAAAGGGTGAATCTGCCGCTCGCAGCACATACGTCTTTCCCGAAAGTTTGCTGTGTGGTTTTAGTTTCGAGTGTTGCTCAAAGCAGTCAACTTATCGGAGCGTCGTATTTTCAGGTACTGCTGGAAGCGAAATTTCTCGTGCCGGGCAGTGATATAGAAAGTGTTCACGTGACTCGCGATTGTGTGCGTGGGTTAAGTGATTATGTGGTCACGAGACGCGTGCAGCCAATCTCTGCTACGCAGTGAGCTTGTCGTTATATCAATTGTCCGCTGAATAAGCTTCGTTCCGAAGCCCTCTCGAACACATCTTCCTCATGATCCCCTGGATCTTCTTTGCCCTTCGCAAATAGCGACATTTCCACTGTCGGGTCATTTCAGGTGCAAACTATCCGGCTAATGATTTCTAACTACGGCTAATAACTACGGAAGAATTTTAGATGGAATCGCAGCCACATGTTTTCTAAAAAGCCACACTGCCTTTGAAATTCATACGGCTGCTCCCGAGACCGAAGTTTATTTCGCGGGGATTCTTATGAGTATGGTCCGTGCTCTATGATCACGGAATTGTGGAGGAGGGCGGCTGAAGCGGCACATCCCAGCACCGCTAAAAGGGGATCGCTGAGAAATCAATGCACTGTTTGGGGGGAAATTTCAAAGGCAATATGTATTTACGCTTACGTAATGTTGTGTTTCAATCCACTCTTTATTTCCCTCAGAATGTACATAAATAAAAGAGAACGGGCGGTTGACAACAGCCACAGAGCATTGCGACACTGCAAGGAACTGCTGACCGTCGGTGAACTACTTTGCCCCCCATCATGACTCGGACAAAAGACAATTCACCTAGAGTCGTCCCCTCTCAGGCGAACTGAATCTACCCAATTTGTCTCTACGTAACGCTATTCGGTGATGGAAATCTTATCCGGGTTGTTTAGGGGTCATCCTTTGCAACAGCAGGCAGCGGTTGTACTTCAGATCATATTACTTCAGATCGAGGGATTCAGCAAAACTGACAACAGTAGGAGAGCGCGAGGAAGTGGGAGGACAAAACAGCATCCGGTTGAAGCGGATATTTTCAGAACAAAAAGCGTTGAAGAGCGAAAAGTACTGCGTAAACAAGGATTCCACATTTATTGAATGATTCAAACAGAGAAAGTGACGAAAAGACAGGCGGTCTTCACTGCCACACATCTTGAGCCGCAAAAGTCGGAAGTGCTTCATAAAGACCCAAAAGACATAGAATCCTTTTTCAGTGAAAAGTCCACCACAAAGTAGCACCGAGGCTTATCGCATGAAAGACGACAACTACAGAAGCGATGTGCTGACCAGTTTCAGTGCACACTAAATCGTTTAAAACCATGGAAAGCGGAACTTCGAAAATGAAAACGAAACAGACCATTCAGTTCATTGATTTCCACTATTCCGCACTAGTCGCTGCTCAAGAACTCAGATACGCTGACATCTCACTTCTCCGGGCAGAAGATGGATATTGACACACTCATGATTTCAGCTTTCGAATATAGCTAGGATATCATCGACGCTTTCGACTGAGGTCTTGCTAACTATGTGCGGCGATTTCTCTTTCTCTTTTCCTTTCTCATCCGTTTTTGAACGTTTTGGGGGAACATCTTCATCGTCTGATATCAACACAACCGAATCTGAATCGTCGCCATCTCTGCATATAGTGCCATCTGTTGTCTTATTCATACGCGGTTCAGATCCACCATGCATCGGAGAACGGGATACAACATCAGGGGTTCGACTGGAACAGGATGGCACATCAGTCCATTCATTCCCAAAGGTTTCCCCTTCGTTTCTTGATGAACAAGCCGCCCTTACGTTATGTCTGTCTTCAGTGAGAGTCTGCGAGCATCCTCTACTTCCTTCACTAATAGTATAACTAGTCGTAGTTTCCTCATCTCCAATTATTACAGTTTTGATGCCATTCACATTAGCCTGAGGATGAGGTTGATTTTCTGACGGTGGAATGTTAGCTTCAGTAGCAGTTGCGGAGTGACCAGACTGCAAAGGAATACATTGCTGCTCTGAATTAGTGTCAACTGGAGACTCAGAGAAGAATGTCGATTCTGTCTGCAAACGTGCGACCATTCCAGAAAGTGCCCAGCACCACCTTACCTCAGTCTCCAACGAACTTTCATGCGTCCTCTTCAAACGGGAAAACAAACTCTGCGTGAGCTGAAAGGAAAACTTCTTGTTAAACTCCGGAACCGGAAGAATTGTATTATTAGAGAGGATACAACGAAAAAAACGGCTGTCGACATAGACAGTAAACGATACATTGCTGCCATTTACTGGCGAGAAAATTCGGATGGGCCTAAACACCGCATTTAGTGTAAACGATGTAAGGAAATCCCACAGATCTACTCTCGCATTGCCCTCATGGCAAGCACAACCCATTCAGACAGTCTCGTTTAACCCGATCGCCTTGAGATATTACGCTTCGCTTCGAATTAAAAAGAAAAGTGGTGGGAAGGAATAGCACACAATGTTGTTCAGGACTGTACGCCTCAACTGCATCCCATCCGTCGGTGCGCAAACATGACATACTTCTCCCTCAACAAAATGAAGATGTGAAATAATTCTTTCCTATTTTTCTTAGAGATCTTTCCTCTCTTCCTTCCCTCATCCTCGGGTACTGAGGAAAGCGTGTGAGCCCGAAACTAGAACTCCCTTTCCAAGAGAATTCGTTAGATGTCCTCTTTGAAAGCTCACCAAATACAACGGAAATTGATGAAAACCCGTTTACAAAGCTCCACTCTGCTTCTCCCATTTCGAAGTATTTCACTATGAAACAAGTACTGAAAACGATGGAGTGAAAACTACCATCTCCTTATTCTATGCGTCACCTGTTGAAGCTAAATGATGAATGCTGAATTTCGTCAATTTCTTTACAGAAAATCCCACCTGCAAATTATCAGTTTAGCAAGCGAAGGTAATTAATTGACCGTACTCACTTGCAAAAACAAGCAACCGATTAATTACCCTCATCGAACTTCACCCCTTGGAGGACCTTTTATTTAACTCTCGAATCCAGCAACCTCAAGGATTATCGTAGATCGAAGAAAACCTGCCAACGAATTCAGCATTTCCAAATGTGGGAGGTAAGCTAGCACTGAAGGTCCAAACGATGGAACGTAGATAACGGCGAAGGGGCAAAAACTGGAAAAGAAGTTGAGATGGAAATCAATTTCACCGACAAGGGTAAACAGGATCAATCTCTGCATCTTCTGTTAGAATGAAAACTCCCGTGAAATTCAGTTGAACTCTCTTCAACAGTTCGATGTTGATTTAAAAATTCTGAATGAGTATATCATTCCTTCTTCCAGAAGCTTGAAAAACAACCTCGACTGGTGGACGACGAGTGTCCAATATGAGCAGAGTTTTCAGGATCCGTGTAGCTGGTATCGAGTGCGGCAACTCGGACAACTCAGCAGCAATTTTTGCTTCCACCTCCCTCATATCGTCCTCCTTCAGCAAATAGCTCTGCCTCATAAGCATGCTTGAAATTGCGTCCGCGTATGCCTCTCCGTATTTCTGAACAACTACTTCATCACTGCAGGCATATGGAATACATGAGTGAGGCGTTGTGTCGTCGAATGGCTGAATGCATCATCGGCACGATTGCCTTCATCACGAAATTAGTATAAAGCAAGAGTGCGACCACTCCTTTCTCGATCTCCTTCCCTCCAGCGAAAAAAAAAAGGAAACAAGCTTCCCCGTAATATGCTGCCCGAATAATAACATAAAACTATTTTTAAATAAAGTTTTCTTAAAGGTCAAGCTTCCCCGTAATAACAAAGCTTTAAATAAAGGTCAAGCTTTTCTTAACGGCAGTCAGAATTCCAGTTGAACTTGAAATATTCAATTTGAATAATATACTTGAAGATTTTCAGTAGAGAGTTATTTCTTATAGAAAAGAAATCACTCGGGGAACATATATCTCTCCATCCCACAGAAAATAATTTCTTCTTCGCTGTACTGTGAAAAAGGAACTCCAAATTTGTTGCGGAAATATTCCGAAAATAAAAAAGAGCTTTTCCTCTTTATTAACAGTTTCATCGCTCAGTATGCGTCAATCCTCAAAGATCTTGGTGAAAGGCGTATGTTTTACTTATTAAGCCATCCGATCTTCAAAGAAACTTTCCCACAAAAAGGCACCTACTTAATCTTAATTCCAAACGCCGTCATCAAAGGCTCTTCACAGCGGTTTACCTACAGCCGCCCCCCCGTTTCATATTATCCTGCCAAGAGTCAATTTTTGGCGTTAATCCCCTGCGAAGAGGAGACTGACAACTCCTTCTACAATAAATAAAAATGACCTGTTTGCAGAGCGGATAGCGCATCGAGGAGAGAAGGCTCTTTACAAGTTGGTCAGGGATACTGAGATGTGCGGCAAACGTCTCGATGAAATTGTAGTACGCGATTGAAGGATGGCCGCATTCTATCATCGATAAGAGCCGCCTGTATAAAGGCTGCAACGAGTATCCACCACAAAGCACCATAGAGCGCATCCAAGAAAACACTGCGTCATGTATAAACGGGTCCATTGGTATCACATTCCTCGCAATCTCTAACCATTCCTCAACGTCAACCGACAAAGCTGAATGAAGCGACCATTTTCGTTAGAAATTACACAATTTCACGTTCTATACCTGATAATATTCGATCCCCTATTGGTGAAACACCTAAGCCAAGAATGGCGCGACGATCCATTATCATTAAACAAATTGGTTAAGGCGTTTCTTCCTACTTCTCAGACGCTATTAAACGCACAGAGCACATTTAAACGTCATATAATCACCTGAAAAGTTAAAAGATCACTTTTCTTTTTCCAATAATATCATTGAAAAGATTTCGGTCCTATTCGGTCTTTTTTTCTGAACAATTTTACTAGCACTCCAAACAAGAAACCTCTCTGTATTTCAGTCGTCGGCGATAAGGAGAAAGACAGAAAGAGGGGGGGCTACTAAGCGCAAAAGTCATCATATGGCCGACTATAAGAGAAAATGCTCCCGTTGACGATATCAATTTTGGAAGATTGCAATTTAAGCGATTCGTCGAGTTGACAGCCGTCCACTCAATATCTCATCTCTCAAAGATAAGCAAACGGAATTCAAATGCACTAAGAATTTTTGGATTATTGTCACTTACCAGTACAAGTGCTACGAAGCATTCTCGCATGAATCTCAAAAGTGAGTCCAATAAGTCGAATATGAAGAGGTCCTTTATTGACGTTGATTTGAAAAACACTCGAGCCGGAACCCACTGTAAGTACAACCGGAAGTTCCTCACGTCTTGCATAAAGTAAACGTAACAACTGCAGTTGGCTTTGATCTGTCATACTTGCCGCAATAACATCGCATACAAGTCTGTAAAATATAATACTCCACGATTGCCGTAACTTTCTAAAAAAAATACAAAATCCACGTTCTATAGAGTGGATAATGAATTTGTCAAGAATGACTTGCCGCTTCGATTAGTCTTCACCATAGAGGGGGACTATAAGAGATGCGCTATTGCTCAACGGCCAAACAATCTCTAGCTAGATCGGGATCCGCAATAATAACACAAAATGAAGCCTACTATCTTCGGCGATGCAACAACAAAATACACCGACAACGTCAACCTTAATTTAAGAAAACACAAATCTTCATAAATAATACGTTTCCGGAAGTCTCCACCTATACGCGGCTCTTATGAAATTAGCATAGAGATGATGGAAAATTCGACCTGGTAATCGTTGGATCATGATTTAATACTGCAAAGTTGAGAATATGTGGCACAAAGGCGTAAGCGTTTTCGTATTGCACTTCCTTAACGTGGGTATACGATAGAGGAGAGCACGTAGAAAATGCAATAGTGAAGCGCTCAATTTGTGCTTCTTTGCGATCGTTAAAGCTCTCTGAAAAATTCACGTCAACTTATTAGCTATTCATTCGTATAGACGAATTCAACGATACGAGAAACATGTATCGCCGTCGTGCACGAATCTCCTCTGAGTATGGCGATCCGTATAAAACAATGAAACGGCATGATTGCGTCGACGATCATAACCGGCTTATAGTTTCTAGCGTATCATTTTATGAATGAAGAGGATAGTTAAAAGAAATACAACTTGGTGAATTTATGTTACGCCATGCAATTTCTTATATCCCTAAGTGACACTTCTGAATTCGGTCCACCTCAAATAATCCTCCGCTACGCTTAAATCGGCTACATATCATCTCATTTGCTTAAGAATGATCCACTATATGTTACGTAAAATGCTATCGTTTCGCATCGCTTGCCATTGCTTAGGCAAACTTTACTTTTCAGAATCCTCATAGACTCTCACGCAATCTCAGATTACCTCACACGTAACAAATCGTTTTCTCATATCCACTGATCGCACTTCTTCCTTAATTTTATTTCGCCCCCCCTAACTTTTATTCACTTTGCCAAATATGGAGCCTTATCGTAGCAAAAAAAAAAACTTCATATGGTTCACTCTTCCTGAAAATGAGGTACCACGGTTGACTCGCTAAACACTCGATACTTTCTCATGAAATGTCACCACTCACCTGGATGTGTGGCTCTATCGCTTTTAGTTTATCACCGCACGATTCGTATAGTATTTTAGCTAGACCAATCCATGCTTTGTCATAATCGTTAGCTTCGGTATTCTTAATTTGCGTCCATTTATAGAAGTAGTCAACATTTGCTGTCAACTCTTGTAACGACATCTCGCCGCCCAATACTGAGAGCTTTTTTCCCAGCAAAGCGCTCATCTTCATATCCAACTATAGCTGCAACAACGAATGCCGATCAACTTCAGCAGAAATATCCCAATTCCCCCATACTCAACAACGATTCGACCATTTGTGTAAGAGATCGCCGACTTGATGATCGCGACAAAAAATATGCACAATCACAACAATAACTCTCAACGATCTTACATCTATTACGCGTAAATGACGTTAGCCGGGACCGAAATAACCTTCTAAACGACTCGTCGGAGAACTTCTTTCTCGTTGGATGTCCTAGAATCGAGTTGACGTAGATATGCGCCATGCCCACTTGCCAACGATGCCTTACGACCCCGACTACTCCTCGACATAATGCCGAAAACAATCCACCCATATAAGCAGACGAAACGGGAACTACGAATTTTGCACGTTCTACATTGCAGCACTCGTGCAGATCGCACATAGAATTAAATACACTGCGGAAATTCGTCCCCTTAATAGAACTCTTATGAACGATAGATGCGATCATAAGTTCGGACTATATGTTTTATGAGACAAGCGCCCATGTAGGCCGATCCCTGTCCGTACTTTAAGGCAGACCTCGTAAGTATCCATCCTGATGAATACTCTTCCGTGCTACAGCTGAGATGGCTCATATATGAACTGAGCAACTCTTTTTTTTTTACGTAGATGTAAACGGAATTTCGATCTCACGATATCAGCAATAAGAAAATAGACAAGAAGCAGATTGTTTTATTAAGAAAATTGGCGATAGCTATCTACAAACGAGACACAAATTTTAACATATCACCGATCCTATACCTTTTGGCTCTTCCTGGCTGCCCTCTTCAGAAGGCGACGCTCACGCTCGAATTCCTTTATCCGCATCAAATAATCCTCGTACTCACATTTGTCCCATGCATGACGTTCCCCATCGCACATATGACCTGCGAATGGAGCGCTAGCCCGCTGAAAATGGCAAATTACATTTAATTAACTTCCACATCGATCTAGTAAACTTACCGATAATCCACTGTTTGTTGGGAAATATATACCGCGTTTGTACAAGAAACATTCCTCGCATGAGGTGATGTTCAGTTAGTTCCACTTCATCATACAAATAACGCCATTACTATGAGTAATTTTGCCTCCCTTAACAATTTGCTCCTCATAATTAGCGACGTTATGGCAAAAAATACAACCAACATCTTTAGTCAGTTTCGTCAAGAAGATAGGATCAGAACCGTATAGAAGTGACGTTCGTAATACCGAAGGAATTTCGATTTGACGATACCCGCATGCGGCGACAGTCGCAGTCGGGGTAAGTAAGCACCAAACGGGCAATATATACGACAACAAGCCTAAATGCGCTTTGAATCGAAAGATATCATTAAAGCAGAATATGTAACCCTTCTGATCCCACGACTAGAACTAGAATATCTACTTTAGAGTCACTACCCCCGATAAACGCCATTCTTCATTTTATTCAGTGCAAACAGATTCTTCATTGAAGAAGAAAAAATCTGGAAGCTGTTTCGTCTCCACTTCATTATTTCCCTCAGCCTTTGCCTTGGGGGAAAGAAAGATCTCGACAAAAGCCAAAAATATTTTTCTTTACGACGATAATTTGCATAAACCATAAAAGTTGATGTGAATGTTTTCTTTCACGTAATCTGCATTTTATGGTACCAAGAAAGGTACCACACCTAAATATAATTCCACTATAAAAATTAATAATTCTATCCTCTTATTCAAAAACCATCTCCAAACAACGACGGGTATATCTTCAACGAAGGAACTATGAAATTTAACATCGAAAATTCGGCACAGAAGAAGTCTGCAGAAATTGCACATGTGAGGAGAATCCCTCTCCACCCCCACATAGAGGTCTCGAGGTGGGAAGAGGCACATATGAGGAGAATCCCTCTCCACCTCCACATAGAGGTCTCGAGGTGGGAAGAGGCACATATGAGGAGAATCCCCCTCCACCTGCACATAGAGGTCTCGAGGTGGGAAGAGCCACATATAAGGAGAATCCCTCTCCACCTCCACATAGAGGTCTCGGGGTGGGAAGAGGCACATATGAGGAGAATCCCTCTCCACCCCCACATAGAGGTCTCGGGGTGGGAAGAGGCACATATGAGGAGAATCCCTCTCCACCTCCACATAGAGGTCTCGAGGTGGGAAAAGCCACATATAAGGAGAATCCCTCTCCACCTCCACATAGAGGTCTCGGGGTGGGAAGAGGCACATATGAGGAGAATCCCTCTCCACCTCCACATAGAGGTCTCGAGGTGGGAAGAGGCACATATGAGGAGAATCCCTCTCCACCTCCACATAGAGGTCTCGGGGTGGGAAGAGGCACATATGAGGAGAATCCCTCTCCACCTCCACATAGAGGTCTCGAGGTGGGAAGAGGCACATATGAGGAGAATCCCCCTCCACCTGCACATAGAGGTCTCGAGGTGGGAAGAGCCACATATAAGGAGAATCCCTCTCCACCTCCACATAGAGGTCTCGAGGTGGGAAAAGCCACATATAAGGAGAATCCCTCTCCACCTCCACATAGAGGTCTCGGGGTGGGAAGAGGCACATATGAGGAGAATCCCTCTCCACCTCCACATAGAGGTCTCGAGGTGGGAAGAGGCACATATGAGGAGAATCCCTCTCCACCTCCACATAGAGGTCTCGGGGTGGGAAGAGGCACATATGAGGAGAATCCCTCTCCACCTCCACATAGAGGTCTCGAGGTGGGAAGAGGCACATATGAGGAGAATCCCCCTCCACCTGCACATAGAGGTCTCGAGGTGGGAAGAGCCACATATAAGGAGAATCCCTCTCCACCTCCACATAGAGGTCTCGAGGTGGGAAAAGCCACATATAAGGAGAATCCCTCTCCACCTCCACATAGAGGTCTCGGGGTGGGAAGAGGCACATATGAGGAGAATCCCTCTCCACCCCCACATAGAGGTCTCGGGGTGGGAAGAGGCACATATGAGGAGAATCCCTCTCCACCTCCACATAGAGGTCTCGAGGTGGGAAAAGCCACATATAAGGAGAATCCCTCTCCACCTCCACATAGAGGTCTCGGGGTGGGAAGAGGCACATATGAGGAGAATCCCTCTCCACCTCCACATAGAGGTCTCGAGGTGGGAAGAGGCACATATGAGGAGAATCCCTCTCCACCTCCACATAGAGGTCTCGAGGTGGGAAGAGGCACATATGAGGAGAATCCCCCTCCACCTGCACATAGAGGTCTCGAGGTGGGAAGAGCCACATATAAGGAGAATCCCTCTCCACCTCCACATAGAGGTCTCGGGGTGGGAAGAGGCACATATGAGGAGAATCCCTCTCCACCCCACATAGAGGTCTCGGGGTGGGAAGAGGCACATATGAGGAGAATCCCTCTCCACCTCCACATAGAGGTCTCGAGGTGGGAAAAGCCACATATAAGGAGAATCCCTCTCCACCTCCACATAGAGGTCTCGGGGTGGGAAGAGGCACATATGAGGAGAATCCCTCTCCACCTCCACATAGAGGTCTCGAGGTGGGAAGAGGCACATATGAGGAGAATCCCTCTCCACCTCCACATAGAGGTCTCGGGGTGGGAAGAGGCACATATGAGGAGAATCCCTCTCCACCTCCACATAGAGGTCTCGAGGTGGGAAGAGGCACATATGAGGAGAATCCCTCTCCACCTCCACATAGAGGTCTCGGGGTGGGAAGAGGCACATATGAGGAGAATCCCTCTCCACCTCCACATAGAGGTCTCGAGGTGGGAAGAGGCACATATGAGGAGAATCCCCTCCACCTGCACATAGAGGTCTCGAGGTGGGAAGAGCCACATATAAGGAGAATCCCTCTCCACCTCCACATAGAGGTCTCGGGGTGGGAAGAGGCACATATGAGGAGAATCCCTCTCCACCTCCACATAGAGGTCTCGGGGTGGGAAGAGGCACATATGAGGAGAATCCCTCTCCACCTCCACATAGAGGTCTCGAGGTGGGAAGAGGCACATATGAGGAGAATCCCTCTCCACCTCCACATAGAGGTCTCGGGGTGGGAAGAGGCACATATGAGGAGAATCCCTCTCCACCTCCACATAGAGGTCTCGAGGTGGGAAGAGGCACATATGAGGAGAATCCCTCTCCACCTCCACATAGAGGTCTCGAGGTGGGAAGAGGCACATATGAGGAGAATCCCTCTCCACCTCCACATAGAGGTCTCGAGGTGGGAAAAGGCACATATAAGGAGAATCCCTCTCCACCTCCACATAGAGGTCTCGGGGTGGGAAGAGGCACATATGAGGAGAATCCCTCTCCACCCCCACATAGAGGTCTCGGGGTGGGAAGAGGCACATATGAGGAGAATCCCTCTCCACCTCCACATAGAGGTCTCGAGGTGGGAAAAGCCACATATAAGGAGAATCCCTCTCCACCTCCACATAGAGGTCTCGGGGTGGGAAGAGGCACATATGAGGAGAATCCCTCTCCACCTCCACATAGAGGTCTCGAGGTGGGAAGAGGCACATATGAGGAGAATCCCTCTCCACCTCCACATAGAGGTCTCGAGGTGGGAAGAGGCACATATGAGGAGAATCCCCCTCCACCTGCACATAGAGGTCTCGAGGTGGGAAGAGCCACATATAAGGAGAATCCCTCTCCACCTCCACATAGAGGTCTCGGGGTGGGAAGAGGCACATATGAGGAGAATCCCTCTCCACCCCCACATAGAGGTCTCGGGGTGGGAAGAGGCACATATGAGGAGAATCCCTCTCCACCTCCACATAGAGGTCTCGAGGTGGGAAAAAGCCACATATAAGGAGAATCCCTCTCCACCTCCACATAGAGGTCTCGGGGTGGGAAGAGGCACATATGAGGAGAATCCCTCTCCACCTCCACATAGAGGTCTCGAGGTGGGAAGAGGCACATATGAGGAGAATCCCTCTCCACCTCCACATAGAGGTCTCGGGTGGGAAGAGGCACATATGAGGAGAATCCCTCTCCACCTCCACATAGAGGTCTCGAGGTGGGAAGAGGCACATATGAGGAGAATCCCCTCCACCTCCACATAGAGGTCTCGAGGTGGAAGAGGCACATATGAGGAGAATCCCTCTCCACCTCCACATAGAGGTCTCGGGGTGGGAAGAGCACATATGAGGAAATCCCTCTCCACCTCCACATAGAGGTCTCGGGGTGGGAAGAGGCACATATGAGGAGAATCCCTCTCCACCTCCACATAGAGGTCTCGAGGTGGGAAGAGGCACATATGAGGAGAATCCCTCTCCACCTCCACATAGAGGTCTCGAGGTGGGAAGAGGCACATATGAGGAGAATCCCCCTCCACCTCCACATAGAGGTCTCGAGTGGGAAGAGCACATATGAGGAGAATCCCTCTCCACCTCCACATAGAGGTCTCGGGTGGGAAGAGGCACATATGAGGAGAATCCCTCTCCACCTCCACATAGAGGTCTCGAGGTGGGAAGAGGCACATATGAGGAGAATCCCTCTCCACCTCCACATAGAGGTCTCGGGGTGGGAAGAGCACATATGAGGAGAATCCCTCTCCACCTCCACATAGAGGTCTCGAGGTGGGAAGAGGCACATATGAGGAGAATCCCCTCCACCTCCACATAGAGGTCTCGAGGTGGGAAGAGCCACATATAAGGAGAATCCCTCTCCACCTCCACATAGAGGTCTCGGGTGGGAAGAGGCACATATGAGGAGAATCCCTCTCCACCTCCACATAGAGGTCTCGGGGTGGGAAGAGGCACATATGAGGAGAATCCCTCTCCACCTCCACATAGAGGTCTCGAGGTGGGAAGAGGCACATATGAGGAGAATCCCTCTCCACCTCCACATAGAGGTCTCGGGGTGGGAAGAGGCACATATGAGGAGAATCCCTCTCCACCTCCACATAGAGGTCTCGAGGTGGGAAGAGGCACATATGAGGAGAATCCCCCTCCACCTGCACATAGAGGTCTCGAGGTGGGAAGAGCCACATATAAGGAGAATCCCTCTCCACCTCCACATAGAGGTCTCGGGGTGGGAAGAGGCACATATGAGGAGAATCCCTCTCCACCTCCACATAGAGGTCTCGAGGTGGGAAGAGGCACATATGAGGAGAATCCCTCTCCACCTCCACATAGAGGTCTCGGGTGGGAAGAGGCACATATGAGGAGAATCCCTCTCCACCTCCACATAGAGGTCTCGGGGTGGGAAGAGGCACATATGAGGAGAATCCCTCTCCACCTCCACATAGAGGTCTCGAGGTGGGAAGAGGCACATATGAGGAGAATCCCCCTCCACCTCCACATAGAGGTCTCGAGGTGGGAAGAGGCACATATGAGGAGAATCCCTCTCCACCTCCACATAGAGGTCTCGGGGTGGGAAGAGGCACATATGAGGAGAATCCCTCTCCACCTCCACATAGAGGTCTCGAGGTGGGAAGAGGCACATATGAGGAGAATCCCTCTCCACCTCCACATAGAGGTCTCGAGGTGGGAAGAGGCACATATGAGGAGAATCCCTCTCCACCTCCACATAGAGGTCTCGAGGTGGGAAGAGGCACATATGAGGAGAATCCCTCTCCACCTCCACATAGAGGTCTCGAGGTGGGAAGAGGCACATATGAGGAGAATCCCTCTCCACCTCCACATAGAGGTCTCGGGGTGGGAAGAGGCACATATGAGGAGAATCCCTCTCCACCTCACACAATAGAGGTCTCGGGGTGGGAAGAGGCACATATGAGGAGAATCCCTCTCCACCTCCACATAGAGGTCTCGAGGTGGGAAAAGGCACATATGAGGAGAATCCCTCTCCACCTCCACATAGAGGTCTCGGGGTGGGAAGAGGCACATATGAGGAGAATCCCTCTCCACCTCCACATAGAGGTCTCGAGGTGGAAGAGGCACATATGAGGAGAATCCCCTTCCACCTCCACATAGAGGTCTCGAGGTGGGAAAAGCCACATATAAGGAGAATCCCTCTCCACCTCCACATAGAGGTCTCGGGGTGGGAAGAGGCACATATGAGGAGAATCCCTCTCCACCTCCACATAGAGGTCTCGAGGTGGGAAGAGGCACATATGAGGAGAATCCCCCTCCACCTGCACATAGAGGTCTCGAGGTGGGAAGAGCCACATATAAGGAGAATCCCTCTCCACCTCCACATAGAGGTCTCGAGGTCGGAAGAGTTCAAGAATCGCCTCTAACTGCGATTGCTACCTGTCGATTAATAAAATGATGCGAAATCTCTACTCATCATGTTTTCGACTCTATAGCTTACTAGAAATAAGAGTAATTCACTTGAATTCAGAGTCAAAAAAATGAAGCAATACACATTAACGCTTGTTAAAATACGAACGAAGAAGCAAACCTGGCATTTCAGAGTGGGATGAGCAAATGTGCACAATAATCCCTCTGACCAGGCTTCAGATTCCACTGTTCCATTTCCTCCCAGGTGGCAATCATTTCGCGTGGTTTTCTTCCTTTTGGAAAACCGTAAAGCGGATCGAACGTTGGCGGTCGATCGGTTCGTGGGGCAATATCGGGCTCCATACCTTCAACGAGACCGACAACTTTGTCCCCATGATTCGCTCCTATTGCAATTAACTCCAATCATATCGTTCTCAAATTTTCGCAAAATTAACCACACTAACGAACGATATATTTCTCCTCAAATTTATTCTAATAATTTCAATTGAGAGAATATTGAAAGTGCATAAGCTCGTAGAAGAGAGCAAAGCAAAACCTCGGGAATGCCTCAACTCTCGGAGCCGCAACGATCGTCCACCGGAATCACAGAACGCAGCCTTTGCCTAACGAAAACCTCTCAGACTAAGGTTAATGTAATCGAGATGATAGCTAGGCACCGCTTCACTCGAAACAAACGTTCAACTATTCGATGTGGGGGTCTCTAATTTCGAACTTACAGCTGAAAAGCTTTTATTTATCGATA